>LPNX010889592.1:108962-160841 GCA_001517045.1 Pseudotsuga menziesii | reverse complement strand
TTAATCTTTGACATAGAAAGTATGGGTAAATAAAAGGTCATGATAGAATTGAGTAGCCTCTTGGGTCATTAACAATAGTGAGGGATACAAAGAGGTGTGTTGGAAAGATAAACGACTTTAAATGCATAAGGTATTTCAACATGTGATCATATATCCAAAGGGAAAACATAATGCTCAACTAAGGTGAGAAGAAAGAGTTGGCCTAGAGTGGTTCTCTTAAATAATGTCACTTCATGTCTAAAAATAATAATAAACCATAATTAAATCAAGAATGAATACCTCTTTAGGTTCCTTGTTCTAGAGATGTTCAAAGCTTGGTGAAATAACAATATATAGTTGGACAGTTTGACCTAAAGCTCAATGAAGTTGTGACTAGTAGCACTTCAAATTATGTAGATACCACAAAGGGTAAAATGCCATCTAAGGGATTAAGAAAAGGTATCAAGAGTAGTAATAAACATAGAAGTGGAACTATTAGAGTGGTCTTGATTGAGTTCAATGTAGACCTTCAAAGAGTTAGATTAATACTAGCACTAGGCTTAGGCCACACCTTTTAGTTGGTGTTCTATGAGTGCAAGCATGGATTTTTTATTCATTTTAGGACAAGTATTAAAATACATAGTGAGATTGTGTAGAATTTTAGCATATACATCTAGACACTTAAGCGTCGTCGCTTAACCGTCGCTTAAGCGACGCGTTCTAACATGCTGTCGCTTAAGCGACGGTTATGAGAATAGCCGTTGCTTAACCGACGCTTGTGGCCACATTTCAAAAAAAAAAAGCATCCTTGTGATTTTTGGTAAGTTTAAAAAGAGAAATCCACGCGCCATCGTATTTTTGGTCGAAATGTAGTAGTGTTAAACACTCATGTGTTCTAGAGTTTCTCACTCAACACAAACATTGAAACACTCATGTGCTCCAGAGCTCCTTGCTCAACACAAAAAATATCATCAAACATGTGCTTCATCATCCACGCCCAACACATAAAATCATACATAAAACATATGTAACTGGATTACTCCCAATATATCAAACAAATCATCATGTTCATATGCAGTGGGGTCCTAGACCCAATATATAAAAATGAAACATCAAAGTAACATCATATTCAATGGGGCTCATGACCATAAGTGTTAGGTCAAAATTCAGGATATTACTCCAGAATTCCAACCTTAAAGATATTTATGAATTTTATGATGTTGTATACAATATTCACACCCTATTTACAAAGGAATAATTTTTAGATTTTGAATACGGATCTTGGGGTTAAGCAACTCACAGAAATGAAATCTAAGGACATCAAGGATAACAAGTAGAAATTGAAAACAATTGGTGGTCTTATTCTCATCCCTCCCATCCGCATCGTCTTCAATTTAGTAGCCAAACAAGGTTTCCCTAAACATTGGACTTAAAGCCTCATTACTCCTAGTCTTAAAATTGGATATAAAATCAATCCATCTCATTATAGGACCATTATGATTATCCCTTGTTTATCCAAACTATACGGAATTATTTGGGAAAGAAGATAAAAATATGGCTAGGAATTCATGGAAAAAGAGTTAAAGGCCACACAGGATTTCAAAGGAATATTTCAAACAAAGACCGCCTTGTTAACCCTTAGAACCATTGTTGAGGAGTGCTGCAATAATAACCAATCTTTTGTGTTGCTAAATGTTGATTTTAGAAAAGAATTGGATAGAGTTCCCAAAACTAACCTTTGGAACATGTTAAAAACCTAAAAGTACCTTTCAAATTGAAATATGTTGTGATAAGGTTGTATGACAATGTTATCACGAAGTTTAGGAAATATGAGGGCTAGTTAGAATAAATTAATTGTAATATAACATTCAAGCAAGAAAGGTTGTCCCGTATTCCCTACCATATTTTTGCATTTACATCGATAAGCTAGAGGGTTGTTTCTAAAAGGAAAGATGTGCTAGCACAACTTTCATGGGTATAGCCATGATCTTTATTCTCTATGCTACTGATATTGTTCTTATGGTGAGAAGTCTCTATGATCTCAACAAGCAACTAAAAATTCTAAATGAGTTTTTCTCTACTATGGATATGATTATTAACATTGACAAAACTTAAGGTTATGATAATCAAATTCTAAAAGATCGCTCATGATAATTTCACACATGACAACAATAACTTGGAGGAAGTGACTTCATACAAATATCTCAAAGTTAATATAAATTATAAGCTTAACTTGAACTACAGCATTGGTAAAATGATTAGTGGAGGGTGGAAATCTTATTATGGGCTTAAAAACAAGCTTAAATGAATAGACATTTTCATTTGAGATAGAAACAAACTCATCTTTGAGACTGTCACCATCCCTATATGGATGGGCCTACAACATCTCTATAGAATCATGGAGAAGTATATAGATAAAATCCAAAAGCAGTGTATAACATATAATCTAAAAATTAAAGGAAACACACCCTATCTTATCCTCATCATACAATTTCGGCTCTCCTTGATTGAGAGCATGGCTATGACTAAGCACATAATGTACAAGAATCAGATAAACACCATGGGAGATAAGAGGTTTCCTAATATTTCTTCCTACTTTATTTAAAACCATCTATCACTTGCACGATGATTGATTGTGAGAAACTCATATGTTAAAAAAATCATAGTATATTCTCTCAAGTAATTAATTGGTTGGGTTCATGGAATGTTACCCTCTTTAAAGTTTTAACCACATAAACATTCGCATTCAACCCACTTCAACTCTAGGTTTCAAATATAGGTATTGCATATGTTTCTTGGTGCTACAATTGTTTTATGTGATTGGCCCAATGTGATATCAAAAATTCTATCTTAATTGTTTTCACAACAAAGGGATCTACATCTCACATTAGAAAATATGCTACAACTAATCCAAACATGTTAACCAATTCAAAGATAACAATAATCCAAATTATTCAAAATTTGAACAAATGAGCTTGAGTAAAAGGGGAACAACTTTAAGCTACATTGTAAACATTTGTAATAATAATTTACATTTATATTATTTTTATTTTGTTCATCAAATTAATCTTGTGAATGTTTATTGGTAGCAAAAATTCACAGCGATACATTGATGTCCAAACTGAAGGTCAATACTCTAAATTTAAATAATTGCAAATAATTCTATATGCTTTCTTCTTGTTATATGTATCATAATTGTATAAAATTATAGATGCATTTTGTTTCTCTTTATTACTTCAACAACATCAAAATAAATTTATATGTTCATCACTAGATACCGAGATATATATGTTGTGTCACTACACATCAACAATTTTAGGAATTTGATTGTAGTTTTAGGGATTCGAAATTACAAATTTACAAATTCACTAAGTCCCAATTGATTGCAAATCCAAGAATAAAAATGATTTCAATTTTTACAATTACAAACATAAAAGTTCACCAACAAACGAAATCATAATTTCAACAACCACAAATTAGCAATAAGTTGCATTTCTCTTTATTACTTCACCACTATAAAATCAAAATTATATGGACTCATGCTCAGTTATGAGCTCATTTATAGATAATTTAGTTACCACATAAAAATGATCACTTCACCACTATAAAAACTAAATTATATTGGCTCATGCTCAATTATGAGGTCTTTTATAGATAATTTAGTTACCACATCAAACTGAAAAACATAAACCTCTCACTTAAAGAGGCAATTAGAAGAATTTGCATAATGAATTTTAAGATGATGTAAAAAAGAATAAATATAGGAAATCAAATAATATTTCATAATATGTAAAGTTTACAATTAGAATTTTTGTGTATTTATTTATAAAATTTGTTTTTTTTTAAGTTGGATTTTTTAAATTTTCAGTACAATATGACATATATGCAACACTAGATGAACTAATTGATGGTATTTTTAACTGATTTTGTTTTACATATGTAGAGGACATCTTATACTAGTTTACTATTTTCCAAAATTATTCACGATGTTTCCATTTTTTACGATTTACTAAAGTTGGAAAATCATGAAAAAACGACAATGTGTGCGATTCTTTTTATATGAGCTTATAGAAATCTCTTTATTATTGTGCACCATATGATTTGTTTGGAATATGGTCAATGAAGTCAAAAGTTACAATAAAAACAACAGACCATTGCATTCTAGAATCCTAAAAATTGGTGACACAAAAAAGTGAACCCAACTTCACACACCCACCCATACATTGCATAACTGTGTGTGTGTGGGTGGGTGTGTCACTACATACCAACAATATGAGGAATTAATTCATTGTAATAAAAAAGAGTAGAAATTATAAGTTCACAAGAAATTGATTGCAAAATCACAAGTTCAAATTTATTAGAAATTGATTACAATTTTGACTATTGGGTGAAAACTCGAAGTTGGGTAACACTTCCGTGAGAAACGGGTGCCCAAACAACATAGTAGGTGATATTCAGCTGAATAACGAATCATTTATTCGGCCATATAAACTTTAACGGTAACTGTTTAATTTGGCAGAATGGATTGTCGGCCGATAATTTTTACCGGCGTGTCAATAATTATTCAGATGAATACTTGTTCGGCCGAACAATTATTTAGCCAAACAATTATTTGGCCGAATAATTATTCAGCCAAATAATTTTTCGGCCGTATAATTGTTCGGCCAAATAATTTTTTACCATATAAGGTCAGCTGCAGCCTCATTTCCGTTGTTTTCGCCTACAGCAATTTGTCGTTGTCATGATCCTCCCGCCACCTGTCTCGTCTTGCCACCCGATTGGTTGGTCGTTGATTGTCATCCCCATCCACGTCACCCAACCATCTAACATGTACATCAGCCATCCTGTCACCCCTCTACCTGTCTGGTTTCCTCTCAACGTGGAGGACTGTTCAGCGTGGAGGTCTCTGTGTGGAGGTGTACATGGTAATTTCATGGTGTGGTGTTGTTGTGCTACCCCTTGACTATGAGGTAAAGTTTCTTGTTTATAGCAATTAAAGGAAATTCATAGTTTCATTTGTAATATGGGAACAACTAGTCATAGTTCCATTTGCAATCTGGTAGACTTTGAACTCTGTCCATTTGGACAGAGTTGAACAGCTCTGTCCAAATGGACAGAGCTGAACAACTGTGTCCATTCGGACATAGCTAATTGCAAAAAAAATTAAAAGAACATATGAAGCACTATTGATATAAGATATTAGATTTTGAATTTGGCTTTAAGTGTAATACTTTCTTTAAATGATTTTAATTAAACAAAATTTAACATAGAACTTGAAATCTGTTAATGTTTTTTCTTTTTCTATATTTTTTAATTAGCTTATTCTTATTCTCTATGTACATCAAATTTTATAGAATATTTAGACAGCTCTGTTCAAAAAAATCCATTATGTAGGCTTAAATAACTCAACCAGAGAAAAGATCCATGGTTGGGGTGTTTATAGGAACTTGGGATATATAGATGGGATGGAATGGATGTCATGGAAACTAAGGGAACTAGGGAGTTAATGGACCGTGTAACACCCCGGTTTTGACCCCATTTGCATTAAAGGTACATAATGTATATATTGTAATTAATCTTGGTGAGGAGCTAAAGGCAAAAGCCCCACCTTCGATTTGGTTGTATTATGTTTCGGCAATTGGGATCGTTACCGATGGTATATCATGCCATCCGACACATTATAGTTTCGGCATCATGTAAAAATGAAAAATTAATCAAAAACTTACAACCACCTATGATAGTGCAACGTTAAATGAAAAGGGCATGATTTCCTAAGGTTAAGGGGGGGATTGTCTAACCCATGGGAGCCATTGGGGAAAAACCATGTGTCAAACCTTAAACCCCTATTTAGTTGAGGCAGTTAATGCTGGGTAGTGGTGGCTGGCAGACTTTCCCCCACGCACTCTTCACCAGCTGGTTCAGTCACATGCACGGGCTGGGAGTGGCTTCCTCATGTGCCATTTGGGATGCCCAATTGGTTCTTTCCACTCTCTCCATCATGGCTGTTCATTCCTCACGTAGCACAGAGATAAAAGGATCCACGATTCTGTGTGTGGGGGTTCGGTTCTCCTTTCTCTCACCGGCTGTTCCTTAGCCTCATGCACTGATTTTTCTCTGAGTATGATCTTCCTATGACCTATACAGAGAATTGATTTCCCTTTTTCCAGTATTATATTGGGAAATGTTTCGATGGTTTTCATTGTGAGATCGGCTGTGTTCTTCCCTTGATCGATGGTTGCTGTGAGTACCTACGTTGTGTTGGCTGTGATCTCATTCATATTTTGTTGGTTGTGTTTTCCCTTACGATTTGGGCCCCTGTAGGTTACTGTGGAATTGTTTTGGCCACAATAGGGCCAAGAACGATTCAGGGATTTGTCTTCCCCTCTCCGAGCTGTGAAGTGCATGTTTTGCTACATGCATGTAGTGGTTGGTCTTCAGTTTGTGTGGAGTGGGATTGAAGGCTGGGTATGCTTGAGAAACCTGGGTTTGGGGAGCCACACAGACAGAGTTAGATGGTTGGCTTTCTTCTCCACAACCCCGAAAGAGCACTGGCAAGGGAAGTCAAGGCCTGAGGGACTGTGAAGTAGAGAAGGGAGTGATTCCTGGTGTTGGGTGTGTGTCTGTGTATTAGAGGTCAGGTTGGCTCTAGTGTAGGCGTCCTTAGCTCTTCCATGAGCTCACCAGCTTAGCATTTAGCTTCTCCCAGCTCCTTGATAGCCTGATAAGCCTTGCTGTGTGGGATTGGATGATTTGTGTACCTTGGCTATGTGTAAGCCTACTCAGTCCCTTATTCCTTGGGGAATCATGCCCAGCTCAGTGGTGGCAGTGTTACTGAGAGATTGATGAGCACGCTGGCCTATGGTTAGATGGAACGTTGCAGTGACGTAGTTGGTTGGAGGACAAGTTATTTATGAGATAAGTATCCTTGTCTATCTTACTTTTGCATTTATGTTTACTGTTAATGAATTATGATGAACATGTATATGAATGAATGTTGTTTTGCTTCTGCTGAATCTATGTATGAGTATGCATCTTATTAATTTGGATGTTTAAGCTTTTATTTCAGCATTATATGCTTGTTCATGTTCATGGGGCTATTTGCCTGGTTTTTTTTATGGTTTGGTAGCATCCTCTTCACCGGTCGGAGGGTCGGGGACATTACAGACCGCAAAGCAGGGGGTGTTTCTACAAAGGGTAAGGTATCTGTGGGAGGGAAGTAACTTCATATAAATATATACTTTAGGGGGTTTTGGTGGGTTATGCAATGATTAATTCATGTCACCATTAATGCAACTACAATATGTAGCATCTATAAATGACATTTAAGACTGCACAGGTTGCAGCTCTGTCCAAATGGATAGAGCTGATCTGCTCTGCCCATTTGGACAGAGTTGATGAAATATGTCCAAATGGACAGATTTGAATAGCTTTGTCCATTTGGACAGAAATGGATAGAGCTGATATGCTCTGTCCATTTGGACAGAGTTCATCAACTCTGTCCAAATGGATACATTTGAACAGCTATGTCCATTTGGACAGAGTTCATCAACTCTGTCCAAATGGATACATTTGAACAGCTATGTCCATTTGGACAAAGTTGAACAGCTCTGTCCATTTGGACAGAGTTGAACAGCTCTATTCAAATGGACAGAGCTGATCAACTCCCTAAGTAAACAATTTATTTCTATATGTTTTTTCGTTGGTAGGGGACAAGATTTCAAAACCTTTTCATTTCACGTCTTGCCTGAGTTACAACTTCAACTGTAGTGTAATAACAATATAGTTTTGTCCATAAACTCTACTACTTGCTTTATTCCATACAACTACTAGCCAAAGTATAAGTCCCATGGCACTTTATGACTATCTTAGTCCATGATGCATTGCATTAAGTTCCATTTTCATTTCATGCTTTTCCGAAACATAGAGAGAAAAGGTTAGATAGAGAAAGGCAAGTTTAAAGAAATAATTGCTTTATCTTCTTATGGGGATGGAGACCAAAACAACCATAAGTGTAATGTAAAACGATAGGGATAGGTTGGACTAATGGGGGGGAATCCATAGGTGTATGTAGTCAGTCCCTAGACGCTCGCCTTAGTCCAAGTTGAAATCTATATTTCCTTGCCATTTGATGTGATAAATCCATGAAATCACAATAGCTGATTGATAGCAGTCAGTATTGAAACTGAACATGAGTGCAAAAGAAGAAATAGAAGCTCTATCTATATTTAATAGTGATGCTCTCACTAACAACTCTATAACGACTAGGTAGCTAGCATCCAGGAGTAGTGTCTGTTTGTAGAGTAGGTAAGTACTTGCACTTGCCTTAGACTATATTTTATACTTAGTTAAACGTAGTTCATGCAGAGTTCATCAACTCTTTCCCTAATAAATTTACTTAGTAAAACATATTTTAGTACGTTTTATATAAATCAGAAACAAAAAAACATTATTACACATAAAAAATCAAATTTTTAGATTACTGATTTGTTTGATCTTATGTGTTTTAAATCTAAATCATAAAAGAAACATATAACTTGTATAATTCTTATTAGTTATTAGTTTATATCTACTATTATATTAGGATATTGTGCATTTTTTTTAACTTTGATCTTAGTTCATAGGTATTATAGGGAAGATATTGGTTCATCAACTCTGTCCATGGACAGAGTTCATGAATGAATACTCTGTCCATGGACAGAGTCGATGAACTCTGTCCACATGGAGTGATGAACATAACTCTGTCCATGCATAGTTCATCAACTCTAATGCTGATCAGTTTACTTCTCATAAGGGGTTTTTTATGATTTTATGGAATAATGAAAATATTTGTAGTTGACATAAAGAAATGTAACTTTAATTTCATATTTGATGATATTGTTTCCATTAATTTTAAAAATCTAAAATACATCAAAATCAGAGAGATTACTATGTTAATTTCTCATACATCCAACAATAGTGTAGCTATTTTCATTTTAAGAACTATTAGATAATATTAGGGACATCTAGGTAATAAAAACTTAGTTTTTATAGGAGCTAGTTCTTTGAAGTTGAGGAATTAACATGCATAATTTGAATATGTTATGAGTTGATATATTAGATAATGTTGAGGACATATATGTCTTTATTAAAAACTTAGTTTTTTAGTGGCTAGGTCTTTGAAGATAAGGAATTAACATGTAGAGTTTGAATATTATATGAGTTGATTTGTGTAATATTGTAGATATCATATCAAATGGAAACAGATAATAAATTAGCTTTAATCATTTAAAGAACTATTAGATAATATTAGTGATATCTAGGTCCTTATTGAAATATTAGTTTTTATAGTTGCTAGGTGTAACATCCTCAACCCTCCGAACGATGAAGAGGACGCTACCATCACATTAACCATCCGAGAAAAACCGCCCCCATGAACATGAACATATATAAAATCAAAATGCTTAAACATAAAACATGCTAGGATGCATAATCATTCACATATACAGCGGAATAAAACATACATTCATTCAGGCATTGAACATGTTCATCATCCTTCATTAAACATCAAATATGATTACAGAATAAATTAGACAAGAATACTTATCTTATAAAGAACTTATCCCGCAACCAACTATGTCGCTACCACGTTCCACCCAACCATAGGCCAGCGTGCTCCTTAATCTCTCAGCATCGCTGCCACCCTAGAGCTAGGCATGATTCCCTAAGAAGTAAGGAACAAGAAGGCTTAAACATAGCCAAGGATACACAAAACACATCCAAGCCAACACAGTTGGGTTTATCAGGCCATCAAGGAGCTGGAAAAAGCTTAATGCTAAGTTAGTGAGCTCATTGAAGAACTAAGGACACCTACACCAGAACTAGCCTAACTTCTAGGACACCCATGCACACCCAACACAGGGAAATCAGTCCCTTCTCTGCTACACAGTCCCTCAAACCCTAAATTCCCTTCCAGTTCTATTCAAGGGTTGTGAAGAAGAAAGCCGGCCCTCTAGCTCTACTTATGTGACTCCCAAACACACTAGGTTTATCAAGCAAACCATGCCTTCATTCCCACTCCAACACAGTCCAAGACCAACCACTGCATACATGCAACAAACAAACAATCCATAGGTCTGACTAGGGAATTCGATTCCTGAGTCGTTCTTGGCCCTATCATGGCCAAAACGACTCAATGGGAATCCACAATAACCCACAAACTTAAACAAACCCACAGCACACAAAATCGTGGGGAGAACAATAGCCTGATCTCAGCATTGAAGCAACGAGAATACACAGCCCAAACGTGAATGGATCATTCACAAGAAAATCATGAACGCTCATTCACAGGAACAAAATTGTGGATGACAAAAACAGCTTCCCCATCTCTCTGCATGAGGAATAATGATGGAGAAAATCCTGGGCGTGAGGATGAACAGAACTACCATATCTGCGTGAGGATGGAAAACAATGGAAGAATGGGGTCGTTTCCTTCTTGCCCATGTAAAGTGAAAGAGTCTGCTAGTGGAGTGTGCATGTGGGAAAGGACTGACAGTCCTGCCACACACCACTGCCTAGCAATAACTGCCCCAACTAACAATAGAAGTTTAATGTGGTAGTTGACTAAAGAGACAATGATAGGTGAGCAAATCAAAAGGGTTTAACAGCTGACACATGGCTTTTCCCCATAGGTTCAAATTTTAATAATTCCCCCTTCTTATCCTTAGGAAAATTATGCCCTTTTCATCATGGCTGCATTGACATAGCTGGTTGGGGTTCATTTTAATTAAAGTGCATATTTACATGATGCCGAAACTAATATGTACTGGATAGCACAATATACTATCGGCAACGATTTCAATCACCAAAACATAAAACAACCAAATTGATGGTGGGGCTTTTGCCTTTAGCTTCACACCATGATTAATTACAATATATACATCATATACATTTAATGCAAACGGGGTCAAAACTGGGGTGTTACACTAGGTCTTTGAAGTTGATTAATTAACATGTAGAAGGTTAGGCCCTTAGTGATTGAGGCATTACAACTCTCGAACATCAAACCTAGATATTTAGGCCTGACACACTATCTCCCCACATTTTCCACCTCTCGACTTGCAAAATTATTTAATGGATCAACATGTTTGGCTTCAAATTACTCTACGTTTCAACCTTTGGCCTCTCAACCAAAACAAGTTTATGGCATGTGTCGGGGTCAAAACGTTATATAGCGTGTGTAGTAACCATCATATACCAGTGTATTTAGTGGATTCAGGGATATTCCTTATCACGAAGAAGCCTCGCCGTCTTTATATATGTTATTTCTCCACACCACCTTTGTTTTTTTATTTATATTTCATTGAAATATTAGTTTTAATAATAGCTAGGTTTGTGAAGTTGATTAATTAACATGTAGAAATTGATATTTGTGTAAACTTGTAGATATCATATCCAATGGAAAGAGAGAATCCTTTGAGATAGAAGCATAGGAGGTCATCACATTCTTCGGCAGTTGGTTTCTGAAATGAAAATCGAAGATTATAGACTTCATTTCGAGACTCAAGCTTATTGTATAGTTCACATTCATCTGATCATCGACGTGGCAATAGTGGTAGAGATGATTCCCCCTTATCATCTATGGGTGAACATGGATCTCGACCTTCTGTACGGGAGACAAGTGTGGAAGCAGAGAAAGGTTTGCAAGAGGCTCATCATCCTACACAGGGTGGCGAAGGTATTCGAACAAGGATGCAATATGTCTAGCTAGCTGAGGGTTGTATGCCCATTACGACCTATCCATCAGATTTACTTGAGGAGATTCCATGGGAAGGTGGTCTTCAACAAATGACCCTTGAAAGTTGTAAGGTTCAATATGACAAGCTGCAAAATGATCTTTCTAGTTTAGATCTCACTCCAGAGAACAAACAAAGTATAGATATGGTTTCACAATCTTTACAAAAATTCATTGAGGTATATGAGGATCTTGGACCAACAACAGATGGTTTTGTTGCCTTGATGCAAAGAAGAAAGGCATAAGTGATGGGTCCAGACAAGTGGGTTGTTCTGAAGGAGAGGGTGACTAAAGAATAGGCCAACTCAATGTTCAACTTCAAAGAGGGCCTAATGCGAAAATAATTGAAAGTGCAATATTTTAAGAACCCTCAACTTGCACATTTTTTATATGATCGGTTTCTTCCAGCCTATGGTCAGTTGCCATGGAACGATGAGGTTCATAATTATTTTGCTAAGTTTTTTTATCCTAATTTTTTTTTAGGAATGAAGCCAGACTATACTGATATTCATTCTGAGTTTTATGGAGTTGGAAAGGGGAGGGTATGCAATCGAAAAGGTGCCCTTAGAGATCCCAGTACTCTTCAACCTCCACCTCCGATATCTCATCCACTTAGGCTTGTGACTTACAAATTGGAGATGGAGCCCACATCACAAGTTGGGACAACTGCAAGGCATAATGTTGCTAAAGGTTTGACTTCGGCATTTGTAAGAGTTGATGTTGGATTGAGTTCAGAGAGGGCTCGAGCCACTATTCAGCAAAATTTTCTTTACAAAACAAATGATGAGTTAAATTGTATGGGCATTGAAGATCTAAAGGCCTATTCCAAGCTTTGTCATAATATAGCTTCGGATAGAATATCTAATGACACGTCAAGTATAGGAGAGGTTTGTGTACTTTCAATCTATTAATTTTTATTTATTTATTTTGAATTAAACTTTTTGTTACATTATATCTATGTATGATAAATTATTTTTTGATGTATAGTAATAAATATGTTACGTAAATGTTTATTGTTTTCAGTTTTCTGGATTGTTAAATGAACATAATTATAGAGTCTCCACTAGTCAAAATGCTGGAAATGTAGAAGAGCATATTGGAGAGATATATTAAAAATTTACACTTTTTTATTTATGTTTGAAATTATTTTTTTTTTTTCTAAATTTAACTATGTATCTTATTGTTAATTTGACTTATTTATGCAGGTTTCATTATATTCAAACTTTTTAGATGATTTTCCATCTTTTGTGAGTTAATGTTTTATTTTTTATTTTTTTTAAGTTAATTGCTAAGCTTAATATTTTTTTCTTTTACTATGATTTATTTATTAACAAAATTTAAATTTTGAAGGGAAGAGAACATAATGAAATTGGAGGTGAAGATATAGGTTCTTTGATGGATGTGAATATTGGCACCGAGGTAATTTTGTTCATAATTGAATTGTTCTCTGATATATATGTTTAAATAGTTTAAATCATGTTTGACATTTGTAAATTGATTTTATATATGTGGATGCTTGGGTCTCTTCGATCTTTTCGAGGAAAAGGAAAGACTCCATTGGACGATAGTGTTGGAATTGTAAGTTTAATATTTTATTTTTTTGAATTTAGTTTAAAATAGTCTAAATAATTTGTAAGATTTATAAATTGTTTTTATATATGTTGTAGCTTGGGTCTACTCCACCTTTTAGAGGCAAAGAGAAGACTCCATTGGATGATAGAGAATTGGAGGTAATTTTGTTAATAATTGAATTATTCTTTGATATATTAGTTTAATGTTTTAATGTTTTGATTTTGGTTTAAAGTTCTTTAAATAATTTATAATATTCATAATCTGCTTTTATACATGTTGCAGATTGTTACGAGTCCAAGGGAAACGAGTCCAAGGGAAGACCCTAGTCGAGGATAGTGGTGGACTTCCATTTAGAGAATTATTTATATTGTTCTGTAGATATATATATTGTAGTTGATTTGGACATCAAGGAGCTTAATTTTTGGATTATATACATGTACATTGAACTCACATGTTCATGATTGTTTCTTTGGATTATATAAATGTGCATTGACCTTAGATATTGTTTTTTGGATTGTATACATGTATATGTAAAGGTTAGGAATGTTAGAAAGTTTTGATAGGTGCAAATATATGAATGTATGTAAATTATTAAATTTATGTATGTTTCTTGTTGAGAAGTTGAAAGTGATAGAAATGTTATGAATTTTTTATAGGTGCAATATAATGTTAAGAATGAATATATGGGGAATGTTAATTTTAGGAGTGAATGTGGGAATGGAGGAATGTTAGGAGTGAATGTTTTGATAGGTGCAATGTTAGGAGTGAATGTGGGAATGGGGGAATGTCAGGAGGGAATGTTTTCATAGGTACAATCTAATGTTAAGAATGAATATGGGAATGTTAATGTTAGGAATGTTAAGAATTTTTGATAGGTGAAAATATATGAATGTTTGGAATGAATGTTAAGAATGAATGTGGGAATGGGGGAATGTTAGGAGTGAATGTTTTGATAGGTGCAATGTTAGGATTGAATGTGGGAATAGGGGAATGTTATGAGTGAATTTTTTGATAGGAGTGAATGTGGGAATGGAGGAATGTTAGGAGTGAATGTTTTGATAGGTGTAATGTTAGGAGTGAATGTGGGAATGGGGAAATGTTAGGAGTGAATGTTTTGATAGGTGTAATCTAATGTTAAGAATGAATATATGGGGAATGAATATGGGAATGTTAGTGTTGTGAATGTTAGGAAGTTAATGTTAGGAAGTTTTGATAGGTGCAAATATATGAATGTTTGGAATGAATGTGGGAATGGGGGAATGTTAGGAGTGAATGTGGGAATAAGAGAATGTTAAGAGTGAATGTTTTGATAGGAGTGAATGTGGGAATGGGAGAATGTTAGGAGTGAATGTTTTGATAGGTGCAATATAATGTTAAGAATGAATATATGGGGAATGAATATGGGAATGTTAATGTTAGGAATGTTAGGAAATTAATGTTAGGATTGTTAGGAAGTTTTGATAGGTGCAAATATATGAATGTTTGGAATGAATGTTAAGAATGAATGTGGGAATGGGGGACCGTTAGGAGTGAATGTTTTGATAAGTGCACTGTTAGGACTGAATGTGGGAATGGGGGAATGTTAGAGTGAATGTTTTGATAGGTGCAATATTATAAGTGAATGTTTTGATAGGTGCAATGTTAGGAGTGAATGTTAAGAGTGAATGTGGAAATAGGGGAATGTTAGGAATGAATGCTTTGATAGGTGCAATCTAATGTTAAGATTGAATATATGGGGAATGAATATGAAAATGTTAATGTTAGGAATGTTAGGAAGTTTTGATAGGTGCAATGTTAGAAGTGAATGTGGGAATGGGAGAATGTTAGGAGTGAATGTTTTGATAGGTGCAATGTTAGGAGTGAATGTAGAAATAGGGGAATGTTAGGAATGAATGTTTTGATAGGTGCAATATAATGTTAAGAATGAACATCTGGGGAATGAATATGGAAATGTTAATGTAGGAATTTTAGGAAGTTTTGATAGGTGCAAATATATGAATGTTTGAAATGAATGTTAAGAATGAATGTCAGGAAATGTTTGGTGAAAATATATGAATGAATGTTAAGAAAGGTTAAGAATGTTAGGAAGTTTTGATAGGTGGAAATATATGAATGTATAAATGAATGTAAAAATGAATATACGGGAATTTTAATGTTAAGAATGAATATATAGGGAATGTCAATGTTAGGAGTGAATGTGGGAATGGGGGAATGTTAGGAGAGAATGTTTTTATAGGTGCAATGTTAGGAGTGAATGTTATGAGTGAATGTGGGAATGTTAGGAGTGAATGTTTTGATAAGTGCAAATATATGAATAAATGTTAGATAGTTTTAATAGGTGCAAATATATGAATGAATGTTAGGAAATGTTCAAAATGTTAGGAAGTTTTGATAGGTGCAAATATATGAATGTTAGGAAAGGTTATGAATGTTAGAAAGTTTTTATAGGTGAAAAATATATGAAAGTATGTATTATTAAGTTTATGTATGATTGTAGATGTAAAATATTTTCAGTGTTGAGAAGTTGAGAATGTTAGGAATGTTAGAAAGTTTTGATAGAAATATTTTTTATTACTAGGGTAAAATTAGCAACTTGATTCTGAATTTTAATATTTTTTATACTAAGGTAACATTATCAATTTAATTATTATATTTATTTTATGTTCCTTACAAGAAAAGAAAAGGAGCACTACAAAGTTGCAGTAGTGAGGAAACTACAAATAGCATTCCTTTATAACCCCCCAGGATTTAAAGAAAAGGTGATGAAATGAATACAAAAAAACAAAAAGAAAGACTTGTAGAGTTACAGGGAGAATTCAAAAAGTTAAGGCCCTCCATGTTTGATTGAGAATTTGAAGAAGCGATAGAATTTTGGTTGTTAAATATGCTCTGTGGTGGAAGGAGGCTAAGAGTGTCAGTAACATACGTAGTAAAGAGTTGAGTTGGAAATTTTTTTTAAAACTATTGAAAAAATGTATATGTCAGAACAATATTATGATGAGAAATCCAAATAATTCAATGATTTGAGACTAGGATTATTAACCATGGGAGAATTTGTAACCGAGTTTGTAAATTTACAATGCTATGTACCATACTTAAGAGTTGAAAAAGCTAAGGTATACGGTTTTATCACTTGTTTACCCCCAGTGTATAAGGAAAAGATTGTGTTTGAAATTCCTAAACAATGGATGAAGAAATTAGAAAGGCCTAGTTGTGCTACCATTGGTTTAAACAAATATCCAAATTGAGTAGAAGTTGGAAAAATAAAATAAAAAATTGAAAAGATTGATCAACGTAGGAAAGGATTTAAACCCTCACCTTTTGGAAAATGAACAAGAGGTCATACTGATAAAAATTACAATAGGAGAGGTTCAACCAATAGCAGTGGGGTAAAGAGTATCAAAAATTCGAGTGGAGGATGGGATAGTAACCCGTAAGCATGCTGCAGGGAGCTTCTATTGTGAATGACATAGCTAGGAATATCCCTATAGTTAATGTTTCTTTGGAATATCGGCAGACGGACCATCAATCCACCTTGTTGGAAGTAGAAAGTAAAGTTTTGAACATACATGTTTCTATACTTATCAATTCAAGATCTAGTTTAAGTTACAATGCACCAAAAGTAGTTGAAAAGTGTAAGCTTAGTAAGGAAAAACAAAAAATGCATGGTTGGAATAGCTGGCAACAAAGGTAAAAAGGAAAGTTACGGAGGCAGTAAAAGATTTTTTATTAGGTTTTAATGACCTGGATACCTTAGTTAATTTAAATATACTTCTCTTAGGATCCTATGACATTTGGATAGGTATGGATTGGCTAGAATCTCATAACACTGTTATCGACTATTTGTATAAAAATTTTAGTAGTGTGGATGAGGAGGATAAGTATCATACAATGAAGGAAATTTATAAACCTTTATCTACACGACAAATTTCAACACTACAACCTAAAAAATGTATTAGGAAAGGGTGCTGAAAAATAAAAATGAAATTGGAACAATTTCCTATTTTAAAGGAATTTGAAGTTCTATTTTGTGATAAGATATCAGTATTACCACTTGATTTTACCATAGATCTAATGCCATTTTCAACACTAGTATCATGAGCTCCATATCATATGAGTATCCCAGAATTAACAAAATGAAGAATACAATTACAGAAGTTACTAGACAAAGGATATATTCAGCCTAGTGTATCTCCTTGAAGAGTACCTGTTTTGTTCGTGGGTGTGCTAGTAATATGATAAATTGTAATGTATTATTATTGTTTACTATTGTGCATGGATAAATTACAGTTGATGAATATATAACCAACCATTGATGGAAGATAACTAGAATAACATGAGTGTAGTGCTCTGCTTTCCCGGCAGAGCACTAAGTCCTAAAATGTAACAGCAAATGACATTTATTCTTATTATGATTTTCATGATTCGTTTATTTGTGCATTAATGAGAGGGTTACACCGAAAAATACCTGAACTTTAAGTAAGTTGAAGATAGTCCCTAGATCCTGCTCCTGTAGCCTTGCCTCTCCCTTGTCTGAGCCTCGTCTGAGCCTTGATGCCAATTCAGATGATCCACCCTGCCGACCAGGGTTGAACTTGCTGGCCCTAGGAAATCGACGAGTTTTCTAGCCCCCGAACCCACATGCCGAGAAACCCGATAGCAACTTCCTTGTTTGAGAGTGTAATTCTTCCCCTGGAGTTAACCCCTTCCTCCAGTTTTCTTCCCTTACTGTTCCATCACCTTCTTTCCTCTCTTCTTCTGTAAAAACTCTCTCCCAAAATACTCTCCAAAAAACAAAATCCCCCCTTCAACCATTCGATCCCCCTCCTTATACCTCCTTCCCCTCCTTTCTTCCACTGCCTTTCCTTCTTCACCACCTCCTTCATATTTAAAATAACAAGTATTATTTAGTTCTTTCTTGGGTAGTTCAACTAGTTCAAGTTATTTAAGACATTCATTGTACGCAATTAATTTTTCTTGAATTGTACAATTCTTCACCCCGGGTGAGATGGTGGGAAATTAGTAAATGCTTATCCTATTGAATTGAACGTGTAAATTTAAAACATAACCAACTGTTATAAAATTACACCAATATTGTTTGTTTAAGTTTTATGCTGAATGGTAAAATAATGGTAATAATAGTATTGTAAATTATTATATGTTATTAATAACTTAATAATAAACACTAATAATATACAATAATAATAATAGAGAATGACAAAGAAAAAATTATTATTATTATTAATCAAAAAATAATTAATTGCAGTATTATTATTAATTGATTGAAATGATAACATCGACATGTTTATTCTTATTGTTAAGTCCCCTCGCACATTGATTTTTTTGTAAATAAGGTACATTTATAGGTTTAAATAAATCACAATTACTTAGTTAACCCATCCAACTATTTAATGTTTTTCAATTAATATTTTATACTAGCGTGCATGTGTGAGGTGTGCATGCATGGCCAGTACATGCATAGGTTGCACATGTACTATAACCAAAACACTTACATTCTAGCTGATACAAATAATATTTCACGCAACAAGACAAATATACAAATATAATATATTTTTTTTGACATTCAAAGTTATTTAACAGTTATGTTCTTATTAATCAGTCAATTAAGATTGGTACCTACCATCACTAATCCGGTATCATAAATGTCCAACACACAACAATAATAACTAATATGTCAAACCATCCTAACCTATGTCCGCATCCTCACTTTCCTTCCTCTGCTAGTACAAAGTGGATACCAGCTGTATTGACCTTCCCAAATAGAACCTAAGAGTGGTAGCATCGGCTAACTAGCGGACCTAGCCTCTCCTAGCAGGCATCCGACCATCGTCATCACAACAACTTGGGGAGCGTGTCTCAACACTGCCCTCCCACGACCTCGGGTATCAAAGTGACATAGGGTGGGAAATGCATCCATCCCTCTCAACATACTGGGTATATACTCCATCAAACCATACTGTGTTGCTATCAAGTTTATTGGTACGTGTCATCATACCATCACTTGGAAATCAAGGCTCTCTTCAAGATATGTATTAAGTCATACTTTGCATCACACACTTGGCTATCACATAGCCCCTGTACCCTGTAGGTTAGCACTATCCAAACATGTATTCATAACAATATTAAATCAATAGCTAGTCCATATTATCAACATTATTTCCTTTCATCACATAAAATCATAAAATCAATCGCATCATGGATGGGTGCCCATGTACCACATCATACATATCACATCATATCAAGGATTACAATCAAATATATGTTTTTGTTATGGAATAAATGAATCTGATGATGACTACCACATGGTAATCGCATAAGCACAATAATGATAACATCATAATAAAAGCATCTACATAGGCATGTTAATCGTCGTAACATCATAATCAAAGCATAAATATAAGCATGATAACATCATAATATCATCATCAGAGCATAATCCTGATAACATTATAACATCAGTAAATAATTACATATAACATGCCAAAATATAGTTTATGAAGTATAGTTGAGTCCACAGATAATAAGTAAATACAGTGTAATAAGTCTGAGTGATAAATATTCCAGAGTCAAAATATGGGGCACTACATACACCCACCCTTCAGGAAACTTCGTCCTGAAGTTATGGTCAAAATAGTGAGGGAAAATATCGACGCATAGTCTCTGTGTCCTCCTAGGTAGCAGATCCTGGGCTATACTTGTCCCACTGGACCTTAACTTGGTCCACGTGTCGACTACGAAGCTGTCGAACCCTATGATCCAGTATACGTAATGGTTCGGTCATGAAGGTTCCCTCGTCCGAGACCTGCAAGTCCTTCCAATGAATCTTGTGAGACTCATCGGTTATGTAATGTCACAATACTGAAAGATGAAATATATTATGAGTCCTATACAAGTGGGGTGGCAGTGCAAGATGATATGCTACCAGTCCAATTCTTTCGAGAATCTTATATGGCCCTATAAAGCGAGGTGACAACTTGGTCCCCTTTCCAAACCAAATGCTACTTTTATTCGGTCGGATGCATATAAATACGCGATCCCCTACCTCATAACTTCTATCAGTTCTGTGTGCATCAGCATAACTCTTTTGTCTATCATGTGCTTCTTTAAGCTGCTTCTTGATCTGTACCACTTGCTCTTCCATCTCCTGAAGCAACTCAGGCTCGACTAAAACACGATCCTCCAACCTGTCCCAACTAAGTGGAGTCCTGCAAGGTCTCCCATACAATGCTTGGTATGGAGGCATACCAATGGAGCTGTGATGACTGTTGTTATATGCAAACTCCACTAGAGGAAGATATTTCTCCCACTATGTCTGCTAATCCATAACATACATCCTAAGCATGTCCTCCATTACCTGATTCACCCTCTATGTCTACCCATCTGTCTCTGGATGATAAGCTGAGCTTAAGTTCAGCCGGGTCCCTAATGCTGACTGCATGCTTGTCCAAAATCTAGAGGTAAACTTAGGGTCTCGGTCAGAAATTATCTTCTTTGGAACTCCATGAAGGCGTACAATTTCATTTATGAATACCCTTGCTACATCCGTCACGTCATAAGCATCTCTCACTGGAATGAAGTGGGCACTTTTGGTCAGTTTGTCGACCACCACAAGTATAGCATTATGTCTCGAGGATGTGAGGGGAAATCCCACAACGAAGTCCATGGAAATGACTTTCCATTTAGTCTCAGGAATATCATGAGGCTATAAGAGACCAGCTGGGTGTCGATGATCTGCCTTGACTTGCTGACATTCTAGGCATTTCGAAACAAAATCCACTACATCACTCTTCACACCGGCCCATAAGAAGAGCTTCTTCATGTCTGCATACATCTTCTTCACTCCAAGGTGCGCACAATAATGTGCCCTATGGGCCTCTCTAAGGATTGCTTCCCTGAGATCACCTTCTTTAGGGATATACATCCTCCCTTGGTACCGCAGCAACCCATATTCCTCAATATGGTACCCATAATACTTCGAATCACACTTCTTCCCACTCTGAATATCTAAGGTTACCTTTATATACCAACCATCTCCTAAGAGTTGTTTGAGCACTTTCTCCTTCAAATCCACTCTCAAGGGGATTAAGGAGAAAATACTTGGCCTTCAGCTTATAGCGTCTTCCACCACATTCTCCTTTCCTTTGATATATGAGATACCAAAGTCATACTCACTCATGAACTCACTCCATCGTCGTTGCCTAGCATTTATATCCCTTTGTGTAAAAATATACTGCAGACTCTGATGATCTGTTTTAAGTGTGAAACTTCTGCCAACCAAGTAGTGTCTCCATAATTTTAGTGCCAGCATTACTGCTGCCAATTCTAGATCATGTGTGGCATATTACTCCTCATGAGGCTTCAACTTACAAGATGCATAAGCTATTACCCCACCTTCCTACATTAGAACTGCTCCTAACCCTTGCTTCGAGGCATCGGTACATGCCATAAAGTCTTTATCCATGTCTGGTACCCATAATATTGGTGCACTCATCAGCAATCTCTTTAATTCAGCAAAAGTGGCATCACATTCATTGGTCCACTCATATCGGATTCCATTTCACTGCAAGGTGGTGATGGGTTTTGCAATCTTGGAGAATCCTTCCACAAATCTTCGGTAATACCCTGCTAATCCCATGAAGCTACGCACCTCATGTGCAATCTTTGAAATTGGCCAATCCTTGATGGCCTTCACCTTTTTTGGGTCCACTGAGATCCCTTCTCCTGAGATGTTATGCCCTAAGTAGTGAATCTCCTTTTGGAAGAAAGAACACTTTGACAATTTACCAAATAGTTTATGTTCCCTTAAGCAAGTTAAGACTAACCACAAGTGCTCCTCATGCTCCTTCTCGTTCTTATAATATATAAGAATGTCATCTAAGAATACCTGAACAAAGTGGTCCAAGTAATTCTGAAGGACACTATTCACTAGGCTCATGAATACTGCTGGAGCATTGGTCAAACCAAATGGTACTACTACGAACTCATAATTCCCAAATTGAGTTCGAAAAGCAGTCTTAGAAATGTCATTTTCTTTAATCCTAAGCTAGTGATACCTCGACCACAAATCAATCTTAGAGAAGACTGATGCGCCTTTCATCTGATCAAATAGGTCATCAATTCTTGGTATAGGATACCTGTTCTTCACTATGGCTTTGTTCAAATCCCTATAATCTATGCAGAGTCGCAAAGATCCATCCTTCTTCTTAACAAAGATCACTGGTGCTCCCCATGGTGAGATACTAGGTCTAATTAGTCCCAAGTCTAGCAACTCTTTTAACTGGATCTGTAACTCTCAAAGCTCAGGGGTTGTCATTCTATAAGGAGTCTTTGAGATCGGCTCCGCACCGGGTTTCAGTTCGATTGTGAAATCAAGCTCTCATTCTGGAGGTAGTTGTGGAAGTTCTTTTGGAAAGACATCCTTGAACTCAGATAATACTGGGTAAGACTTCAAGGAAGGTCCTTTACTATCGCTCACCGTCTCAACTACAAACAACTGACATCCTTGTCTTAAGCACCTTTTAGCTTTCACCGTGGAGATGAAACAGAGGGATATTTTCCTCTTTTGACCCTGGATTTGAATTGCTCGACCCTCATCCTCAAGGCACAAGACTTTCTTTGCATAGAAATCCATGAAAGCTCTATGGTCTTCTAACCAATCCATGTCGACAATGAGGTCATAGGTGCCCAAATTTGTGACATAAGCGTCCAACTTAGTGGTGCATACTCCTAAGTCAACTTGACACCCCCTTACCTTACGACCTACTGCTTGTTTAACCCCTGAAGCCATCTTGACTGATTCAAAATCATCATGCTCGCAGGCTACCAACCCACATTTATCTAATGCATATGGTGAAATAAAACTATCTGTTGCACCAGGATCAAATAAAATTTTAAGTTTGACATTGTTTACTTTACCAGTGGATTCTACTACAGTGGACTGATGTTCTTCCTGGTGGTTGTGAACAGTTGCATGAATCCGATGAGTGTTATCAGAATTGCCCATGGATGCTTTTCGTTCCTTCTTCCTGCTTCTGGTCTACCCCTTAGGACAATCCCGCTGAAAATGAGGACCTCCACATCCCCAACAAGAGACATTAGGTGGTGCTTTCATGTTGCTGGGAGGAGTCCTCTAGGATGTGTTCCTTCCCCTAGATCCTCTAAAACCTCTCGATCCTCTATAGGGATTGCCCTGTGTTCATCCTCGGTTCCTATGGTTTGTTGATGAAGCATGCGATACTGAGTTAACTGAAGTGTTACCTCTTGGGGTGAACCTGTTACCATAAGGAGGAGGTCTGGAATGTCCTCCTCTGAAGTATGATAGTGAGGCCTTCCCTGTAACATACTGATTGGATCCTATCAACTTGCTTCCTCCCTTTGCATCTGACATATCCTCAGCATAGAAATCATACTCAACTGCCATGGCAACTGAAGATGGCTTCCACATCCATACTACGGCCCTGATCTTGTAGTTGAGTCCATACACAAATCGCTCCACCTATCAATCATCCAAGTCCAAGTATGGAACATACTTTACCAGTTCCATGAATCTAGCTTCATACTCTTCTACCGTCATGTTTCCCTGTACCAAATCATGAAAGGAACCCACCTGTTGTTCCCTGTAATAATCCGAAAGATACTTCATGTTGAACCTCTCCTCGAATAACTCCCATAAAACAGACAAAGGAGTAAGATGCAATTGTTTCTCGAGGTCTGACCACCAATTTTGGGCATGGCCATTCTAGCCTTGGAACTCGAGGTATACTCGTTTAGTGTGAAGCACCTCTTCATACCCTCAAGCCACGCTTCGGTGTGCTTACCCGGTCATCCTCCTAATAACTCGAGAATTTTGATCTTCTGCAGCTCTCTAGAAATATCCTAAAGCGGTTCTTTCCTTGGGCCCTATGCCCTCTCAGAGTTTTCTCGGCTCACCTATGTGGTTTCTACCTCTACGATCCTCTCTCACTACCTATTTAGTGTGGCCATGATGGTTTCCAAGGATCTCAATATCATCCCCATCTCAGGACTGGAGGTTGTCCTTGGTGGTGTCGGTGGTGGGGTCTGTGGTGGCAGTGAGGGTGGTTGACCTCGACCTCGACCTCTGTGTGTTTGAACCATGATAATTCCTGGAATATTCAATAACATTATGCCATTATTATCTCAATCTAATAATTGCAGAGATAAAATTTAGTTATGCAATGCTTATATTTATGCATAGAGACAAATTGTCAATATTTGCGTAAAACTTGCATAGTCACTTTCATTAAATGATTTCGTCTTGGGGTTTAATCTGTGCCTTAACGGTCAGCTCGTAATGCTAGTCTCAACAGTGTCTTGTTTTTCTTATTTCACATCTATCTAACCTCTTCGACTATCAGTCAAAGTCTCCGTAATGCCTTAAGTTTAATACTTGAATTTCCAATAACATAGACTAATTAACGTTACCATATCTAAATTTTAATGTTATCTATATTGTTCGGTTTACAATTAACATTCAACTCCCAACATTTAACATTTAAATGCTATTTCTAACTACTTAATATTAGATTAAAGCAAAATCACATTAAATACTACATTTAATTACCCTAACATCTATTTAATGAGAACTTTTATCTTAACTTAATTGAACATAGCATCTTATTTAAATATTAAATTACAAACCACTTATAACATCTAATTTCAATTTAATAATAAATTAATTATTTAAAGCGCACTAAGAGATAGCTAGCTCTTTCAATGAACCAGACAATGTGTGGTTTACAACACACTTATCTTTATAATTTAATTTTTGTAAAAGAATAAAACAAAATGAAATGAAAACATGTAAAACATTGCAAACAGATACATGCTGGTGCAAACAGATACACACGTTACTCTGCATGGAATCATGAGGAACAATTTTGGAGTTTAAACATTAAATTGAATTTAATAGAATTGATGTAGCCAAAACAAGCCTACCTAACTGAAGGAGTTGTTTTAGTATAGTTTATCAACAAAATCTCCATACATTTATATGTATGTTTTAAAGGTCTACAAAAGGAAACTAAACTGATTATTTCTTTGAATTAATACTAAGAAAAATATATAAGTACTTTAAAGTATATACAAGTAAATATATTTATCAATTTGCTCCATGTTAAAATCTACCATACTGACAAAATGCTCCAAAGGCTTCCGTATATTGGCAAAGCAATACTAAACTACCAAATTAAACCCTGGGAATGCAAAATCCCCAACTCCCCTTGAAAAGGAAAATACAATTTAACATTATGCATTTTTAAATTTGTTTTAATGATAATAATTTTACAATTGATTATGTATTCAATTGCATTTCCAATACTGGAGAAAAGACAACTAGAGGCTTTGGCTTATTATTTTTATGAATATATAAATATACATATATTAAATTAATGAGATGTAAACTTTATTAATTATCTAATGCTTAATACATTAAATACTTTAAGGATTTATAATTTATAATAAATTAATTAAAATAAATAATAGACTAATTAAATTAATTATAAAAGGCTTAATAACTTTTATAATTTTCAAATTTTAATAGTGCTCAAATATTGGTGTAATGTAAAATAGTTTACTAGGGCAATGCTGCCCTTCCAGAAGGTTGTCCTACCTTACTCACGTGAAGGTATGGTGCATGTAAGCCACACGGGCACATGCATGAGGCTCCCCCTACATGAAGCTCACATTCTAGTAATCCATGAATCCTCAACTGAATGAGGATGGATTTTAAAAAGGTTATACTCATTCCACGCCCATATGCCAATATCTCATTTTTTTTTTACAATCGTTTCCAGATGGAGGAGCTCTACAACCTGCAACTCGAGCTAAGTTCCATGGCAAGGGTTTGGCTTACACCAGGTGATATCCTTTCTCTTGTATGGTATCCCTCCGAGCCCTTCCTCCAATTTCATGTTAGGTTTCAGCGCCTAGATACCTAACCAGGAGACAGAGCGGGGGGGGGGGGGGGGGGGGGGGGCGTAGTGCAAGAAGGGAAGGCATAGTGTAGAGATAGCATGGGAGCTTCGGGTGTTTGGTTCTCCAAGAGAAGAACACCTGCCTGGTGCGTGAGGTGACAATATGGCTCGATGGTAGAAAATCCCCATGGAGCAGTAAGGCTAACGGTGGGGGGGAGGAGGTGAGCACAGTGGAATGAAATCGGCGTATCACTCGTTCAATCCATCACTGTGCATTTCTCTTCCTTTTCTATTGGGCATCTCGAATTCGGTTTCTTGGCTTCCATTTTTAGCAGTGGAAGGATGAGTACAACAACAGCCCTAGAGGGCGCCAGGAGCTTTGCAAGAAGAGATTAGTTGTTAAAAATACAGAGGGAGGCACAGAAGAGATGGGAAGGAGCCGACGTCTTTAAAGCTGAAGATAGCACCGAGTCCCTGGTTGAAGGTGAAAATTTTCTTTGGAAACTTTCCATACCCTTACATGAATGGAACTCTTCATTTGGGTCATGCGTTTGGCCAAGGGTGTCGTGGATAGGCAGCGTGTTCAGGCCGGGCACATCAAAGCTTCAGTGGAAAGGAGTGATGTTCAGGCTGGGTGAAGTTAGACATGGAAGAGTAGCTAGATAGCCACTTTATGCACAGAGCAGTTTGCAATATGAGTCTTTAAGAGACGTGGCTCTGGTTCGATCGATTTTATAACAAAATCTCACAAATTTGAGCTTCAGATCGATTCTCACAGCTAGAAATTTCATCCTGGTGAAGAGGCATGTAGGCGTTGGCATAGATTTGTCCACAGGCAGCGAATATGCCCTCCACTGGGTTCTCGCCAACCTTGCCAGAGATGGAGATATGGTGTTCTTAATATACGTGAACATCGACGTTGAATATGGGGAAGCCCAAATTTGGATGGAAGGAGGAGCTCCCCTCGTGCCTCTGGAGGATATTGGAAGCTTGGCCATATTGACCAAATATGGCATCTCTTTAACAGCAGAAATCATTGAAGAGGTGATATTGGCCGCCATTCACAAGGATATGACTGTGGGTCTCAAGGTTTACTGGGGCGATGCAAGAGAAAAATTGTGTGATGCAGAGGCTAACCTTCATCCGCACTCTCTGGTTGTGGGTAGTAGGGGGATGGGACCCTTGCAGAGGGCTATCCTTGGAAGTGTGAGTGAGTATGTTGTCTGCAATGTGGCTTGTGCTGTTACAGTGGTCAAGACTCCCAAACAATGCTGGGAATTGGATGGTAAATGATCTCTTGGTGGGGAGATGCCCATTACCGTCTGTGTGTTAAGGTTTGTTGTTCAGGCCGGGAAAATCAAAGTCTCTTTGGAACGGCATCGTGGTCGAATTGACTAATGCAGGTAAAATGGGGAGAGGACGGTTCGAGGGAAGATGACGGTTCGAGGGAAAATGGGAGAGACAAGCACAAGGCTGGCGCTGGAAAAAAAAATGCAGAGCTTAGAGAGAGAGTATTTCAAATACAAAAAAAAAGTAAAGACCCTGCTAATGAATGGAATTTACATCCTTTCACAAGGATGGTTCCAGGTTCCTCTCGATTAAATGCTCTTATTATATTTTTGTTTTTCTTTCCCAATATTTTCAGTAAGAAGGGGCAGCTTCCTTAAGCTGTTTTATCATTAGGCTTGTTTATTTAAATTCTCTGCCCATAGACGCATACCCTATAAGCTTTCCCATAGATGCATACCCTATAAGTTTGCAAATGAGTTTATAGTGTAACTCTCTTGATGATTCCCAAAGAAAGAACGACCTCATCCTATCTTTCCTATGAAAATATAGTTGATGTGTTTAAAAAAAAGAGGAGGAATAAAGATAGAATAGATTTGACACGGGTAGTTACACTATCTTGTTATCCCATGAATTAAAATGTAATATCCATTTGTTTTTGTTTTTGCAGATAATTTTTTTTTAATTCAAGCTATGAAAGAAGAGGGTTCTGCACAGAAGAGAATGCTGGGTATGCTACTAGCATTCAGCTTATGGTCTTTAGGATAATTTTATCCTCAAAATATTCACTCATCCTATGCGTTGTAACTTAGAACCTCTTTCTACTTGTGTAATAAATCTTCAATTTATAGCAACACTATACATCAATTTATTTATTTTGCAGTGTGTAAAATTTTAGTTTTGATTTATCTTCCATATAATGTTTATTTTTTTTCTCCTAGAGGGCCCCTTTAGGTTCCAATTTTAGAACCTAGGGCTCTGATACCATTCTGTAGTGCTCTGCTTTCCCGACAGAGCACTAAGTCCTAAAATGTAATAGCAAATGACATTTATTCTTACTCTGATTTTTAGGATTCGTTTATTTGTGCATTAACGAGAGGGTTACACCGAAAAATACCTGAACTTTAAGTAAGCTGAAGATAGTCCCTCGATCCTGCTCCTATATCCTTGCCTCTCCCTTGTCTGAGCCTCGTTTGAGCCTTGATGCCAATTCGGATGATCCACCCTATCGACCAGCGTTGAACCTGCTGGCCCTAGGAAACCGACGGGTTTCCTAGCCCCCGAGCCCACGTGCTGATAAACCCAATAGCAACTTCCTTGTTTGAGAGTGTAATTCTTCCCTTAGAGTTAACCCCCTCCTCCAGTTTTCTTCCCTTATTGTTCCATCACCTTCTTTCCTCTCTTCTTCTGTAAAAATTCTCTCCCAAAATACTCTCCAAAAAAAAAAAATCCCCCCTTCAACCATTCGATCCCCCTCCTTTCTTCTACCGCCTTTCCTTCTTCCACCGCCTCCTTCATATTTAAAATAATAAGTATTATTTAGTTCTTTCTTGGGCAGTTCAACTAGTTCAGGTTATTTAAGACATTCGTTGTACGCAATTAATTTTTCTTGAATTGTACAATTCTTCACCCCGGGTGAAATGGTGGGAAATTACTATATGCTTATCCTATTGAATTGAACATGTAAATTTAAAACATAACCAACTGTCATAAAATTACACCAATATTGTTTGTTTAAGTTTTATGCTGAATGGTAAAATAATGGTAATAATAGTATTGTAAATTATTATATGTTATTAATAACTTAATAATAAACACTAATAATATACAATAATAATAATAGATAATGACCCCAAAAAAATATTATTATTATTATTAATCAATAAATAATTAATTGCAGTATTATTATTAATTGATTGAAATGATAACATCGACATGTTTATGTTTATTGTTAAGTCCCCTTGCACATTGATTTTTTTATAAATAAGGTACATTTACAGGTTTAAATAAATCATAATTACTTAGTTAACCCATCCAACTATTTAATGTTTTTCAATTAATATTTCATATTAGCGTGCATGTGTGAGGTGTGCATGCATGGCCAGTACATGCACAGGCTGCACATGTACTATAACCAAAACACCTACATTCTAGCTAATACAAATAATATTTCACGCAACAAGACAAATATACAAATATAATATGATTTCTTTTGACATTCAGAGTTATTTAACAGTTATGTTCTTATTAATCAGTCAATTAAGATTGGTACCTACCATCACTAATCTAGTATCATAAATGTCCAACACTCAACAATAATAACTAATATGTCAAACCATCCTAACCTACGTCTGCATCCTCCCTTTCCTTCCTTTGCTAGTACAAAGTGGATGCCAGCTGTACTGACCTTCCCACCTAGAACCTGAGAGCGGTAGTGTCGGCTAACTAGCGTACCTAGCCTCTCCTAGCAAGAATCTGACCATCGTCATCACAACAACTTGGGGAGCGTGTCTCAGCACTGCCCTCCCACAACCTCGGGTATCAAAGTGACATAGGGTGGGAAATGCATCCAACCCTCTCAACATACTGGGTATATACTCCATTAAACCATACTGCGTTGCTATCGAGTTTATTGGTACGTGTCATTGTACCATCTCTTGGCAATTAAGGCTCTCTTTAAGATATGTATTACATACTTTGCATCACACATTTGGCTATCACATAGCCTCTGTACCCTGCAGGTTAGCACTATGCAAACATGTATTCATAACAATATTAAATCAATAGCTGGTCCATATTATCAACATTATTTCCTTTCATCACATAAAATCATAAAATCAATCGCATCATGGATGGGTGCCCATGTACCACATCATACATATCACATCATATCAAGGATTACAATCAAATATATGTTTTTGTTATGAAATAAATGAATCTGATGACGACTACTGCATGGTAATCGCATAAGCACAATAATGATAACATCATAATTAAAGCATCTACATAAGCATGTTAATCGTCGTAACATCATAATCAAAGCATAAATATAAGCATGATAACATCATAATATCATAATCAGAGCATAATCCTGATAACATCATAACATCAGTAAATAATTACATATAACATGCCAAAATATAGTTTCCGAAGTATAGTTGAGTCCATAGATAATAAGTAAATACAGTGTAATAAGTCTGAGTGATAAATATGCCAGAGTCAAAATATAGGGCACTACGACGAGCTAAAAAAAAATCCGACTGGTGAATTTTTTTTGCGTTTGTGTTGTAAATAACGATTCCATAACGGAAAAACATTGTTCGGCCGAATAACCTCTAAAACTTGCACAATTTTCAGGTTTCTCCATTGTCAGAAGGTAAAATGGATGCCTTACACTACAAATCGACTGTCGGACTTGATACCATTAATTTCATCATTGAATCTACTATCCGTAGGTATAAATTGTGTTGTGTATAGGTGAGATCCGATATTTTTTTTTTTTGTTTCTTAACATGTGTCGAGTTTTGTTTCATCTCTTTCAACATGTGGTGAAATGAAAAATATATAACTTTAAAAATACACCACCTAAAAAATTGAAACAAATATGGTGCGCTTAATTGGAGTGTCTACTTCATAAGGGTATTCGTAGATTTTTAAATTTTATAGTCAATTGAGAGAAAAGTAGCGCAACCAAACACATGTTGAAAATCGACAAGGTTTCCCCATTGATCGAATTCAAAAAAATATTATAATTAGTATATAGATCCATTGGTTACAAACTTATAATCATCGCAATAGAATATTGTGTGTAGATTGTCGTAACATATTTTGTTTTTTCAAAACACAAGTTTAACAATGAATTTAGGGGCACAACCAAACATGTCTATTTTTTAGTCCTTTCATTTTATAAGGACACACTGTCAAACATTTTTTGAAACGTATATCAAATCTCAATAAAAAAAATTGATAAATTTATGAATAGAAAGATAACATAATTCTCTAAAAGTTTTGTTTTTACTTGAAAGTGAAATTCTAAACGAAAATATCACTTTCGTTCACTCAAAGTTGAAAAACATTAATTCTTGATCTAACTGAAATTTAACTACCCATTTTCCAAAAGCTTGTCTATAAATAACCAAGCCAAAGAAAGGCTTGGGGATCCATCCCTCTCATTATATACTATCTGATCATTATTCTCCTAAGGGTGCTTAGAGAGAAATTTTCCAAAAAGGAAAAGAATTCTAGTACAAAACCAGTTATCCCAGATAGGTGAAACCTTTCCTTTAGGAGATATAGACTACTTGCATGTTGGAACCCGCTCGGGGGAATCCGGATTGAAACTAGGAATGTTTCCGGGTCATGGTTGGAGGAACGTGGTAGTTCCCAAGTTATTCAATTAACAAATCTAAGGTCAGAATTGTCTATGTTCTTGTTAATGTTGTGTGCTTGAGTGTGCAGGGTTCTATCCATTAAAATAGCTCTAAATTGTAGGTATGCGGTTTTTATCTTCCTTACAGGTCATACACTTTTCTTATTAAATGAAGGGTTTATAATCTTCAATGAAAATCTATATATTCTACGTTTTCTTAGCTAGGTTTTCCTGATTGTTGATAGAACCTCAAAGCATGAGTTACCTACATCTAAACCCTAGGAAAATATAGTTTACATTCTTTCAGTATTATTCATTTTATGGTCCTTTAGGCATATCTTAAATTTAGTCTTCTCTATTTGTTTAAATATTTATTAGAGTTCATCTTGGACTTAAACTCTAGATTATTTGAGATAACTAGCTTTCTGTATATTGTTTAAACTTAAATGAAAATAATAAACAAAAATTTCATAAAGATAGACAAAATAAACTTCATTAGCAGTTAAAACAAAATAGTATATTAAACTTTGCATCCAAAACATTCAGATAAACTATTTATAAATAAAATTATAAACCTACAAACCATAGGTCAAATATCTGAGTTGTAGAACTTCAAACTCTGTTCAAATCATTTTTAAATAATTAAATATCAGCCAAAAGAAATCAATTAAAATATAGATCGAAACTCTCACCATTAAAATCCAACTCTAAACTTATATTTTTCAACGGTGACAGATTTCATATTGCCAACATGTAAGTTTTCATTTCCTAATAATAATTCAAACATAAACAACATATCATAAACACTGTTCACAGTCTTCAAAAATAAATATTAAACCTATGCTAACCATAATGATTATAAGTTGTAATAAACCTAGGTCAGCCATCGAATCCTCTATAGGATTGACTGCGGGATAAACCTCATATAAATTCCATTACAAAATATTTTACACAAATCCCAACCATTGACACCTACTAATGTTTGGCCGTAGGAAAATTCATATTGCAAATATATCAAGACTACATTAAATGAAAACCAAGGACCAAACTCACCATTTATATAAACCAATTTATTCACAAATAGAGTTGCACCTGGGATCAAATCTTATGGAATGGCCAACCAAAAACTATGAACATATCTCATAAAACAGCTTAGGATTGAATCATGTAGGCATAAATGTTAACCACAAATCTAAATCGTTTAAAATCCTAGGATCAATTCTTGTCAGCACCACTCACAAATGCCAAAACATAAATGTTGTAACATTTATAGTAAAAGGTGTCACCTCTCAAGCTTCATGCAAGGTCTATTTATAAACCAACAGTCTTATCAAAACAGAGCCATGCTCTACACATTCTTTCCACAATCACATAAATTAAATATTATATTCATAGGCTCCGTATCAATATAAGGGTCGACCTGAAATATTCCAAGCTCACAGCTGTAAGGGAGACCCTAGCCTTTAACATTTATTTAAATCTATACAATCAACAAATACACAACCCCGTCTTTTAATAAACATAAAAACCATATGTGCAGCCTATGTATTCTCCTAAGGCCTAAGACAAGCTTCCAAGATCACGGCCGTAAGGTGAAACCCCAGCCACAATAATTATTAAATCATAGACCAATGAATGTAATGCAAAAAAATATGAAATAAACACAGACATGATATCCATCATTCCATTGCAAACAATGGCACTGTGAAGCCAATCATACACATCAATGAAAGTTAAAACACAGATTTTTCCATTAAAACCTTAAACCCAACACCTTACAAAACAATGCAAACGACGAAGTCTTATACACAAAGTCGAACCATTCTCTGGACAATTAAGATTTTTCCCCAAACCTTTACATAGAAAGGACTAAATATAGTCTCATCCCTTGGATTCCCAAACTATCAAAAGAACCCAAACCAACTACCAACCCAACAATCAGAACTACACAGCGATAATTTCTCCCATCCCAAAGTTCAATACTCTGCCAAATAAACACGCAGAGGTAAGGCAATTTTCATTTTTGCAGGGCTTACTGCTTAGAGGTTGTGCAGATCACCTAAGGACAAACCATCCAGCTACGTTTGAGCCACCTCTTCCACCTGCAAACCAAACATACAAAGACCATGAAAAGTATGCCCACATTAACAAAATAAAACAAACTATTATAGTGTTGCAACCACATTGAAAGCTTACCTGCTAGATGAACGGGAAGGTTGTGGAAGTTCATAGAACAGATCTCGAAATCTTGAAACCACTCAGAAAACCAAATGAATCATGTTTCAATTGTACCAAACATTTGAGGCTTCTTTCTCGCGTTTTCCTAGGAGAAATTAAAGCGCCACCCTGTCCTCCACTACTCACGAAATCAAAACCTACAGACATTAGAGGAGATTTGGGGTCTAAAATGGGCCTTATAAGAAAACGCGCCAACAATCAATTTTGTGAGTTTGAATTCAAGAACCAATGTAATTTCAATCAAATGTGTCAACCATAATGGTTGAATTGTCATATTTGTCATAAAAGAAAACTATGTTTTTTGTTCGTATTTTCGACATATCTCCCTGTGTTTTTACTCAAATTTCAAGTGGGATAGGTTGTTGGATACAGAATTTAATTCTACATCCAACAAGTACCCACATTGCATGCTTTTGACAGACGCTGCTACCCCAAAAACATGAAATACCTAAAAACATGTGATGATGACAGCATCATTACATGTTTTTAGGTATTTCATGTTTTTCGGGTAGCGGGGTCTGTCAAAAGCATGCAGTGTGGGTACTCGTTGGATGCAGAATCAAATTCTGCATCTAACGAGCTCTCCCTCTCATAATTTGAGTAAAAACAGAGGGAGATATGTCAAAAATACGAACAAAAAAGTAGTTTTTTTCATTCTTCCTCCAAAATTAATAACTATTATTCTATTATTTTAACTATTATTTTATTATTTTCCTTAGGAGGCCCATTTTAGACCTCAAATTTCCTCTAATGGCTATAGTCATGCTCAGGACAATTTTTCATAGTCCACCACCCCAGCGTTAAACCCATAACAAAACCCTCTAATGCAATGTTAAACCAACATTTTATGGCATACGAAATATTCTATAAACCATTTATGTATACCCCATAGTTTTCTAAGGAACTTTTTACAATGTTTTCCATGGTATACAGATCATGCCTTAAACCCTGGGCATTTCACCAATAAGGTTTACAAATTATTTAAAATATAAACAAATCCAAGTAATATAACCACATCACATAAACATATCATCATTATATAAGAAAACACATAAAAAGGAAAGACATCTTATGACACTTGATTTAGTAAACAACGACAGATACATTCCGCAGAAGTTAAGACAATGTCCTTGAAACGTAGCATTTCAACTAGCCTATAAAATTTTTCTTTTTTTCCTTTTTAAGGACATTACATCGATCCTTGAGTATTTTAGGGTCAGGCTTTCAATAAGTAAGCTATATGGTTTACTACCCTTACTATCCATGAAAATTGAGAAAGTATTGATGAGTTCCCCAATAGTCTCATCTCAGTTGGAGAAAAACAACCTAACCAACTCCTATATTTATTTATATTTGTTTTTCCTTAGTTGTAGACCCGTTGTCATAGCCAACGTGAAATAATAATATGATGAAAATAAATGATAGGTGATGGAAGAGATTTCCTAAAAAACACGTTGATTATTAAAAAAAGTTGAGAAGTGAGTACTCTCCCATGCCATTATCTGTCGCAAAAGTGAAAAGTAGTAGATTGATGATGTTGTGCGTTATTGTGGGTGCAAAATAATTGTAAGATTTTGTTCAAATGCTATATTGATGAAATAAGTGATGAACAAGGAGCCACATTGGAGATAGAGCTTAGTCGATCCAGGGAGACAACAAACAAATATGAGACGGTGTCTCTACCACCCTCATAGCAACAGAGAATTGGTACCTAGAATGTGAAAGAAACACGTGTCTTTCATCTTTTGGGATGGAGTCCTGGTTTAATCCAACATCTACGATTGAGAGTTGGTGGTCAAGGAAAATGCATCATATGCCACGATTAACTCTACACTTGCTCACATAAGAAAACAAAAAGAGAAATAATGTCTAGTTGTTATTATTCAAAATATAGGGTGTCAACATACTAGTATGTAAATTTGTAAATGTATGAAGCATTAAAGTTGATTGTATTCATGATTAGGAATAAAATATCCCTGGAAGGACTACACACTTTCGTTTGCGGTCGACCGTTAGAGCATAAGAAATCACCCATACCTTGGTCGAATTGTAAGTAAAGTTGGAACCGCGGATTAATATGCAACTCCTTGCATTTAGTCCCAATGAATTCAGCTTGTTAATGTTTGGTGTCTCTTGATTGAATCTTGAAGAGTCGTTTCACCTCTTCCATTGTCACACCGACTTGAGCATTGAATATTTGAAGAGGTAGGAACTGCCTAGTTCCAGCTAATCAAATGTTAAAAGGAAAACAAATCTCATTAATTTATGAAGGGATGTTGTCATCATAGTAATTTTGTCCTCACTACTTTTGAAGAATCGTCACTAGTAATCATATTCATTATTTAGAGTTTTAAAGCTTAATACAATCCTGATTTTGTCACCCTGTCGAATTCCAAGGGACAGAGTATTAGTGTTATAGTTAATTTTTGATGCAGTGAAGAGTAAGATTCATTTAATGAACTGAAGTCACAAATTGTATATATACATAATCCGGTTGTTGAAGATAATTAATCAGTTGAACAATTATGAGTTTAATAGATAAAAAGAGCTTCTACTCTGTATTTCTTATGCTCTGTTTTTTGTGAGTTTATAAACTCATCGAGAAATATTTAGTTATGATTTTGTTGTATCAAGTTTATATTTCACTATGGAAGTAAGTTAGTTTTTTCAATACCGTAGAAGAACATATTATCATGAGTAATATGTTTGATGTAGCAGTTATTAAGTTACAATCATACATTCCTTTAGATGATTGTTTTCTATCGTAATATGAACAAATTATTAACAGATTGTTGAGTTTTTACAGAAGGTTGAGTTAGTATTTTTTTCTATTGTGAATGAGTTAAATTTGTTTAAGTACTGAAACCGAGTATTGGGATAAGTTTTTTAATGGAGCGGAGATAAAAATTTGATTAAGTTATTTTGTTGAAACAATCTTGTAGCATGCTGAAATAGTCCTCTAGCATGATTTTTGTTGAAACTCCTACATTATTGTTACTCATCATGTAGGTGTTGTTTTGGTGTTTTAGTGATTGGTATGTGTTGTTGGTACTCACTGGAATACTCCCCTTCCTTTTTTTAGTAGTATCAAATCTTATGGATAATGTGAGCCATTAATGTGGACAGAGATAGAATCCCTAGCAGTCACCTAGGAAAGTTGTGAATGTTGTGCATTGAGCCAAGTTTCTGAACAGTTTTGTTATGAAGAAAGTATGCATTAGCAAAATTTCCATTGTGCTGATGAAATCAATTGTCATTGCTGGGAATTTCTTTTATTGATGCTATTGCTTGTGAAATCATCTTACTACTCTGAAAATTAAAGTATTAAATACATGGTTTGATATGAAGTCATTCCTGTTTCAAGTTAAGATTCCTTGAGATTTGGTTTTTGGGGTTTGAGTCCCCTCACCTTTGTTTCTTAAAACGAGACCATTTTCAATGAAAAGATGGTGCAAATGCTTATTTGAAGACAGATTTTGGTAATGTTGATGTGAGTTGTAGCTTTATGTGAAACACAATATATTTTCTTGAATGTTTTTTTCTTCTATCAATGACATTGTGGTATTTTATATTTTTGAAGTTTCTCGATTGAGTTTGCTCGATGTGTGCTATTGTTGAAGGAATTTTTCATCTCCGTATTGGATGCATTTCATTGAAAGCTTTTGTGGGTATTGAATAAATTCTCATATTTTTTTGTTTAATGATCTCAACTACCTCATATTGTCTCAAATATTTGTGTTGTTAAAATAAATTGAAATCAGAAGAGTTGAAGATCTATGTGTAGTATCATGCTTCCATATTTATTGAAAAATTGACATTGACCAGCTTTTGAGGGCATGTTTTTGAGATGATTGAATGTGTGCTAAGAACTTGTATGTTTCTCCACATTCTCTAGGGATTATTTGAAGGTTGTGTGCCATGTTTAGGGAATCGATATATCTTAGGTATCAAGTATTTACATATGTGTTTCGAAGAAAGGTGAATTTAAGGGTTGTAGCTCATGGAATCATTTATGTGTTGATACTCCCTCAATTATAGCTAAAGCTGGATCCAATAAATTAAAAAGGTTGTAGTTTACTTGTTAAGTTTGTATTTTTGAAAAGAAATATGGAGTCTAGTATTTTGTATGATATATTTGTAAAATAGAGGAAGGTCCCTATTTGTATAAGCTTGAGTTTGTTGTTAGCCTGCATGTATTTGTAATTTGAAGACACAGACTAGAAGTGCCTGTGAAGAGATCATTTGTGAAAAGAAATTATGGGTCATCAGAGAAGTTTGAAGAAAATTAAAAGAATGAATAGAAAGGTGGAGGAAGAGTATTTTCCAGAAAATATATAGTATAATTTCAACTAAAGCTGGAAAGTCAATAAATCATGAAATAAAAAGCAAATCAGGTATTAATGTTTTTTAATTTCCACCTCATTTTGTTGGTAAATATTACAAAGTATTGTCTATTAAAATGAAGTTGTCTTTTCATCATAATAATTTGGAAAATTTGATATAAAATAGAAGTGATGAACCCTATAATGTTGCAAAGGATGAAAGAGATCTTTTTTTCATCCAACAATATCTGGATGATTATATTTTTTTTGTAATCACTGAAGAAAGTACGGCTAAAGAATCCTAGGAAAATTTGAAGAGAGTGTTTGATGTAAGATGGAGATATATGGTTGAGTCGGAACCTTTTAAAGTAGCATAAGATAGTCAAAGTCTTGATGAATGTCACTATGTTGATACACCAGTGAATAAAGATAATGTATTTGATGTTGAATATGAGAAACAACTCATGATATATCCTTCAAAAAGGATGGAGTATTAACAACTGAATTCGATGATGAATTTGCATTAGAAGAAAATATTGAATATTTTATAGATAAATTTTTTGATGTCTTTCCTTATACGCAAGAAATTGAATTTGAATTTTATGAGGTTGTTGTACCACATAGAGCAACAACATTAATAAAACTTGACAATGTTGAGACAAAATATGGTAAACTAATTAAATCTAAATATGGTATTGAGTATGAAGACTATGTCAATAAAAAAACTATATGAAAAATAATGATAGTAAATTCCATTGTGCTCAGACATATGAAGATGATGATTGTAGTACTGCAAGTGTGGCATTTTGGTATTTGGATATCTCAACAATGTTTATTGACAACTAGGAAGAAGCAACCGACATTGCTAAACTTCCCACGAAGGAGTACGGATTAGTGATGATCATATTGACAGTGTGGAAACTGCCATCGCAACAATATTTGAAGAAAAATAAGAAGTTGAGAAAAATGAAGAGAACTCTGTAAAGTTCTTGGACCTTTGTGTCAAACACGGGTTTTTTAATGTTTTGAAAATATTGATGATTTAATTTTGTTGAAGAATTTGATAAAATTGTTGTTGAAAGAACATAAGTTGTAATAGATAAAGGATAACCAGAATGCATTCATGCTGATGCTAAAATAAAGATGTGGATGATTTGGTGACTACAAAAGTTTTGATAGAAAAATGGTTACATGATGACATCATTGAAGATGATCTATGTTTTACCGTTGATACATCTATTGAAGCAACAAATAATGTTCTTAATGATGAGTTAATTTTTTTGGGAAGAATGGCTTGAAAAGCCAAGGTATGATGAAAACGTTGATTAGTTTCTTTTGAATGAACAAAGGGAGACCGTTCTAAGAAAATAACAAAGTGAAAAGAATGAAAACAATTCATGTTGTAATATTTTATATAAATCTGACAATTCTTTGAAGTGTGCAAGTAAGCAATCAAATGAAGATGGAGAAAAATATGTTGAAGATGATAATGTAAGAAATGAGTTTTATACTAAAGATGAACTAATTGAAGAATCAATTGAAAATATTTTCATGTCATGAAGTCCTAAAGAAATCAGGTATTATTCAATGTGTTTGCATAATCAGATTGAAGCAGTAGGATTTGATGCCTTGAAATCAACAGTGGAAAAAGACATAAGTGAAGTTATTATAAATTAATTCCTTGATGCAGAAATTGAGGAAATATATGATGGTTAAAGTTTATTTGATGAAGAATAATTAATTGATGAAATGATTAACGGAAGATAAAACCTGATTCGAAATCTAAACCAAGTAGATGATGAGGTTGAACCTGAGATTAATGTAACTAAAGATTTGATTGATGATTGGATTATAAAGTTTGAGAAGGTTGAATGGAATGGCCTTGAATCATGATGAAAATTATAAAGTTTTATGTAATGATTATGATGCCCACAAAGTAGAGAAAAATGAAAAAGAATAAAAAGTAATGCAGTATTTGTAACCATTATACAATTTTTTTTAGTGTGTAGGTTGTATTAATTGTGAGAATTAAACTAAAGTTGAGGAGAATAAGTATTGTGTTGATGAGAATATTTATGAATCTACTAAGAAAAAAGAATCCATATTATCTCAAATGATAGTTAATATGAAGAGATGGTCGAAGCCATGAGTGAATCAAGAGCTAAAGAAAATCAAGGTAAAGATGAAGTTAAAGTAGAGGACAGAGTTTAAAGGTTTCAAAGTTTGGAGTCGAAAGAAAAGGAAATTCTCATACAAGAGTTGAAGATAAGCTAAATCAATATGTTGCAATGAAGAGTGTGAAACAAGTTTTTAAGTTGTTTAAATTTCAAGGAGAAAAACAAAAGTATTTGTATGCTGTAACAACACTATTTTAAATGTTGTTACTTGTTATAGAGTTACATCAGTAATAACATTTTTTGAAAATTTTCATAGCAACAAGTTTTTGGGTGAAATAATTAACGGGGAGAATGATGGAATTAATTATGTTGCCATATTTCCATTTGATTTTTGAAATATTAAAGAGTCATTTCATCTCTTCCACTACCACACCAACTTGCGCATTGAAGGTTTGAAGAGGTAGCCACCACCCCATTCCAACTCATCAAATGTTAAAAGGGAAACATGTATCATTGATTTATAAATAACATTATCATTAGAGATTTTCTTTTCACGGAGTTTGAAGAATCATCACTCTTAATCGTATTAATCATCTAGATTTTTGAAGCGTTAATACAATCCTGATTTTTTCATCCTGTCCAATTCCTGTTGATGTATATGTAACTTCAGAATGTATTTCACTTGTATTTCTTATATATTGTAACCTGATGTTTATTCTGGGATGTACTTGAGTTATGTCATGCCCCAATGTTCTTATCGGGAAGGTCTATCATGTAAACAAGTCATGTCAAGTCATTGTGGGTAACCCTCCTATTGTCTAAGGGTTAAAGTCCCCGCAGTTTCGGGGCACTAGGGTTATTAGACTCTCCTAGTGAGGTCGGACCTAGTAGGGTTTTTGTCATGTTGGGATTAGTATAAATAGAGAGCTCGACTCTCTATTTATCACACAACTTATACACACTCAAGTGTAGCACATAGTTGAGGAAGGAGAAGACACTGGGGCTAGACAAGAAGAAGGTTACTGTTGTCGGGAGATCACTTACTATTTTGGGTTCTAATTTTGGTGCTTATTCTATCTCTAAGGAAGTTGTGGGGTTTTCACCATTTATGGTTTCCCCGAGGATAAACATTATGTTCATTGTCTCTTGCTTCCAAAAATTAGGGCTTTTCACAGAAGAGGAATTTTTCAGTGAGCCCAGGCCTGGATTGATCTCCTCCCCAAAATCAAAGTTAGGGATAAATTCCAAGGCATTTGGGTGGATAGAACTCTGAAAAATCAAAACCCTAATTTGCTACTGAACCAGCACTACACGATTTCAGATCCAAATCTAGATCTGACATCTTGACCTGGTAAGATCTAAATCTTTTGTATTTCCATTTGAAGTTCTCAGTTTAAGATGTCTCATCATACCAAGCTTGATGAAAAGCTTGAGGGAGCTGATAACTTCTGAGCCTGGAAGTATAGGATCTCCCTGGTCCTAGAAGAAAATGATTTGGACTCCTATATTAATGAGGAGGTTCCAGTTCCAAAGGGAGATGAGGCTAAGGCCTTGGATAAGAAGAAGTCGGTTATGGAAAAGAGAATCATTACTGATTCTATCAAGGATCATCTCATACCATGGGTGTCCTCCCTCAAGACACCTAAAGCTATGTTTGATGCCCTAACCAAATTGTTTGAAGGGAATAACATAAACAGGAAGATGACTCTGAGAAACCAATTGAAGAATGTGAAGATTCAGAATGATGAGACTACTTAGTCTTACTTTACAAGGGTTTCTCAGATCAAGGATCAGCTGGAAGCAATAGATGAAGAAGTGGAAAATGCAGAGATTGTGATGACCATCTTGAATGGTCTCCCTATATCATGGGACTCTTTCATTCAAGGAATCTATGCCAGAAAGAAGTTAGTCAATTTCAGCAGACTATGGGAAGAATGCTCTCAAGAAGAATTTTGAATAGCAGCTCGAGAAGAGAAGATGAGAAGTGAATATCAAGCTCTCACAGTTCACTCCAAGAAAAACAGAAGGAGCCATTATCACTCCAAAGGTAAAATCTCACACTCAAGAAAAGATCTGAATACTATTAGATGTTACACATGTGATGAGAAAGGTCACATATCCAGATTCTGCCCTAACAAAAGAAACCTAAAGAAGAAGGGAAATAAGAGAAGACATCATGCCCATGCTGCAGAGGATGATGAACCTTCCACAAAGAGAATTAGACAAGAAAGTGATGATGATTCAAGTGAGGAAGAATATGTACTAATCTCTGCTCTCATGGGAACTATTTCACATGGAAGCAATGATTGGCTCATAGACAGTGGTGCTTCCAAGCACATGACGGGATTCAAAGAATCATTTGTGAATCTATCTAAACATGACTCACCTCACAAGGTGAAACTTGGAGATGACTACCAATATCCAGTAAAATGTATTGGTGAATCCTCCTATAAACTAGACTTGGGAAAGTCTTTGAAGATGAAGACTGTACTATTTGTTTTAGGACTAAAGAAGAACCTTCTCTCCATATTTTCATTGGATGCAAAAGGAATGAGGGTTTATTTTGTAGATGGCCAAGTTCTTATGTGGCCAAAGTGAAAGACTTTTGACGATGCAATAGTGATTGGAGAACAAGAAGGAGGTCTATACAAGTTGAAGGGCCAACCAGATCAAGCTTTGGTTCATGACACAGTAGAACTAAATGAACTTTGGCATAGAAGGCTTGCACATGTGCATTACAGAGCACTACCACTTGCAAGCAAAGCTATTGAAGGTCTTCTAGAAATTAAAGCAAAACATGAAGGGGTCTGCAAAGGATGTTCGAAAGGAAAGAACACAAAGAAGACATTTCCAAGGAGCAAAAGAAAAGCAAAAGGAATCTTGGAAATTATCCACTCCGATGTATGTGGACCAATGTCATGAAGCTCACTAAGCGAGTATGTGTACTATGTCTCTTTTATTGATGACTTTTATATGAAGACATGGATTTACTTCATGAAGAATAAAGATGAATTGTTCAGTAAGTTCAAGGAATTCAAAGCCTTGATCGAGAACCATACTGAAAAGAATATCAAGACTTTTCAATCGGACAATGGTGGAGAATTCACTTCAAATGAGTTCAAGGAACTATGTAAATACTCAGGGATTAAGAGGGAGTTGTCTACTCCTTATAATCCACAATAGAATGGGATTGCAGAGAGGAAGAATAGAAATATCATGGAAGCTGCAAGAGCTATGCTTCATGATCAAGACCTTCCTATGCATCTTTGGGTAGAAACAGCCAGAACAGCAGTGTATGTACAAAAATGTACTCCATATAGAACCATACTCCACACAAAGTACTCGAGAACAAGACTCCCGAAGAAGTCTTCTCCAGAAAGAAACCAAAATTCAGCCATCTCAGAATATTCAGCTGTCCTGTGTACATACACATTCCAAAAGAGAAGAGAACAAAATTAGATCCTTCAAGAAAGAAGGGTATATTTGTGGGATACTCTGAAAGCTCAAAGGCTTACAAAATATGCTTCCCAGGGTTCAAGAAGATTGACATCAGCAAGGATGTAACATTTGATGAAGATTCAGCCTACATCAAATCCAGAAAGAAACCTGCCGAAGCACCTGAAGAAGCAGAAAGAATTCATGATACAATCATGAACGAAGAAACTCAAGAAGAAGATTGAGAATTTGAAGAACCACAAAGACCTGTAGATCCACCACATGAGAAGAATCCTCACAAGAGGAAACATGCTTGGGTACGAGAGATTATCCAAGGTAAAAAAATATATGGGGTTCCAGAAGAGAATCTCAGAGAAAGAAAGAGAACCAGATCCTGTTCTAGTTATGTAGCTTTACTATGTGACTTTATTGATAAAGAACCTTCCGAGTATGAAGAAGTGGAAGAACGGAAAGAATGGAAGGATGCAATAATCGAAGAGTATCAATCAATCATGAAGAATGATGTTTGGGATGTTGTCCCAAGACCAGAAGGGAAGTCAGTTGTAACTTCCAAGTGGATCTACAAGATCAAGCATGCTGCAGACGGTAGCATTGAAAAGTATAACGCAAAATTTGTGGCTCGAGGTTTCTCTCAGAAAGAAGGAATAGAATATGAAGAAACCTTTGCACCTATATCCAGATACACTTCTATCAAATCGTTACTTGCTCTGGCTGTAGTGATGAAATGGAAGATACACCAAATGGATGTCAAGACTGCCTTCTTGAATGGTGTAGTAGAAGAGGAAGTGTATGTGGAGCAGCCACTCGGTTTTGAGACACATGACAGGAAGTATCACGTGTGTAGATTGAAGAAAGCCCTATATGGTTTGAAACAAGCACCTAGGACATGGTACGACAGAATTGACAGCTTTCTATCCAGTTTGGGCTTTACTAAGAGTAAAGTAGATTCCAACCTTTACTACAAAGTGGAAGATGGCAACCCAGTGATGCTTATACTATATGTAGATGATCTATTTGTGACAGGTATGGATGGGTTTATTGCCAATACGAAGAGAAAGATTGCTGCTGAGTTCGAGATGAAGGATTTTAGAATGGTGCATTATTTCCTAGGTATGGAGGTGTGGCAGACTACAAATGGAATCTTCCTTGGACAAGGGAAGTATGCGCTAGATATCCTGAAGAGATTTGTGATGATGGAATGCAAGACATTAACCACACCTATGGCATCAAACCTAAAGCTATTGAGTGATGCTTCATAAGAGACAGTTGATGCCACGATGTATCGTCAGATGATTGGGTCCTTGATGTACTTGATGAACACGAGATTAGATATCTGCTTTGTTGTGAACACCTTGAGCCAATACTTGATAGATCCGAGACATGTTCACTTGACTACTGCAAAGCATATTCTGAGGTACCTGAAGGGTATGGTTGATTATGGGCTCAAGTATAACGCTGATCAGAAGATTAACCTTGAGGGTTATGTTGATTTAGATTGGGCAGGTAGTGCCATCGATAGGAAGAGCACTTCAGGGTGTTGCTTTAGTATGGGATCAGGTGTGATCTCATGGTTTAGCAGGAAGCAATCCTGTGTGGCACTGAGTACAGCGGAAGCAGAGTATGTTGCAGCCTATTTAGCTAGTTGTGAGGCATTATGGATGAGGAAGCTACTGTCTGATTTATTTGATCTCTAGTTAGATGCTACTTGTATATACTGTGACAACTAGAGTTGTGTAAAGTTGTCAGAGAATCCAGTATTCCATGACAAGTCGAAGCATATCAAGATCAAGCATCACTATATTAGGGATATGGTGGAGAGAGGAGTAGTGAAGCTCCAGTATGTTGTGACAGATGAACAAATAGCTGGTGTGTTGACTAAAACATTGGCTAGGGCAAATTTTTAGTACTTTAGGGAGAAGCTTGGTGTTCTCCATATCAAGATTCCTCCCAAGAGGAAGTAATGTGTCTGTGCTATGCCTTTCTGACATGGTGAGATGATTGGTTCCTTCCATGGTCAGATATAAGTGTTGTGCCCTTCCTACATGGTGAGAGGATTGGTTCCTTCCATGGTCGGATGTAAGAGCTATGACATGGTGAGAGGATTGGTTCCTTCCATTTTCAGGTATATGTGTGAATGCCACATCTAGCATGAAAAAGGGTTGGCTCGGAGAAGACACATCTAGTATGAAAAAGGAATAGCTCTGTGTAGATGCCACATCTAGCATGAAAAAGGGATGGCTCTATGAAGACTCGTCTAGTATGAAAAAGGACTAGCTCTGAGTAGCTGCCACATTTGGTATGAAAAAGGACTAGTTCTGTGATGCCTCATCTAGTATGAAAAAGGACCAGCTCTGTGATGCCTCATCTAGTATAAAAAAGGACTAGCTCTGTGAAGACTCATCTAGTATGAAAAAGGACTAGCTCTGAGTAGCTGCCACATCTGGCATGAAAAAGGACCAACTCTGTGATGCCTCATCTGGTATGAAAAAGGACCAGCTCTGTGATGCCTCATCTAGTATGAAATAGGACTAGCTCTGTGAAGACTCATCTAGTATGAAAAATGACTATCTCTAAGTAGCTGCCACATCTGGTATGAAAAAGGACCAGCTCTATGATGCCTCATCTGGTATGAAAAAGGAACAGCTCTGTGATGCCACATCTAGTATGAAAAAGGACTAGCTCTATGATGATGCATCCAGTATGAAAAAGGACTGGCTCTGTAGAGGTTCCTATGACGAGAAGAATCAAGAGATAACACCTGTGATGATGACCCGGTGATGATCCAGATCGAGTGATGATCCAGATTCAGTGATGATGATCCAGCAATGATGATCCAAATCGAGTAATGATCCAGATCCAGTGATGATGCCCAATGATGATCCAGATCTAGTGATGATATCCAATGATGATCCAGATCCGATGATGAAGATGACTTGAAGATGAAGAATACTTGAATATGACGAGGACTTAAGGATGATCCAGAAGATACAGAGAAGAAGACTTGTGCTGAAAATTGTGTCGAAAGAATACCTTACTAGTTAAGAGGGAGTGTTGATATATATGTAACTTCGGAATGTATTTCATTTGTATTTCTTATATATTGTAACCCGATGTTTATTCTAAGATATAATTGAGTTATGGAATGCCCCCATGTTCCTATCGAGAAGGTCTATCATGTAAACAAGTCATGTCAAGTCATTGTGGATAACCCTCCTATTGTCTAAGGGTTAAAGTCCCCACAATTTCGGGGCACTAGGGTTATTGGACTCTCCTAGTGAGGTTGGCCCTAGTAGGGTTTTTGTGATGTCGGGATTAGTATAAATAGAGAGCTAGACTCTTTATTTATCACACAACTTATACACACTCAAGTGTGGCACATAGTTGAGGAAGGAGAAGACATTGGGGCTAGACAAGAAGAAGGTTACTGCTGTCGGGATATCACTTACTATTTTGGGTTCTAATTTTTGTGCTGATTCTATCTCTGAGGAAGTTGTATGGTTTTCACAATTTATGGTTTCCCCGACGATAAACACTGTGTTCATTGTCTCTTGTGTTTGATTGTTGTGCTTGTTATTCTCTCAGTAAAGATCCTAATATAATGCTAGCTTAATGATGAAATTCTAACAAATTCCAAGGGACAGAGTAATAGTATTATATTTAATTTGTAATGCAGCTAAGAGTCAGAGTTCATTTAATGAAATGAACTCACAAATTTGTATATATACATAATCTTGTTGTTGACAATAATAATCAATTGAACGATTATGTGTTCAATAAATAAATAGATCTTCTGCCCTACAATTCTTATGATCTATTTTTTTATGAGTTTGTAAAATTATCGAGAAATATTTAGTTATGATTTTGGTGTAGCAAGATTATATTTGATCGTGGAAGTGTTTAGTTTTGTTATTATTGTAGAAGAGTAGCATATCATGAGTAATGATTTTATAGCATTTATTAAGTTGCAATCATATAATCATGTAGATGATTGTTTTCTATCACATTTTGAAGAAGTTATTAACAAATTGTTGAGTTGTTACATAAGGACGATGTTGGGGAAAATATTAAACAAATTATAACAAATATCCAACGATCTAATTGTCAACGTGGAGAGAGCGTAAACTTGTGAGGTACATACAAAATACTATGCAGGGGCAGAGTAATCCTAACCTATTATACAACTGAAATCGAATCTAACTTATGAAAATAGGAAATTGTATGGAAACAAATATAATTGCAGAAAACATGAAATTGCATGAATTAACTTGATAAAGAAAGACTGAAATTGCATGAAATAAACTGGTATAAAGCAATCGAAATTAACTTGTGAGCTCACGGTAAATATATACTAACAATTCATAAGTAAAACATAACTGAAAATCTATATGAACAACTCATAAGAAAGAAATTACTGAAAATCTATATTAACATGGGGGGATCAAAGGATGTGCATTAAGCATCATCTCCATTACATAACAATCAAGAATCCACTCTATTACTAACTCTAAACTATTCTCTACTTCCAAACCACTAGAGATATCTCTAACCAAAATGAGGAGAGAGCCCTCCTATTTATACATGAATTTAGGATAACCAATCCATAATTACAGATCCATTATTCTCTCAACTTATCCACCAAAATCCTCAACAAATCTACAACTCATCCCTTCAAATCCTCCAACAAATATTGGATGAGATATTTTCTCCACATTCCCATGATCTTCTCCTTGAAATTATCCCACATATTGAGGATGAAATTCGAATTTGAGGCTAGGTGGTGACTTTTGAGCTTGTTAAAGTCTTCAAATACACCTGTAAGCATCACCAAACTCATCCAACTTTAAAGTATAATGAAAATATGTTATTTTTCTCAATAATTAACTACAGATTCACTCAAAATACTCAAAAATAAATGATTTGGAAAATCGTAATATAAACCCATATTTAGTATGAAAGTGGTGAATATTAATGGTTTTATGGAAGGATAAAATAGGAATAAGGTGACAAATGGTATATAAAAGATGAATAAAATGTGGTCTTTTTGCGGCTCAACATTCCCCCCAACTTGACTGGTTGCATGTCCTCATGCAACTATGCATTGATTATCTTTAAAACTTTTGGCTTGTAGATGGGCTTCACATGATGATGGTATGTAACACTAAATCATTCCAAGATTTGAAATGCATGAGTGGCAACAATTTTTCTTTTTCTTTTTTCTTTTTTAGATACATTTGTGGCTAGTTCTTGTGTGATAACCATAACAAATGTTGGTTGTTGTGGTAACAACATTCATTTCTTTTACTTGTATTTTTTTGCTGCAATACATAAGATTTATGCATTAGAAATGATGAACCATCAATGTATATTAGAAATCATTTTCTTCATATTATGTATCATGCCAATATATAGCAATGTGTAACAAAACATAGTTTGGGAAAGACATGTTGATTAAGGGTAAATGAGACGATGAACATGTAAAATGGTAATGAATAGTCCCCCCCAACTTAAGATGTATTAGGTTTATGAAAAGGAGAAAGGGAATGTAGTGAGGAATTTTTCCAAATTCATTCATTTTCTAGCATTCAAAGAATTATATGATTAAATATTAGAAAACAACATACCTCCACTTACCCAAAAAGTTGATGAACTTATGCAATAGGAATGTGGTTGTTGCTGCCGTTGGATCATAGAATGTGAAGTGAAGGAACTGAATTGCTGCTTGGTTGGATGAAGTAAAAGATGAGAACTGAAAGTAGAACTGTGGTACTCTCATATGGCTAAAGTATGCTACTGTAAAACTGTCGATGGAGTCATGAAAAGTATATAGTCTTCACCTGCTACAAAACCCGATGGTACAATTCTTACCATGCAAATAAATGTGTCAATGTCGAACATGGAAAGAAGTCATTGAATTACCGACCATTGATGAATGCCGTTAACCAATGCGAGGCAATCTCACCACTGATGTCAATGAGTGCCAAGGTACCTAAGTACATCATGCAAAGTGAAAATAAATGAGCTGATGTCGATGTGGCAAGACTTGTTGAAAGGTGGGCCTTAAGGAATCCCACATCACTCAACACAAGTTGTACATAATGAGTGGTAGGACTATACATGAAAAATATCACGGTCAAAAAGTTTTTATGGCAGGGATAACAAAGCAATGTAGTCATGGAAAAGAAAATGAATGGTTTTATTCATAAGGAAAAAGATGAACTAAAAATGTGTGCGACTCAGAAAGGTAGACATGCGGGAAATCATGATGTATAAGGCAGTGAAAAAGTAAACTCTAGCATGGATGATGGATAAACTTGGAAGGAAAAAGGACATGCTGCAATTGGTCTCCGAAAGGCTTCTTTATGGCAGAAAATGTCATAGTATACACAAGGGAAACTCAAATCCTTCAAGCTTTAAATGAAACATTTTTTCTGAAATTTTTCTGCAATTCTAGAAATTATTTCTGCATGCCATTCGTTTTTCTTTTGAACCTGAAAAAGGTTAGCATTTTCCTACAACAAACTTGTGAGAGTATTGAAAATACATGAAATTATGTGCTTAGTCAAAAGTTAAAAAGAATAAATAAAATGCTCTTATACTTGAAAGTAGCAACCCTTTTTGTCAAAACCTGTTTCTGAATGACTTGCGAAAATAAGTTAGCACAACAATCATAAATTTTTGAGAAAAATCTAAGTTCATTTATTATTTATTACCTAATGCTTTTTATTTATTTATGTTATTTTATTTTATTTTATTTTTTTTAATGTTATCATAGCCATTTTATTATTATTTTTGAAGTTGTTTTTGTTTATATATTTTTAAAATTTGATTTATTTAGAAAAAAAAAATTATGTGCTTATTTTATGTATATAGTTATGAATATGTGTTTTGATGTAATGATGGGGCAATATGGAGAGAGGGTCGACCCTTTCAGTGGTCGACCCTTCTAAAAAAAGACTATCTTAATGATCTGGATTAAAGAGGAGTGTGCAAACAAGCGATTTCTATGATAATTTTAACAATTTCAGTGATTATGCGGATACCCTCCTCCAACTGGAAATGTGCGAGGTCTCACTGTGCAAGAATAAAAATTAAAAAAAAGGTGTAGCTGCGACAGCATTGACCTTCGATTTCAAAGACGCATATTAATTTTATTAATATTTTATGTTTTTCTTAGATTACTTTTTATATTTATATTTATATTTTGTATTGTTATAATAATATTTTATTATTGTTGTTGAATTATTTTTGTATTTTTTTATTTATTTACCTAATGTTTTTTATAGATTTTTTAATTTTTATGTTGTTACGCCGAGAGGTACTCTACAGGGCCAATATGGGGGAGATCTTGTAACGTGATGTAATGTGATGTAACGTTTGTAACATGTCGGCAAAAAATAATAGTGATAGTGAATATTATGGGAAAGATCTTGTAATGTGATGTAACGTTAGTAACGTTTGTAACATGTCGGCAAAAAATAATAGTGATAGTGAATATTATGGGAGAGATCTTGTAACATGATGTAACGTTTGTAATGTTTGCAATATTGAAGTAACTAATGTAAAAAGTAGTAAATATTTGATCCCTCTCGGCACTTGATAGAGCCTAAGATTCAGTTCTATGCTAGTTATAATAAAAACAATTTTTTGTATTTACGAAACGCTTTTAATTCTGTTCTTTTATTTTTATTTTAAATTTTTTACAAAAAGAACAAATATGTTTATTTTTTTATTGTATGTTTTTTATTTTTTATTTTTTATTAGTTTATATATTTCATTTAAGTTTTATATAATCAAAATAAAATATTTGTTATTTATT
>LPNX010889592.1:67061-108727 GCA_001517045.1 Pseudotsuga menziesii | reverse complement strand
TATATATATATATTTATTAATTTCATAACATTCCATTGATTTATGTTTTTAAATGAAACAAATAAAAGAAAGTATTATTATTTAAGTTGGTTGTATATTTTTTTATATAATTTTATTATTATTCACAAAAACAAGAAATTCACAAACTCCATAATCTTGCTAGATGGAGCATATGCCACAAGAATTAAGTCAGAACTCAATCTTTGCCTCTACGTTATCATCAAAATGACAAAGAAGGTCCAAACCCGTGTTGTTTTAAAACCTTGCAACAATTAGTTGTCACCGCAGAATGCCTTATGGTATAAGGCCTAGCAAGATTCAATTATCCAACTAGAAAAAGGAAAATGTCCAAGGACGGCTCCCTGACAAACAGATCTACCTGTTTTATCCTAAAGTAAAAGGACAAAGGCGTTTTTTCAAAAACAACTTCATTTTGCTCAAACGATACAAGGAGTGCGCGATAGAAAATGCAAATCTCAGCTTTCTGCAGCATTTCCATCCACATATCTGTTTGAGCTTCATAGCTCAAAAGCATGATTTGAAATGCACTGATAGTCCTAAATGTACAAGAACTAACTTGTTTAACAATTCCAGCACTGTCCATAATCATATACAACCGTAGAAGAGGAAGGAAATTAATTGTTCCAGATGGTTAATCTTCAAGGATTGCAGCATAGGTATCATATCCGAGGGTTCGTAAACCAAGTGTCAAACATTGCGACCATTAATAATTAACCTGAACTACCCAAATCAACAGGTTCAAATTTTACATGCTATAACTCTCAAAAGATAAAAAAACACTATTAAATTAAGTGGAGCATTATAGTTTGAACTTTCAACTTAGAGAAAACACTATTAAATTAAGTGAAGCATTATAGTTTGAACTTTGAACTTAGAGTATACACATAGAAAAATTAAAATAAAGTTGACGTAAGGTTTTAAAGTCTTCTCAAATCAATTTTGGTTTTAAAATTACCATTTTTAGAAGGTATCAATTTTTGTAATTAATATAATTTGTTACAGACTCACTTCACTCACCAGGTAAATATATGTGGATGAGGATGACAGTTGGTGGATCTCTGATGCTTTTTGTGCGGCTTTAAGGCATACATTAGATCCGAGAGATAATCACGCCAAGCTTCAACAACAAATGATGTAGTGCAAATGTAATAAACTGAGAGACCATAGAGACAATACAGTTGGCAGTAAGACCGAAATTTTCTACAAACACATTGTTGAGTTTGTTCAACCGCCCGCGAGAAGCTCCAAGTATGTTGACTGCATGTTAATCAAAGAAGAAGAATAAGATGACGCGCAAACTGAGATAGTTGGGCATATTCCGTATTAATTGATTCGCTATTAAGATGAAAGCGATCCCTATCAATTTGTTATGACAGATCCATTGCATTAAATAAAGCTTGTCACCCCATTGCTATGATACTATCATGGTTACCAAGATTTTTTGAACCAAACTAACTCCACTAACAAGTGGGACGGAACAATATTCTTCTTACTATGAGATGCTTAAAGGATAAAATCTGCTACTCTGTCAACATGTTGTTGGATTTCCAAGTTAACTGCAAATAAAATCTCGGAGGTATAATTTCACTCATTTTCTTTGTCGCATGTTCTATTGAGTCATCACCGTGTCAATTGATTCATATTTTCTAATAGTACCCCAGCTGGAAGAATCAAATCTCCATGTTACTAGATCTTGATGGAGTAAGAGGGAGAATTTCTATCTTTCGTTCTTAATGTGTTTGTTTGACTCTCATATGTTATCTTATTTGGTTTTTGGTGCTGAGGCTTGCAGGTATGATGGTTACACATGAAGAGAATTCCGAATAATAGATGTATTTTGCAAATAGAAAAGCTGCAACCATGAATCTCACACAGTTCCATTACTGCTATGATTAAAATACGACCCAATTATGGAAGGAATTTACAATAAGGGTAGTATCATGGAGCCATTATATTGAAGGGATTTCATGATCATAGAGAGTAAAGATGCACATGAATGGGAACTATTGTATTATTTTGCAGGTTTCAGTATGGAAGGACAAGTGCGTAGATCACAGATCGAAACTTGGGGGGCAGCAGATGACGAAGAATAAACTTGTGGCCATCAATGACGAACAAATTTGGAGGCTAGTAAATCCAAGAAATCTCATTTGTATATAGGTTCCGTATAATAGACTGTTTGCAAGTTTCTTGTGGAGGGATTAAAGTCTCTGTTTTATTTATTTTAAAAAAAAATTAATTTTTTTTTTTTAATATTTACAATAATATTTCAGAAATAGTAAATTGTTTATATATATATAAACTTTTAAACTTATAACAAACATTATATATATATATATGTTTTAAATGTTGCAGGTTTGTTAATATATATATAATTAATTTATTAAAACTAAAACTAGAAGTGAAACATTGTATATATATAATTTTAATTTTTACATATTCTTTTAAAATTAATTTTACTTTAAAGTATTACTAGATGTAAAACTAAATTTATTATTCCTAACAAAATTAAAGGGTAAAATTATGATTTTATTTTAAATTTTAAATTTTCATTTTTTTTAAACAAAGTATAAAAGAATTACATAGAAAATAAAAAACTGCTATATATTTATTTGTTTGTTTCTTATTTTTTATTTGTTTATTAATTCATTTATTTTATTTTCTAAATCTTAATTCCTAATACATTTTTATTCCTAACATGATTGAAAATTCAAAAAAAAAAGATATCAAGATTTTAAAATTAAAAACAAAATAGTTTTTAAGAAAAAATGAAAATTTTAGTAAACAAAACATTAAAGCAAATCAATGCATCCTACATGCTAATTTTGAATTAGAAATAAAAATTAAAATCTACCTACTTTACTTTAATTAGAATTTACAATCATTTACCTGTAATGAAATTTCCAGTGGAACCATACATATAAAAGCAGTAAAAGAATATTTACATACGATTTTACAAAATGAAATTTAATATGTATAAAAATATGCAAAACTAAGTGCTCAAAATGTAAGTTAATGAAATAAAAGCAAAAACAGGACTGATTTAAACTAGTACTTACTTGGAAACATTATTCAATGCAACTCTCATTTGCATGATGATCACTCGAGATCCCTTCTTCATCCTCCTCAATTTTCTTCTCGCATGCTTGTTGCTTAGCAGATGTATAGAACTCTTCATATGCTGGTTCTTCCTTTGCTTCTGCAGGAGTGGTTGCATTTTTAATTGCAGTCAAGATCTCCTCTTCTTCAGAAGAGGAGATCCCGGCTTTTGCAAGGATCTCAGTGAGCAATTCCAAATCCAAATTTACGCTCATCAAATCAAATGCTTGAAAAACAAGTACATGACAAATGCATAAATATGAGTGCGAAATGAGTTAGTACAAAACGAGGGAAAAATAAAAATTAAAAGTGCACAAAAATATGTACAAAACAAAAATTAAAAACAAGTTAGTATGAAATAAAAGTGGGCCCAAAAAATGAAAGCAATCCAAACTGAAAATGAAAAAGGAAAAATTTGCATAAGAACAAGCTCGCATTTGCAGAAAATGAAAGAAAACAATCTTGCAAAAAATAAACACACTTGCAGAAACAACAAAGGAGCAGCAAGGCTTTGGGGCACCCCATTATAGTGGATGCATCTCGCTATTACACCACGGAAATTCCGAAAATTTTGTAGTGAATCCATCCTTGCATCTTACTGTTTTCCCCTCCCCCTTGCTGTGTAATGTAAAAGTAATCTATCTATCTATCTAAACTCTGATCCCTTTTAGCACCTTTCCAGCAACGGTGCCAAAATGTTGGGAAAAATATTAAACAAATTATAACATATATCCAACGATTTAATTGTCAACCTGGAGAGAGCATAAACTTGTGAGGTACATACAAAATATATGTAGGGGCATAGTATTGCTAACATATTCTACAATTGAAATCGAATCTAAGTTATGAAAACATGAAATTGTATGGAAATAAATCTAATTGCAAAAAACATGAAATTGCATAAATTAACATGATAAAAAAAGATTGAAATTGCATGAAATAAACTGGTATAAAGCAATCAACATTAACTTGTGAGCTCACGGTAATCTATACTAACAATTCATAAGCAAAACATAACTGAAAATATATATAAACAACTCATAAGAAAGAAATTACTGAAAATCTATATTAACATGGGAGAATCAAAGGATGTGCATTAAGCATCATCTCCATTACATAACAATCAAGAATCCACTCTATGACTAACTTTAAACTATTCTCTACTTCCAAAACACTAGAGATATCTCTAACCAAAATGAGGAGAGAGCCCTCATATTTATACATGAATTCACGATAACCAATCCATAATTACAGATCCACTATTCTCTAAACTTATCCCTCAAAATCTTCAACAAATCTACAACTCATTCGTTCAAATCCTCCAACAAATATTGGATGATATATTCTCTCCACATTCCCATGATCTTCTCCTTGAAATTCACCCAATCTTGAAGATGAAATTCGAATTTGAGGCTAGGTGATGACTTTTGAGCTTGTTAAAGTCTTCAAATACACCTGTAAGCATCACCAAACTCATCCAACTATAAAGTATAATAAAAATATGTTATTTTTCTCAATAATTGACCACAAATTCACTCAAAATACCCAAAAAATAAATGATTTGGAAAATGGCAATATAAACCCATATTTATTATGAAAGTGGAGAATATTAATGGTTTCATGGAAGGATAAAATAGGAATAAGGTGACGAATGGTATATAAAACATGAATAAAATGTGGTCTTTTCATGGCTCAACAAATGAGTTAGTATTTTTTTGGCTGTGAATGAGTTAATTTGTCTAAGTACTATAACATAGTATTTGGATAATATTTTTAATGTAGGTGAGATAAGAATGTGATTAAGTCAATTTGTTGAAACAATCATGTAGAAAGATGAAATCGTCTGGTTGCATGTAGTTTTGTCGAAACTCCTACATAACTCGTTGCTGCTCATCCTGTAGGGTTATTTTGGTGTTTCAGTGATAGGTAAGTGTTTTCGGTACTCACTACAACACTCTTTTAAATATTTAAGCAAGCAACGCGCATCTTAAATTGATTCAAAGCCTATAAATTAACTTGTCAATAAACACATGACAAATGAAATCAACTTCTTAATCAAAACAACCTGCTAGAAATTAAGGTGCAATCTAAGATTTAAAAAAATCCATTGTGAGATCCTAAGGTTAAACCACAAGGAAACTGTATGTAATATTTTTTATTATGATTTTCAATTCTTTAATATTCCCCCTTCTTAACAGGTGCTTCTTAATAGGTTTTGAGCATTTTTTACAAATTTATCTCTATAAATGAAATTAAATGCAATCATGAATTCCTTGGGACTAATACTATCTAATTATGGTTTGGGTTAGTAGATGTTCAGGTTAACACCTTGGTACTAACAGTACTCTACAAGTTTATTGTTTAACTGATATTGACTTACATATTCATGAGACAAAATTTAATTCAATCACCACAACATTTCAAATCTAAAAATGATACTCAAATTAAAACCTATAATATTTTAGAATTGATATTATCGAGCATAGTTATTAAGTGAAGCGCTAGGATCTATGTAAACTTTTCCTTGATGATATGAATTCTAAAAAGTTTCAAATTTATGTTAACACACCAATTGCAATGAAATATATTAGAATACAAATCTTAAAATAGCAAACTATTAGTTATAAGTTTTTGCAGTACTGCAGCAATCCACTACAAAATTCCGGAACACTACAAGAAATAAGTATTCGGCATAAACATAAAAAAAAGCACTATTACATAGACAAAAAGAAAGCATTGTAACACAATTTTAATAAACTCATCACACACACATAAACATAAACTAATTATACACTTGATTTATAAAATCCACAGACACACACACACACAAAGGTTGTGCTTCTGAGATGAAGGGGGGCCTCCTTCACTCAGAAGGGAATTGAAATGTATACACGAACAAACTCAAAGATGCATTAGAAACTAATATTTCATTATTGGAATAAGTCTGAGTTTGAGTGATTCTCTTACAAATAGATTGCATGTTCTCCCCCTAATATTTATAGTTGCATAATCTAAGGTAGATCATCATTTTATAGATATGCATTACATCAAAAAATGAAGATACTAAATAGAGTTGTGCTTGCTTGAAGAATATAAAAAATATCTTGTTATTTATTACAAGGTAATAACCTTATTGAACTAAACTTATGGAAATATGTCATGTTTATATAAAGATTGTAAATTGATATCGTAATATGCTTAATCGATTCCATGCCAGAAGGAATGTAATGAGGTATTTAAAATACACTGGTGAAAATGTGATTTGACCATAACTTCTCCTTGAGATGTCAGGTCAAGATTGATCCTTTGAACTAATGTGGTGAACAAAAAACTATCTTGTTTTTTTTCTTGACAAAAACAATGTTTTCTTTTGAATCCGCAAAATATGGAAGCAATTGAATCAACAACCACATTGCTATAGGAAGATCAATTTATGTAACTTCATTGATCAAATCAATTCAACACTCAATTACTCAAAATAAATGGAAAAAAATGAATATGGGCATGATTTATTACCTCTAAGATTGAGATGCCATTATTGGTCAAAATATGGTCTTTTAAGCTCGTTAGGATGATAAATAAGATAATTATGGAGGGATAAAGGTTTAAAATAGGGTCCTTAGGCATTCCAAAAATGTTCAAAATGTGGACTCTATGTCTCCGCCACACCTAATAGTTTGCATGACCTCCTGAAAAAATAGCTATGACCTCTTCAAAATTCTTGACCAAAATTGCAACTTATCTGCCCATGTCAATGAACTACTTTTTTGTAATTACTTGGGACATGACATCTAATACATAAATCCTCCAAGCTTGACTTGAATATTTTGATTACTAGCCATGAATTTTCTTGATCTACAATTCCATCTCCTTGCTTACATTAGAGGAAATTTGGAGTCTAAAATGGGCCTTATAAGAAAATGCACCAACAATAAATTTTGTGAGTTGGAATTCAAGAACCAATAGAATTTAAATTAAATGAGTCAACCATAATGGTTGAATTGACATATTTGTCATAAAAGAAAACTACTTTTTTTTTTCGTATTTTCGACATATCTCCCTGTGTTTTACTCAAATTCTAAGCAGAAGAGCTCGTTGGATGTGGAATTTAATTATTCATCCAACAAGTACCCACACTACATACTTTTGATGGACCCCGCTACCCAAAAAATCATCATCACATTTTTTCGGGTAGAGGGGTCTATCAAAAGTATGCAGTGTGGGTACTCATTAGACACGGAATTAAATTCTGCATCCAATGAGCTCTCCTGCTCGGAATTTGAGTAGAAACACAGGGAGATATGTCGAAAATATGAACAAAACAAGTAGTTCTTTTCATTCTTCCTCCAAAATTAATAACTATTATTTTATTATTTTAACTATTGTTTTATTGTTTTAACTATTATTTTATTATTTTCCTTAGGAGGCCCATTTTAGACCTCAAATTTCCTCTAATGGATTTATATATTATGGCTTGACATAAGTTTTTCTATCGCATCTTGTAATATGAGACTAGAACATATTAACATGAACTCATTTTCACTCTTAAGGAAAAGTTCCATAACCATGAGTTGTTTAAAAATCTATTGTAACTTCTTTAATTTATTGTTTTGCTTAACTAACTAAATGTGAACATCATCCAAAAGCTTACCTTGTTCATCTTTAGGTTCTTCTATTAAAGTATGAGGGTCAGATTTATATTTAGCTTTCAAGGCCAAATCATCATATTTCTTTTAAAAGATTGAGTCTTCTATAGCTCTCTAGAATTGATTTTACTTCATTTTATTCTTTGTTAGTCCTATGTAGGATGATTTTGTTCATCAAAATTTAGACATGTCTCATCCTTCTTGAAAGTCTAGATTTATTATCACTGAAGGTTCTCCTATTCTTTCCATACTGTGAAATTTCCTATATGACTAAAACATATTCATCTTCTTCCCGAGACTCATTAAATTATATGTGCTCAAATTGAATTGTAATTCTCATGATTATATGTTTTCTCTTGACATGGAGGAAATGTGAATCTACTGCTCAACACTTAGGTTTTGTTATTAGGACAAATGGTTTTCAACGGGATTTAAGAAGGAAATAGGATAAGGAAACCAAATTCAAGGTGGAGTAATAATAGCATGTAATAATAGCACAATTTGAATGATAATAATAATACTACGATATGGTCATGATTTGATTCAAATACAATTTGAAATACCAACCCAAATGTGCAAAATGACTAGCCACTTACAAAAGGCTCATGCCAAGTCTGTAGGTAGTTTTCAAAATGATTATGGGTTTGGAATTATGTTAAGTCCAAGGTTGGTGAATTGTGTTACGGAGAGAAATTCCTATGGCTTTGGGTACCACAATAGACAGATTAACTCCAGAAATCAATCATTTCCTATATGCAAGAGAAACCAAACATCTAACACTAAAGGATCTTGATTCGTACCTTATTCTGAATGGTTGATGTAGATCCCTGTTGAGCTTTTCCACTCTCGCTTATATTAGCAATTTGCTTCCTCAACATTTCAGCAAACAAGACAAGTATGCTATATATAATTTTGTTAGACCTACTCTAGCATATATAATCAATAACATATAAGCATTTAAAAGCATTAATGGATCAAATACTCATTTAAATACACATTATTGGATAGGAAAAGATATTTCTATTGATATAAAACAAAGATTACAATAGTGACAACCTCTGTCGGCACGTTTGCGAATCGAAGAAACTGAGTCCCCCACTTGGGCCTCCACCACTTCAATCCTCCATCTCTTGATAGCAAGCTCACAAGCGAAAGGAAAGCTTGGGAAGAACACAAAGTGCTCCAAGGGACAAAGGGATGTAGACTCAAGTATAAGCTCTGGCAATAATGGACTATAGTTTTCTTGCTCTTCAATTCCTCTCTCTTCAATGTATCCAAAGGGTTCCTTATATAGCTCTTTAATGGGGTAATGGAAGGTCGAATTTGAGCAATCTCAAGGCATATGGAAGGCCAAGAGACAAGTGACTCAGATCCATATCAAGGAAAACTCTAAAATCATTTGGCCTTTTGCACACACCCCGATGTACGTGGGTTTGAGGGTCAAATCCACATATATACACGAGAAAGGGATTAAAATTCGTGTATGGCAATTATTGCATGTTTTTAGGGATGATATTGGAAACATCAAAGGTACAAAAATGGTCTATGGGGTCTAAAGAGTATGCAGAGGGACAGGGGAGGCCATAAAGGTGTGATCCACCATGTGTGGTAAAATCAGCTATAACATATGCCCCCTAATGTGTGAGGTTAGAGGGGTCATACGATGGCCGAAATACATTATAATTCCATCCCAGAAGTGGAGTGACGAAGAACCCAGTGGAAGAACCGACAATCCAATCAATACAATACAATGATCAAAAATCTGCACATAACTGCAAGTAGATGTAGCAGTCCCAGATACATAAGAGTACAATGGCCATGAATAGGCATGATACAAAATATGACATGTGTGGTCGTCGCCACATACAATATAGATAGATCAGAATCTCCATGATGAAGATATACACAGGATCATGATCTCCATGAAGGCTAAAGATATATACTAGATCAAGATCTCCATAATGGCTGGAAATATCTGACATATACTGGAATCAAGTCACAAGAGCTGAAATCTCATGAACACTGGCACGATCAAGGAGGTAGCATTATGAGATTCCACCAATCTAGAAAGTCTTCTACACAAACCACTACGAGTACATGTCCTACTATGTCAATAGACGTGTCGAGGTCAAACATAGTAGTCCATCATCTGATTACCGATCATTGATGTATACTGTTAACAGATGTGAGATCACCCATCGATAATGAAAATGGGAATCAAGGTACTAGAGTGTAAACTAACAAGTGTGAATAAATGTGTCCAGGTCAAACACTTGAGAGAATCCATCAATCAGGGGACATTGATGTATTCCCAAAAAACTGTTGATGGCGAGAGAACCTGCCACTGATGACTGCAAGTCTCAAGGAACTCAAAAATGACTCTAGATTTCTATCCCAGAATAAATGATCTGAAGTCGATGGGATGAAATCCATTGGAAGGAGGGCATTAAGGAATCCCCCATCATCCAACACGAGGTACTCAGCAAAGCTGTATAATGTGGAAGGACTCGATCATAATGTGCACGAACCAGTAACTGTACCAGGAATGACCGACATGCAAAGTCAATATAACTGAGGAATTTCCGACTCAGGTTTCAACTTCCTTCGAACAAAAGAATAAAGGCGAATGGTGACTGAATGTAGGCAGCATAAAATCGATATACAAAACTGGGACATCTCTGCGACACAGGAGGCATCGACAGAGGCTCCATAGGGACTGGAAGCTTAACTAGTCCGTGGAGATAAACTCAGAGAAATGAGTACAGCTCCTAAAGTCAAACTACTAGCCCAACCAACAGATGTGATATACAGTGCTTTGTTCGAAAGCGACACAACTCGACTGCTGCCAAAGACAACATCTTTTATTTTCCAGATTTTTGGTTTTTTTATTTTTTTTGGATTTTTTCAAATATTTTGAAAATCTTGAAAAAGAATAAAAGTGCTTTATAGTTACAGACTAGGAGGAGACGAGTGTCAAGGGAAAAACAAACTAGTTCCAAGCAGTGGAACATACCTATGCTCATTACAAGGATACACTTGTAGGATAACGACACTTGGGGGAAAGTCCCCTCCCGGTAAAAATAGGGAATCAAGTTGCAAAGGATATACAAAATGGATCTGCGTGGCTAGACATGAGACAAGATCAGGCTATATGAATGATACTCAAATTCAGGGAAGCCGGCGTAAGGCTCAATGAGGCAGGAAAAACTCATGATAATGCAATTACAACTTGACATAAGGGAGTCCTGGGGGAAGAAGGCCAGCAAAAATATCAAGAGGAGTATGAGGCTCTTGCTCAAAGTCATGGCGGTACTATACAAAGGACTCTCGGACCTAAGAGAGAACTCATAGCATGGGTACCAAATGTAAAGGGGATCTAACTAGGACACCCATGTATAGGAAAGCTCTACCATTCACATAGTACCACTTCTAACAATAGCATGAAGGTTATGTGATACCATGGAATGGGTTCATACCTAAGGTTAAAATAAAACAGTCATAAGGTCATGCAAAATGAAAGCAGATGTGAAATCCTAACCTATATGCCAGTTTAGACATGATACCTGTGATAGGAACGAACGAGTGGAAACCTCGAAGAGAATGTACAAAACCTGGACCCTACATGACAACCATATTAGTCCAAAACAACCCAAAATATTCAATAAAGAATCTAAACTATAGGATATAGGGAGGAATGATCATGACAAATAAATTCAAAGGAAACAGTGTAGTGGATGATGGGCCATAAAAAGGAATGTAAAGTGTAGACCCAACATTCACATATCCACTACCACCCCCATGAGGGTGACCATCGGTGTAAAGACCGAGCGAAGGGAATAAAAATACTCCACAAATGGAGTAGAGGATGGAATATGACCATTCCCAAATCTATGAACATGGTAAGGGGCTGTGATGCCCCCAAGTCCGACGGCAGGATCTATACTAGGACCAACGATGAGTGATACGATACCAAGCATGCCGAAAATAAAAGGACCAAAACTCAAGAGAGCATAAATATACTCAAGTAACTGCGATCCCAAAGGCCAACTAGCGCACAAAGAGCACACTCCTAAGAAAATATATAGCCAAAATACAAGCAAACCAAGGGGAGGATATGTGAGCTCCTGAATGAAGCAGGTATGTCTCGCCTAGGAGAGGCTTGAGACTCCCATACACAACAAGCAGAGGTTCGTAACCAATTATTGTGGCCCTCAGCTTCAACGCATATAGCGACTGTGTTGTCCAACCATAACCTGGCCGGGAAACCTGTAGAATAACCCCTATGAAGTACCCCCTCGATAACCTAGGTAAGGCAACTAAGGTCACCTCAATATAATCAATGCTCAGGAAAACAGTCGCAAGTGGGATTAACCGTATGGGTAGGGTAGCAAGGCCCAAAACTCTCAAAAGAGCCCCCAGATATGAATACAATCCTGGAAATATCTCCGGTGCTACTCAGTTATGACTAGGGGTCATCCCAATCAATAACTGCTCACACTGCCTCATGGTTAACTCCTTTGTAAGAGGAGGATCCTGAGAAACACTAATTATACCAAGGAATTTCACACTCTCACCTGGACAGACACATACATGTTGTTGTTTAGTGGTCTTGGAAAATTTACTCACAATGACCTATTCCAAGACCCTAAAACCTAATCTTGTTGATGCACCCTATAAAATAAAAGAGTGTAATTCATTTTATTATGCATTGATTTTAATTGGCTGCAATTACTCAAAGGGAAATGGTCATGCAACTAATGAAGTTATGACTCAACAGTAAAGTAAATATGCATACCATAACAAACAAAGCTAAGTGCAATCTTTGTCAAATAAAAAGTAGGGTATGCCAGTACATGAGATGCATAAATATGTATTCCTTTCTGAATGCCAATGCAATCCTTCCTATATGAAAGCCTAAATAAAACTCTCATCCAAGCAATCCAATGCAAGTACCTCCTCTGCAAGTACCTCCTCACATCGATATGCAAAAAATGCAACTACCTTGTATTTTTCAATATAAAAGAATGAAAAATGCAATAAAAGTCATCTAAAACTCTCAATCTCTGCAGCAAGTATAAAACACAAGCCCAACAAGACACCGAGACAAAAAAGAGTAATGCACTAATGGCAAAACAAAAAGCATAAATGACTAAAACTACTTTCAAAGAAAAATCAATGAAAAAGCGTTCTTTGGTCACAAAAGAAGTATCCAACAGACAACATTAGACCCAAAGAAGACCCAACCACACTCACAACCCACCCAAAAACTTCCCACAACATCAAACTCACCAAAAAGAAGGATGTACGTGACTGTTTAAAGAACAGCTACGTATATACATGATTTTTGGCCAAAAAGCTACATGTATATGCAGATTTTGGCCAAAAACCTGTGTACATGCAACTTTTGGCCAAAAATCCGCATATGTATGTATCTTTTGGCCAAAAACCTGCGTATACAGAGAAGACCGTGGTAAAAAGCAGGCCAAGGGTCAAACCAATAAAGGGGAGTGTCAATGGATGAACATAATATAAAATGAAACACAAAAACAAGGAGAAACAAAGAGCAAGTCAAGAATATCAAGCACATTGTTCCCCAAAACCCCAAAGAAAAATAAAGAACGTCCCCAGTAGAGTCACCAATTCTGTTACGGAGAGAAATTCCTATGGCTTGGGGTATTACAATAGATAGATTAACTCAAGAAATCAATCCTTTCCTATATGCAAGATAAACCAAACATCTAACACTAAAGGATCTCGATTCGTACCTTATTCCAGACGGTTGATGTAGATCCCCATTGAGCTTTTCCACTCTCACTTGTATTAGCAATTTGCTTCCTCAACATTAATCAAACAAGACAAGCATTCTATATATAATTGTGTTAGACCTACTCTAGCATATATAATCAATAACATATAAGCATTTAAAAGCGTCAGTGGATCAAATACTCATTTAAATACACATTATTGGACAGGAAAAGGTATTTCTATTGATATAAAACAGAGATTACAATAGTGACAACCTCTTTCTGCACGTTTGCAAATCAGAGAAACTAAGTCCCCCACTTGGGCCTCCACCACTTCAATCCTCCATATCTCGATAGCAAGCTCACAAGCAAAAGGCAAGCTTGGGAAGAACACAAACTTCTCCAAGGAACAAAGGGATGCAGACTCAAGTATAAGCTCCGGCAACAATGGACTATAGTTTTCTTTCTCTTCAATTCCTCTCTCTTCAATGTATTGAAAGGGTTCCTTATATAGCTCTTCAATGGGGTAATGGAAAGTCGAATCCAAGCTATCTCAAGGAATATGGAAGGCTAAGAGACAAGTAACTCGGATCCATATCAAGGAAGACTCCAAAATCATTTGTCCTTTTGCACAGACCCTGATGTACACGAGTTTGAGGGTCAAATCCGCGTATATACGAGAGAAAGGGATTAAAAGTTGCGTATGGAAATTATTGCATGTTTTTAGGGATGATCTTGGAAACATCAAAGGTACAAAAATGGTCCATCGGGTCTAAAAAGTCTGCAGAGGAACAAGGAAGGCCATAAAGGTGTGATCCACCATGTGTGGTAAAATCAGTTGTAACAAATTGGATTGGGTTGATAAATTAGGAAAAGAATAGGAAAAGTGGGTAAGAATTTAGGACACATGAAAATATTAAACCATTAAACATCATGAGGGAAACAAGAATGGACAATCCATTTCTATTCTTAATTTCATGAGAGGCTTCCTAGCATCATATTTTCCATATTCATGAATAAATGAAGATGAGAATAAAGTGTACTTGACCTCTGCCACATGATATGTGTTGATGATGTTGTTGAAGGAAATGTTGGAAAAAAATATACCCAACTATAATGAAGGATCTATTATTTGCTAATATTATTTAGACCAAAGGATATACAAAAGGATTTTCTATAGGAAGAAGTTTTCTACAGAAAGTTTTCGCAGCAGACATTATATAGAGTTAGGTGGTTGGTTTCTCTACTACATGAACACAAATGTTTTTTTGTTTCTACATGGAAAAAGTTATTATATGGAAATGGAACCATGATCCTCTCTATTACTTGTTGGTATGAATTGGTAAAAAAAATATGAATTGGTGCAATGGTAGGAAACTATTAGAAGAACCAAAAATAGAACATGAACATGAACATGAACATAGGTTATTGTTGAAACATAAAAACCTTGTCCTTTTATTCCAACTGAGGATAAGATAAACCGAAACAATAAATATGAATGTGCATACTTGCTAATAGCTTTTGCATGATACTACATGTTGTTGAAAGCATTCATTTTCACCCCTCCATGTACAATCTTTTTCACAAGAATATATTTTCTTGAAGTCAATTATGAAGAGGAATCATTGGATTAACAAATATTGATGAATGTCGTTAACCAATGAGATGTTTCTCACCAATAATGAGAATGAGAACAAAGGTACTTTGATGCATCTTGAAATGTGTGAATAGAAGTGCTATTGTTGAAGCCCTTGCAAAATACAATAGTAAGAAGGAATTAGTGCATCCCCACTGCTATTAGAAAGAAAAAATTTCATTGAGGAATACAAGCTTCAATGAATCAGTAAATACATGTAGATATTGATCCTAGATATATTGTTGAAGTTAATGGGACAAGATATATTGGAAGGAAGGCCTTAAGGAATCCCACATCGTCTAGTAGGAGCATCAAGCCAAAGATTTCAAGGACCATAATGAAATCTTGAAACAACAAACTAATCATTTATTATGAGTTTTTATTTCCAGTGATATGGTTTTCAATAAAAACTTGTGTCTATTTGTGCCAATAAACTCGTTTTTACATATGGACTTATTTTATATTTACTATTTTTTATCCATTTATTCATTTCCCTACACTATCCTACCCTACTTGAAAATGATTTTTTTTTCAAGTGTAGGAATAATTTTAATGGATCCATTTGCACAAAAGGATCTCAAATATCCTCATTCTCAACTTTGAAATATGTAGCTTGATGAATATCAAGATATAAGAAACCAATTTTTATTGCAAATGTGGTTCCCAAAATTGTTGAAATATCAAGTCATGGTGGAGATTGATGACTGATTGAAACCAAAATTCAATATAATCTTTGTTTTCATGAGCTCCTATAGTTTTAAAGTCATTAATTTCTTCAAAATGTTGAGATTCATAATCTTGAATGCATAGGGTATCTTGATCAAAGCTAGATAGAGATGAGAGAAATTTTTTACTTTATGTATCTAGTGTATGTTCTTCATTGGATGTGATCAATGAATTCTTAATATCTTCCTCCCATTAATAAGGATAAATAGAATAAACTTATAATTCCTCTTATTATGTAAATTGGCCATGTATCCTTCTCTACCTCTAGAGATACAGGTGCATCCCTAGTGACAATCTTGAAATTGGAAAAAAAATTGAGAAGATCCTTGTAGTGTCATACCCTCCTCTACTCAACAAATTATTCAAGCAACTTTGAATTATTGCAATGGCCTAGATCTCCTCCTCTCAAATGTATTAGTACATGGTAGTTCTTATAGAACCCCATTTTTTAAAAATCTTACTGAAAAATAAAATGAAACTAACTACGAAAATGAAAACAAACTTAAAACAAAAAAAAATGAAAATTCCATCCTTCTACTAAGATCTTGTTGTCAACAAGACCCTACTAACATGAGTAATCAATCTAAAATCCAATCTCCATCTACCTCTAGTTCTACTAAAAAGTACAACATGACAAGGGATCGAAGAAACCCACTAAAGTGGATGCACCGGTTGTGTCATACCACTTCTACTCCTTTGAGTCTTAAAATTTGGACTTGCTGAATAATAATAAAAATGCACTTCACTATTCTCCCTTTATATCCTCCCCAAAAATGGTTCCAAAATGTTGGTCAATTTTATTGCTCAAATTGGTAACATGCATTATTAATGTGGGTTACTAGGATTGTCAGGTACTGTGCAAAATATATGCAAAGAAATTACTTAAAGTGCTTTTGAAGCTAAGAAATTATCACAACTTAAAGTGCTTCAAAACCTATAAATTAACTCATCAATTCACAGATGACAAATCAAATCAACTTGTTAATTGAAACATGTTAAAAACAAAGTTCGAATCTAATACTAACAAAATCCCATTTTGATCTCGTAATGTCGAACGACAAGGTAATCATATGTAATATTTTTGTTTATGACTGAGATTACTGTAAGAGTCCCACTTCTTAATAGGTTTTGGCCAATGCTTTAAAATACACCTCTGTAATAAAATCAAATAAGTGCAATCATGAATTCGTTGAGATCAATACTATTTATTTATGGATTAGGTTAGCGGATGCTCAACTTAACAACTTGGTGCTAAAAATACTCTGCATGTCTCTTGTTAAACTTATATTGACTCAAATATTAATGAGATAAAATTTAATTCAATCACCAAACAATTTCAAATTTGAAAATGACACTCAAATCAAAACCTATAATATTTTGGAACTAATACTAGCCAACATAGTTATTAAGCATTTTGCTAAGATCCCTATAAACATTTCTTGCTAATATCGATTCCACAAATATTCTAATTGATTATAATAGAGCAATTGCAATGAAATAAATTAGAAAACAAATCTTAAACTAACAAATTGTCAGTTATTGTTTTATGTAGTTTTGTAAAAATCCACTACAAGATTATACATTGCTAGAGGAAGTAACTATTCTATAGAAACAAAAGATAAAGCACTATTATAGAGATGAAAACAAATCAATGTAACATAATTTTTATAAACTCTTCAAACATTCATAAACAAAAACTAATTATACACTTAATCGATGAAACACACACACACACACACACACACACACACATGTTGTGCTTATGAGATGAAGGGGGTCTTCCTCTAATAAGAACCATGCTGAAATATCTATATGAACAAACTCAAAGATGCATAAGAAAAAAACTTTCATTCATGGAATATGTCTATGTGATTCTCTTACAAATATATTGTATGTTCTCTCCTTAATATTGATACCTATAAAATGTGATATTGATCATCATTTTATAGAGGCACGTTACATAAAAAATATTAGATAAAGAAAAGAGACGCGCTTACCAAGAATAGAACAAATACATTAAGGGATTCATGAGATACGGTTATACTGAATAATTGGTTAGCATGTTTTGCATGTCAGTATGAGTTGTTTGTCAATTTATTGAAATGACTGGATTATGTAAGGTTGTTAACAACTTGATTGAATTTGGCTTGTACGAAAAAATTATATGTCGTAACCTATAAGAAAAAATGACATGTATTAAATGAATATCAATCCCGATGGTTGATCTTGAAAGAGAATGGGATGTTGTGAAGCTAGAAGCTTCTAGTAACATATTGGGAGGTTCTTATGTATTAGGAATAAGTCAAAATAGAATCCCTAATCCTATTCTACAAGATGTTAAAAATATTGAAAATAATTAAATTATGTTATTTAGATTCATGTGTCAAAGAAGAGATTCATATATATATGAACATAAGTCTATATGATGTAGGACCTGGATTATGATTCTCACATTTAAATGGTAAGAGGGATTTGTTGTCTTGTTAGCTCCTGAAGAACCAATGTAACTAGTTGATGTACTTCCTATAAAAAGGATATATGCATTATGCTCATATTCAGAAGGAAGCTAAGAAATATTCAAGAATATTGTTATGATTCTTATGATTAGTGGTGTGGCGATCACAAGACAAATATTTTCTCCAATTAAGGAAAATGTGCAGTAAAAGAGCACAAATCCATGGCCACAAATATGAAGGTAAATATAAAATTTTATAATTCTTATTCATATTTGGAGGATTTCAAGTGAGTTGAGATGTATTTGGTTAGTCACAAGTCCCAGGATATGTTATGTGCTTTGCAGTTTGTACATAGGCATCTACAAAGCATGTGTTGTGTTACCTACTTGGTACAAGTGCAGGTGGACTCATATATGTCTTGATCAGTAAAATAGAGTTTCAAAGATATATGAAATATGACTAGTATAGTGATTGATGAAGATCACATGTGTTGCTCTAGAAGGAGCATATTAAAATGCAATAAATCTTTTTTTAGGGTTCTAGTCAGTTATATTCAAGACATGATACATATCCAAAGATGAGAAACATTTCCAACATTCTTACTAAGCCTTTGTCTTGGAAAAGCTTGGTGTAGTACATAAGAACCCATCTAGCTGAAGAGGTATTATTGATGTGTATCCATAGGAGGCATCAGATAAAATCCTTATTGTTCAGGAAAATAAACCCTTTTAACCTAGGGTCTCTAGGGTTACCAACTTACTAAATTAACTTGCATACAGTCATCCATTTCAGAATTTGAAATAGAAATAGGAAGAAAACTAGGAATTCCTTCATTAGAGGAAATTTCAACTCAAAATGGGCCTTCTAAAATGAATTAATAAAATAATAAAATAATATTTATTAATTTTGGAGGAAGAAAAGAAAAAACTACTTTTTTGTTTGTATTTTTGACATATCTCCCTGTGGTTTTACTCAAATTTCGATCGGGAGAGCTCGTTGGATGCAAAATTAAATTTCACATCCGATGAGTACCCACTTGGCATACTTTTGACAGACCCCGCTACCCCAAAAACAAGAAATACCTGAAAAAATAGAATGATGATGTCATCATTATGCTTTTTCAAGTATTTCTTGTTTTTGGGGTAGCGGGGTCCGTCAAAAGTATGCCGAGTGGGTACTCGTCGAATGCGAAATTTAATTCTGCATCCAGCAAGCTCTTCCGATCAAAATTTGAGTAAAAACACAAGGAGATATGTCAAAAATACAAACAAAAAAAGTAGTTTTTTTTATGATACCTATCCCCAAATTTATATTAAAAAAGTGTTTAAGACCTATACGGTATTTCAAATTTAAATCAATTTCATTGGCTAACACATGATGACATGGAATTTGAATAAAAGTTAAAAGGCCCATTTTGAGTTGAAATTTCCTCTAATGATTTGTGATGGTCAATCCTGGACTTTCTTCTCCTCTTCAAGTTGCTTCCACAGCTTCCAGGGTATTTCCAATCACCTGCAAAGAACAATATCTTAGATATTATACCAATGGTTAATGAAATAACATATTCATAATGAAATAATAAGATAGTTCAGAAATCACAATATATAAGAGTGCAAAGACATAATATTGGAAGAAGAAATTTCATTATTGATAAACAAGTGTGTGAGATTACAAACCAACATCTAAGACACATGCTCCTCTTCTAACCAAGGACACTGAGTTCTGTTTCTCCAAGATATCTGAAGGCAAACCACCAGCATAAATTTGCTCTGCCAAGTATGATTGATTAGTTTCAAACCCTACCCTCTATTTATACATGAGAAAAGAGAGAGGTTACGAAGGTTGAGATGGTTGAGAACGTTGGGATAGTTATGATTAAGGGCCCAACTATCCTTGACTAATTGTTTTTATATTTTCAACTCTGAATTAAGGAATACGCAACTATATATACTGGAAAGTCGCGTATGATACACTAATTTCTTTAAGGAAATGCACAGGTACAAGCCCTAATGATATATACGCAAGTTGCAATGCACATACTCATGTATGATACATGGGTTTCAATGCAAATAATCATGTATTGAACCCGAATATCCAAACAAAAATATATCTAGTTGGTAAGGTAATGATGTATAAAAGGTCATGCCCATATATAGTGGTTTGTATAATTCAATCCACTTTGTCCTTTTGTGTGCTGACACATTAGGTGCCAGTACTTGGACAGAGAAGTGCCATTTTACATGATAGGAGATTCCCCCTAATGTAAGAGGTCAGAGGGAAGCGATGGCCGAAATATATTACAATCTTTAATATTGGAGAAATTAATGACCAAGGAAGCAAGGAGATACCTGAAACAAATACATAACAAATTCATATACAAAATCATATCTAAGGATGCCATGTTCAATAAATCATAACACTAGCTCCTTTACAATATTTTATTACATCATATGATATGGGTAACAAGACCATGTATATTACAAAGGTGGATTGAAGCCACAATATACAATGATGAGTTTTCAAAATATAGAAGCCATGTAGTTGAACACAACACAATCTTGCACAACTTAGGTTATAAAGGTGAACCTACGGTCTTCATACAAATCCAAAGGAACCAATACAATCCCTACCATCTGAATAGATGTGCTAAATTTGAACATGGAAGGAACTCAATAGAATGTCAGAAAATGAGTGATACTGACAACTGAAGAAAAAGAGTTCACTAATAATGGCATTGAATCCTAAGGTACCATCGTCAAAACTGTAGGTCTTCATCTTCAGGAGATGTTGATGAGAAACTGTGATGTGAGGAGGAAGGCAATGAATCCTTCAACGGATCACAAGACTGACTAGGAAACTTGATGCATGGAGGTAGACACAAGTAATTCTCAGATAGGATAATGATGGAATTAGGATAGTAATTAGATGAAGGTACAAATCCTTGAACATTGAGCACGGCACATAGATGATCCGAGGAAGCTTTAACTAACATATATGACAACTAGACTTATCTATCATGTAGAAGACATGATCAGATTCCACATGTATAAAGGACAAGTGGAGGAGTAAAAAATAGAAGTGGTAGCTGAGCTAAAAGTGTAAACTAAGACATGAGTATCAGAAATTTCAAAAAGTGCTTTGTTCAAGGAGGACATGTTGCCACTTTTTATAACCCAAAGAGAGTAATTCTTCCTTATATTTCCTGTTAAATTTTAACGAGTCTAGTAGAGTCAACTCGAGTCTATATTCATGTTTAGAAATCTTGAAGAGGGGAGAGAATAATGCTTGATAATGTCATTGATTCATGGATTTTACGAACCCAAACTAGTACATGCTTGTTGGTGTTTTCATGTTTTGAGAGTCTGAAAACTCCGAAGAAGACTCCAGGGGGGTGCTTTTTCATATAATTTAGTCTCCTTAGGCCAGAAAAGTGTAAAACAATCCACAGAAGAACTCTCTTATCTCCCAAATAACTAAGGTATACCTTTTGCATATTTCATCAGCAAGGTCCAAAAAATGGGTAAACTATTACCAGACCAGCGCAACTTCAGAAGCAACATATAGTCTGAGTTTAACGAGTGTGAAGGAAGGCAAGATCACTCAAAAAGATTCATTTGATTATGAGAAATGGGGCTTACAATTGTAAATGTGATTCTTTGTTCTTTAGTTTTTGTGAGCATGACAAAGACATAAAGTACGCTCAGAATATTTTTCATGTTTGGGTCCAAAGCACAAAAAAGAGAAAACTAAGTTTATACTGGGTGTTCTTTTTCCGTAAAATTAGTCCCTCAAGTCTAGAAAAGTGATAAAGCTATGCCTAAAGATACTCTTCTCAATTCCATAGAAAAGATAGTATTCATTTTTCCTAAATAATCCACAAGGCTGAAAAAAGGGGTAAACTTCTACCTAAGTGGATGATCGTTCACTCATTCTTAACGAGTCTGAATGAACAAGTTTAATCAGTAGTGTAGTCTATTTTGAGGAGTCAGACCAGGGACAAATGAAACTCCATAAGGGCAGGGAGCCTTATAAACAGGACTAGCTCACAAAAAGGTGTGGAATTAAGGCTCAGTTCGTCATGAAAAACTACCAAGAAGGCTCCCGCACACCTAATACAATTGTGGCAGGGGCACCAGAAATACAATAAAGTGTTCTAAACTAGGGTACCCATGAAAAGGAGGACCTATCCACAGAGGAACAATGAGGCAGATGAGGTAAAAGTGGTTTAACACCAGAGTCTGTGGTCAAAGGGGTAATCCTAAGGTTAAATAATGGATAAGGTATAAATGCAAAGTACATAATGAGGACCAAATCCTACCCTATATGCAGCGGATAACAACTTCTTAAAGTTCTCGAACCTGTTGAACTAAGTAAATAGTCATGGTATTAGTCCATTTATAAAAATGAATTTTGAACTATAGAGTATGGATCAAAAAATTTGAAATTTTTTTATAAATAGTTCGAAAAACAAAAATAAACATACCATTTGACAATTTACTAAATTTGGAAAGTTTTCACCTCTGACTTTAGTTGATCACTGGGAACAAACTGCTGGACCGAATCAAATTCTGCAAGTTGCAGGTTAGTTGACTTTCCCTTCCCCTTCTTTCTATCTGCTCATTTTTTTAATTTTTAAGTAAAAATTCATGGTTTTGTGCCATCCCTAAAAGGATTACGTACCATATGCGGGTCTTCTCCTATAGCAAACATGTATACGCGTTTCATACGCGACTTGCTCTAAAGCAACCCGCATATGATACATGACATGCTGAAATCACAATTGCTACACATCTTAGAGAAGCTTGCAAAATGGCCAAAATCAAAAGATGTTGATGGGATCTAATGGTTAATAATGGTCATTGGGAAGGTACAAAATGGTTCTAGATTGGAGAGAAAGAGAGCATGAGGACATGGATCGAGAATCACTATGGGATGCCCCAACTTTACAAGCTTTACAATGATGTGGCGTGTTGAATTTCTACTACAATTCCGGCATGAGGTCCAATGTCCATTTACTAGAGACTCTCATCAGTTTTTGGGACCATGACATTGGTCAATTTGATCTTCAAGGAGAGATATTGGAGATTACAGTAGAGGACATATACTTCATTACAGGAATTTCCTGCAGAGGCATGCCCGTGAACCTTGAGGGTACTGGATTGGGTGGTGACCCTATTTGTTTCCAGGACTACATTGATACTTATTGCTCACAAGGTACATAGAAGAATGGGACATGTGTCCCTATTGCTCACATAAAAAGCTTTCCATTACAATTAATGATCCTCGTTGTAGTAATAATTTCTATATCTTCTTCATTGCACCTAGCCACTCAGACTCAAATGCGGATTGCAGTGGAGTGCATGTAGGGTATAGTATTTGACTGGTGCTTAGGTATGATCCCAATTATGAGGAAACAAATATCTGACTACAAAAGAGGGCATAGGAAGAACTTTGGATACACAATTATTTTAGTGGCATTCTTCTTTGAGAGGGTGCCTACTATTAGCCCCGTAGTGGCACTACCACCACCTTCCCCTTACTAGCCTAGACTTACCAGATGGAGCGAAGTATTTCTCCATCAAGGTGGCAGAGGATCAGTCCAAAGTTTCTATGATGATGATTTTTATCTATGGTGGGAGAGACAAGTACCAACACCCAACCAGTTCCATACGTTGGACTGGATTTCCGAGGAGACAACGACCTCATCCTTCCGCCAAAGGAGGCATGCGAAGAGATAGGTATTTTTCTTTTTATGTTATTTGATTTTTATGAATTTAATAATAAAGTTATGTGCATATGTATAAAAATTTTGACCAATTTTAAATTTTCTATGCAGATATAAAACATGTATTCCCTAATGGGCACCCTAGGACATTTGTACAGCCCACATAGGGTGGGGATCAGAGCATCTTACAAGTTCTCAAGGGAAATCTAGTTAGGATAACCCAAGGTGGCTCTACCATGCAGATAGAGCAGATCCCAATAATTATGAAGGAGTTTGTAGTAGGGATTCCGAAAATGTGGATACAACTTCTTTGAAGGGTATCCAGGGTCGTTATACATTACAAGGAAGCCGAAGAGGCTGTCACAGCTAAGGAAGCTGAGGAACAGGCTTAGATCTATAGGTATACATATGGATTTCTATCCTATTTTTGAATATTTATACAATTATGACAAGATATACGGATCAAAACTCAATATATCTATGGACATATTTTACATATATATATGTGTGTGTGTGTGTGTTTCTGGTTATTTACATGTGTTCCAAATAAGTTTGCTATATTTATTTTACAAAGTGTGTGTTAAGTGCCAATCTAATATGTAGTTTGCATAAGTATCAGTAATTGTATTTTCATTTCTTGGAATGTGGTTAAATGAAATATATTCGAAATTTCTTTTGTAACACCCTGGTTTTGACCCCATTGCATTAAATGTACATGATGTATATATTGTAATGAATCATGGTGTGGAGGTAAAGGCAAAAGCCCCACCATCAATTTGGTTGTGTTGTGTTTCGGCAAATGGAATCGTTGCCAATGGTATATCATGGTATATGGCATATATTAGTTGGCATCATGTAAATATGCTTTTTAATTAAATAAACCCCAACCAGCTATGTCACTACAACCATATTGAAAAGGGCATGATATTCTTAAGGATAGGGAGGGGGAAATTGTTAAACCTTGAGCCCTTGGGGGAAAATCCATGAGTCATCCACCCTTTTTGACTTGTTCACCTTCCCTTGTCTCATCCAACTACCACATTAAAAGTTCTGCTGATTAGTTGGGGCAGTTATTGCTAGGGAGTGGAGTGTGGCAGGACTGTCAGTCCTTGCCCAAACACACACTCCACCAGCAGGTTGACCCTCACGATGACAGAAAACCACTACCCCATCACTCTGAGGGATCCTCCATTATTCCATTCGCCCCACGATTGCATGGGGCATTCTTCCACTCTCCCAAGCTTGTTCATCTCACGCAGAGATGTGTTGCTTCCTCATGCACCGTTTGGGCTTCTCCATCGTGGTTCCTCACACATGGAGCAAGGGGGTGCTGATTTGGCCATTAGCGTTCGGCACTGGAGGCGGGTATTTTTCCCTACAGATGCGGTCGGTGTGTATGTTCTTTTCTCAGTAACAAGTTGAGGGTTTGTTTACTTCCTCCATTACTGACTGTGTAAATTCCCCATTACTTCACTGATTGAGACCGGGGGGCTGTTGTTCTCCCATGTTTTGTTGGCTGTGTTTGCTTTTATGTTTTGGGCTGTTGTAGGTTGTTATGGAGTCATTTTGGCCATGATAGGGCCAAGAACGACTCATGATTTGTTTTCTCCTATCCAAGTTGTGAATAGCTTGTTTGGCTGCGTGTATGCAGTGGTTGGTCTTCAGACTGTGTTGGAGTGGGGATGAGGGCTTGGTTTGCTTAACAAACCTGGTGTGTTTGGGAGCCACACAGACAGATTTAGAGGGTTGTCTTTTTTCTCCACAACCCCTCAATAGCACTGGAAGGGAGGTCAGGGCCTGAGGGACTGTGTAGCAAAGAAGGGGTTGATTTACTTATGTTGGGTGAGTGTGGGTGTCCTATAAGTCAAGCTAGTTATGGTGTAGGATTCCTTAGCTCTTCAATGAGCTCGCTATCTTAGTATTTAGCCTTTCCCAGCTCCTTGATGGCCTGATAAACCCAACTGTGTTAGCTTGGCTGGTTTGTTGATGGCCTGATAAACCCAACTGTGTTAGCTTGGCTGGTTTGTTGATGGCCTGATAAACCCAACTATGTTGGCTTGGTCTGTGTTTTGTGTATCCTTGGCTATGTGTAATCCTGCTTGTTCCTTACTCCTTGGGGAATATTGCCCAGCTCGGGGGTGGTAGCATTGCTGAGAGATTAAGAAGCACACTAACCTATGGTTGGGTGGAACGTTGCTGCGACATAGCTAGTTGCGGGATGAATCCTTTATAAGATAAGTATTCTTGACCATGTCATCTCTGCATTTATATTTATTGTTTAATGAATGATGATGAACATGTTGAATGCTTGAATGAATGTATGTTTGCTTCTGCTGTGTATATGAATGATTATGCATCTTGGAAGGCTTTATGTTTTAAGCATTTTTATTTCAGTTTATATGTATGTACATGTTCATGGGGATTTTAGCCTGGATGTTTAATGACACCGTAGCATCCTCTTTGCTGGTTGGAGGCTCGGGGACGTTACAGAGTGGTATCAGAGCAAAGGTTGCAGCATCAGCCTGAATGGGCCGTGAGAACCATTGACAGAGGCCGGTTTCCAGAGCGCGGCAGGAAGAAATCTATGAATGATAGAAAATTTCATTGAAAACTTTTCTAAGTGCCGAGCTCGTCGGGCCATCGGAGGACCAAGAGGGAAGCCCCTCCAATACATTGGAAAGCATAGTTGGAAGGCCACCCAACGAGGGGCAGGCGGAAAGGATTTCAAAAAAAAATTCAAGTATCAAACCGTTGGCTCATTGGAAGACTTAGTGGGAAGCCCTTCCGATGCAACCAACAGATTAGTCTAAGGGTTGTCCAATACAGACCCCGGCGGTGGAGAAATTTAGTTTATTTGATCAGTGAAATTTAGAAGAAGTATGAATCGATACCTCGACGAAAATGAGCCGATGGGCTAGCCAACACAGCGGCAAAGGAAAGACATGGAAAATGATGATACGTTGACTCAGTTTAAGTTAAAGATTGCCAAAAATTAGATGTTGAAAGTGCTGACACGTCGGTGGAACATAAAGGAAGTTTTGGCAAAAAAATTAGTGGACGAGAGCACCAATGCGAAAGAGAAAGAATTTTTTTAAGAAAATTCGCTTAAGTGTTGAAAGCGTCTGAAGAAATTAGTTGTTTGGACCGCCAATGTTGTCGGCAAAATTTAGTTGATGGAACAGTTGACACGGCGGTGGACAAAGAAGGAAGTTTTGCTAAACTATCGATGAAAATTAGATGATGAAGCCGCCTATGTGACGGTGGATGTCAGAAGAAGTTAGTGGTTCGGATCACCGAAATGTCAGCAGAAAATAGTTGATGAGATCATCGATACGTCGGAGAATATTAGGGGATTGGTCCGTCGACGTGCCAGAAGAAATTAGTTGTTTTGATTGTCGATGAACGTCGAAAAACATTAGTTGTTTGTGAGTCCATCGTTGCGGTTGTCAACTGGATTATCATTTCGACGGCTAGAGCTTTCAACTACCGATCATTGACACATAGCGCTTAGTGGTTCCGCCCATTGATGGGTGTTATGGTCTGTGGAAAGTTGGATGGTTGCCACTATTGCGGATGCCAACAGAACTATTCACCTAATGAATAGTGCATCTAATCATCGATATACCACATTTCTTGGCAGCATCGATAACAGTCCGGAAGCTTAGACCACCAAGGATCCGATGCATTGAAAAAATTTAGTTGACGGAACCGCTGATACATCAAAAAATTACAGTTGAGAGGGTTGCCAATGAGCACGGAGGAAATTTGTTGTTTTGACCACCGAAGTGTTAGGATTTTAGCTGGGATGAGACCTGATTTTATACAAGGAAAATTTTGATTTTTTCAAGTAGGAAGAAATTCTCAGCGAGTTTCAGCTAGTTTTCATTGACCTTTTTCTGCAGATTGTCAGTGGATTACAGGGCCGGAAAAGAACAAAATTTTTTGTTTGGGAAAAATTGTTATTTTATGATTTCTGCCAGGTAAAGGTAAGTGATTTTGAAATTATATAAATGTTATGCATCTAACAGTTGTGTTACTAACACGTTTGTAGAATCATAGACACCTTCAAGGGTAGTATTCCAGGTGGTATAGTTTGGTAAGTAAGTGGTGGTTCAGTTATGAGAACCCATGACGGATATGATGCTGGGGATTCTTACAAGCGTGAGAGAGATGCCATGGGAGAAAATGTCTGTAGCGAAAATGATGACATAGATTCTAATGGAAGGAGATTCCAAGAGACATCGTCAGATGTTGTAGCCACCATGAGAAGCTTGATTAAAGCCCAGGAAGAGCAGCATCAATTGAATGCTTCTATGTTGCAAAGCTTGATAGACTTGCAAAGGAAGATAGACTCTGGGTAGGGTACAACAAGACTAGAAGGCAGTAAGAGCAGTACTAGGAGAAAGAGAAGGACTTCTAGTGGATCATTTGACTCTGAAGAATCCAGTGGGGGTTCAAGCTCATCTTCTCGTAAAAGAAAAACAAGGAAACACCATAGGGATCACTCTCAGGATGAATTTAAGAAGGCTAAACCTCCTACATTTGATGGTCAAATAAAGACTGGACAAGAGGCTGAAGCTTGGCTTCTTGGGATAAAGAAGTACTTTCAGGTTCAGGATTATTCGGGAAACATGAAGGAAAGAGTTGCCATATTCAATCTGAATGGAAAAGCATCCATTTGGTGGGAAAACTTCAAACAAGTTAAGAGGATCAGTGAAAGGAGACTTAAGTGGAAACAATTCAAGAAGTATTTCAAGCAAAAATACCTCTCTGACAGGTATTATGATGACAAGATTAAGGAGTTCCATGATCTGAGATTGGGTCAGCAGACCATGGAAGAGTATGCAAATAAGTTCTTGGAATTGTTGAGGTATGTTCGGTACATCAGAGATGAAAAAGTGAAGGTCCAAGCGGTTTCTGAGTGGATTGCCTCAGTCTTACAAAGACAGGATTGAATTTTACAAACCTAGAACTCTTGAAGAAGCAATAAAGAAGGCTAAGTATTGCTATGAGCAAAGCAAACATAAACCTGATTACCATAAGGCATGGAAGGACAAGAAGAATGAGAATTTTGACCAAAGAAAGAAAGGTTTCAAACCTTATAACTTCAGGAATCGACAGAAGCATCCATCCCAAGCTGCGAGTAAGCTAGTTGGAGTGACAGGAGAAAATCCTGAAGATCCACAACAGAATAGAGGACAACTTCAATGTTGGAGATGTAAAGGACCCCACATGTGCAAAGATTGTCCCCTCAGGAATGAAAGTGTAAGACCAACTTACAACATTCAAGAAGCAGAAACAGTGGGTCAAGTAGCAAGGGAAGTCCCTAGTATTTATGTAGCACTGGAGGACCGCCAGGAAGATCACCAGTCAACTATGGTTGAAGTTGCAGGTAATATTGTTGAGCAATATGTTTCTATTTTGATTGACCCTGGTTCTATTCACAGTTACATTACTCATAGAGTAGTGGAGATTTGTGCTTTTAAGAAAGTAAAGCATAGGAAATCTTGGTTAGTTCAGCTAGCCATGGAAACTAAGAGAAAGGTCAGTGAAGTGGTAGAGAAATGTCCATTGGTCATGGATGGGTTGGTCACTTGTGTAGATCTAAATGTTCTACCACTTGGTTCCTATGACGTTCGGAATGGATTGGTTAGAAGCTCACAGGGTAAAGCTTGACTGTTATAACAAGACTTTCGAATGCATGGATGAAGAAGGAAACCCAATAGTTGTGAAAGGCATTCCAAAGGTGATTTCAGTAAGGTAGTTTTCAGCAATGTAGTTAAAGAAGTTCTGTAGGAAAGGTTTCCAGTTGTATGTAGCTCATATTGTGGAGGTAACAGAAGATAAAACTCCTAGGTTGGACGACTATCAAGTGTTACAGGAATTCAGCGATGTGTTTCCTGATGAGATCCTAGGGCTTCCTCCAAAGAGGGACATTGATTTCACAATTGAACTTGTGCCAAGAGCAGCACCAGTGCCCAAGACACCCTATAGGATGAGTACACTGAAGATTCTAGAATTGAAGATGTAGCTGTAAGATTTGTTGGAAAAGAAGTATATCCAATCGAGTGTGTCTCCTTGGGGAGCACCAGTTCTATTTGTAAAGAAGAAAGATGGTACACTCAGGTTGTGTATTGATTACAGACATTTGAACAAGGTTACTATGAAGAACAAATATCCTTTTCCTAGGATTGATGACCTCTTTGATCAAATGAGAGGAGCAAAGGTATTTTCCAAGATTGACTTGAGGTCTGGTTACCATCAGGTGAGAATCAAGGATGAAGACATTCATAAGACAGCCTTCAGAACAAGGTATGGGCATTATGAATTTGTAGTGGTACCATTTGGTCTCACAAATGCACCAGCTACATTTATGTGCCTTATGAATAGTGTCTTCAATGGGTATTTGGACAAGTTTGTTCTTCTTTTCCTTGATGACATTCTTGTTTATTCTAAGAATAAGGAAGAACATGAAGAGCATTTGAGATTGACATTGCAATTGCGCAGGAAGCATCAGCTGTATGCAAAGCTAAGCAAGTGTGACTTCTATAGAGACAGAATTCAGTATTTGGGTCACATTATCTCTGAGGAGGGTATATCTATGGACCCTGAGAAGATTGAAGCCATTATGAATTGGCCTACTCCAAGAAATGTGACAGATGTAAGATCTTTTATGGGACTTGAAGGATACTACAAAACATTCATTGAAGGATTCTCTAGGGTTGCACATGCCATCACTTCTTTACAAAAGAAGGGGATTAAGTTTGAATGGACATCGAGGTGTGAAGAAAGCTTCTAGTGGTTGAAGAATCTTCTCACCAGTGCACCAATATTGAAAGTTGCAGATCCAAAGAAATATTTTGTGGTGTGTACCAATGCATGCGGACAAGGGCCTGGAGGAGTCCTTATGCAGGACAACCACGTGATATGTTATGAGTCGAGAAAGCTAAAGGAGCATGATAAAAACTATGCCACTCATGATCTAGAGCTTGCAATCGTAGTACATGCTCTCAAGATGTGGAGGCATTACTTGATGGGTAGAAGATTTGAGCTCAGGACAGACCATTGTGGTATGAAGTATCTATTTGATCATCCTACTCTGAATGCTAGGCAAGAAAGATGGCTGGAGTTTTTATGTGAGTTTGATTTTGAAATCAAGAACATAAAGGGAAAAGAGAATAAGGTAGTTGATGCACTCAGCAGGAAGGTCCAGGACATGCATGTGGCATCCCTTAGCATTTGCCAATTAGATTTGAGGCAGCATATTGTTAATTGTACTGCCGAAGATGAATTGTATGAGCTGGTAAAAGACAAATTGTAGCAGCAAAGTCTTGAGAAGAGGTATGAGGGATATAAATTGGAAGAAGATGTACTTCTTACTTATAAAGGCAGAATTTATATTCCAAATGTAACAGATTTGAGGAGGGTTGTTATGGATGAGATCCATCAAGCTCCGTATTCTGGTCACCCAGGATACCAGAAGACGATTGCTACCTCCAGAAAGTAGTACTTTTGGCCAGGAATGAAAGGGGATATGGCTGAATACATTTTTAGGTGCATGAAATGTCAGCAGGTAAAGGTTGATCATCAACACCCTGCAGGTTTGTTGCAGCCTTTGCCAGTTCCAGAATGGAAATGGGAATTTATTTCCATAGATTTTGTTACAGGATTTCCAATGACTTGGAGACAACATGATTCCATCATGGTTGTGGTAGACAAATTGGCTAAGGCAGAACATTTTATACCAGTGAAGTCTACGCATAAGACTGATGACATTGCAAAGATATTCATGAGGGAGATTTTCAAATTGCATGGATTACCTAAGGCATTAGTCTCTGACCGAGATGTCAATATCACTTCCAATTTTTGGAATGGATTGTTTGCAGATTTGGGTACAAAGCTAAACTTCAGCACTGCATACCATCCTCGGATAGATGGGTAGACAGAGAGAGTTAATCGGGTGCTTGAAGATATGCTTCACATGTACATGATGGAAAAACCAACCAAGTGGGAAGATTACTTATACTTGGTAGAGTTTTCTTACAACAATGGATAGCAGGCATCCTTGGGGATGAGTCTGTATGAAGCTTTGTATGGAAGGAGGTGTAAGACACCTCTGACTTGGGATAATCCAGTGAACAGGGTTGTGCTTGGTCTGGAATTGCTCAAGGAAATGGAGCAAGAGGTTGTAAAGATCAGGCAGAATCTAAAAGCAGCAAAGACAAATAGAAAAACTATGCAGATAAGCATAGGGTGAACAGGGATTTCAATGTTGGGGATCATGTTTACCTCAGAGTGAGGGCAAGGAAGAGTTCCTTAAAGCTTGGAAGTTGTGCCAAGCTGTCACCAAGATATTGTGGGCCATTTGAAGTGCTTGAGAGAACAGGGCCAGTTGCATATAGACTTGCATTGCCTGCTAGCACTAGAGCTCATAATGTTTTTCATGTTTCTTTGCTTAAGAGATATGTACATGATCCTAACCATGTGATAAATTGGGATGTGATTCAAGTGGAACCCGAGGGAGAGTTCCGAACCGATCCAATGCACATCCTCGACAGGAAGGTCACAATGCTCCGGAACCGGGCCATAGGTCAGGTAAAGGTGCAATGGAAGCACTATGGACCTGAAGAGGCTATGTGGGAGCTAGAGGATTCCATGCGATTGGCACATCCATTTTTGTTCAATTCTACGGAACACTGAGGCGATACCAGTGTAGCATTTTGTTCAATTTTGTAAAGCACTGAGGACGGTGCTATTAAAGGGGGAGGGGAATGTAACACCCAGTTTTTTACCCAGTTGCATTAAATGTACATGATGTATATATTGTAATGAATCATGGTGTGGAGCTAAAGGAAAAATCCCCACCATCGATTTGGTTGTGTTATGTTTCGGCAAACGAAATCGTTGTCGATGGTATATTGTGGTATATGGCATATATCATTTGGCATAATTTAAATATGCTTTTTAATTAAATAACCCCAAACCATCTATGTCACTGCAACCATATTGAAAAGGGCATGATATTCCTAAGGATAGGGAGGGGGAAATTGTTAAACCTTGAGCCCTTGGGGGAAAAGGCATGAGTCATCCACCCTTTCTGACTTGTTCACCTTCCCTTGTCTCATCCAACTACCACATTAAAAGTTCTACTGATTAGTTGGGGCAGTTATTGCTGGGGAGTGGAGTGTGCCAGGACTGTCAGCCCTTGCCCACACGATGATAGGAAACCACTACCTCATCACTCTGGGGGATCCTCCATTATTACATTCACCCCACGACTACATGGGACATTCTTCCACTCTCCCAAGCTTGTTCATCTCATGCAGAGACGTGTTGCTTCCTCACGCATCGTTTGGGCTTCTCCATCATGGTTCCTCACGCAGGGAGCAAGGGGGTGCCGATTTGGCCATTAGTGTTTGGGGCTAGAGGCAGTAATTTTTCCCTATGCATGTGATCAATGTGTGTGTTCTTTTCTCAGGCATGGGTTGAGGGTCTATTTACTTCCCCATTGCCGACTGCGTAAATTCCCCGTTACTTCACTGATTGAGACTGGGGGGTTTTTGTTCACCCACGTTTTGTTGGATATGTTTTCTTTTATGTTTTGGGTTGCTATAGGTTGTTATGGAGTCATTTTGGCCACAATAGGGCCAAGAACGACTCAGGATTTGTTTTCCCCTATCCAAGTTGTGAATAGCTTGTTTGGCTGCGTGTATGCAGTGGTTAGTCTTCAAAGTGTGTTAGAGTAGGAATGAGGGCTTGGTTTTCTTGACAAACTTGGTGTGTTTGGGAGCCACACAGATACAGTCATAGGGTTGGATTTCTTCTCCACAAACCCTGAATATCACTGGAAGGGAGGTGAGGGCCTCAGGGACTATGTAGTAGAGAAGAGATTGATTTCCTTGTGTTGGGTGTGTGTGGGTGTCCTAGAAGTCAGGCTAGTTCTGGTGTAGGAGGCCTTAGCTCTTCAATGAGCTCACTATCTTAGCATTTATCCTTTCCCAGCCCCTTGATGGCCTGATAAACCCAACTATGTTGGCTTGGCTAGTTTGTTGATGGCCTGATAAACCCAACTGTGTTGGCTTGGTCTGTGTTTTGTGTATCCTTGGCTATGTGTAAGACTACTTGTTCCTTATTCCTCGGGTAATCATGCCTAGCTTGGGGGTGGCATCATTGCTGAGAGATTAAGGAGCACGCTGGCCTATGGTTGGGTGGAACGTTGTAGCAACATAGCTGGTTGCGGGATGAATCATTTATAAGATAAGTATTCTTGACCATTTCGTCTCTGTATTTATATTTATTGTTTAATGAATGATGATGAACATGTTGAATGCTTGAATGAATGTATGTTTGCTTCCACTATGTATATGAATGATTATGCATCTTGGCAGGCTTTATGTTTTAAGCATTTTTATTTTAGTTTATATGTATGTACATGTTCATGGGGCTTTTAGCCTGGATTTTTAATGACACTGTAGTGTCCTCTTCGCTGGTCAGAGTGTCGAGGACATTACATATTTTAATTAATCTAACATGCAAAAACTAATGTCACTAAGTAGGGTTTCACACTTGATAGTCTCCATTGACTTGGAAAACCACGAGTTGAGAGTCAAGTTTTACCTCTAAATGGGTAATGCCACATAGTGCGGCATCCGATAACAACTCAATAACATCCCTGTATTCGGCCATATTATGAGTACAAGGATTTAAGTAAGTGCCTCCAACGGAAACTAGCTGTCATTAGGGTGAATAGATAACCCATATGGCTGAAGCCCGGTTACAAGTATGGTGACTAGCGCCATCCGCAAAACCTATGAACCACTCAGCTTACATATGTAACAACCAACATATTGTATAAGAAACACTAACCAGCTAAATATTGTACGTAAAAATACATACAATAAAAATACAACAACAAGCACCATTCCTAGGCTTAGTACTTATTTAGGTAGAGCCCATTTCTAGGATTAGAAAACTTATTCCCATCAAAATCAGTTAATTCATATGCTCCTTTTTCAATACCTTTGAGATGACGTAGGGACCTAACCAGATATAATTCAATTTTCTCTCCTTGAGGGGTTCCTTGTCTTGATCCTAGAGCAAAACAAGTTCCCCTTCAAATAAAATTCTCAGCTTAACTGGTTTGACATATTGGTTCTTTACCCTATTCTTATGAGCCTCATTTGCTGTCAACACATCTTTGAGTTATTCATTCAGATTTTCTAAGTAAAGAAAATGTTTTTCTACTTTTGTAGTGTCAGGGAGTACATGAATGGCTACCTTAATATATGGAATCTTGCATTCGAGTGGTGTGACCTTTCTGTTAGTTTTTCATCATTCAAGCTAGCATTATGATCTTAGGATCTTTAACTGAGAGAATAACATGCACAACAATAAAACACAAGAGACAAGAGACACAAAGAATTTTCCTCGGGGAAACATAAAGGAGAATACCCTGCAACTTCCTTAGAGATACAATCAGCACCAAAATTAAAACCCGAAAACATAAAGATGATCTCCCGACAGCAGCAGTCTGTCTCTTGTCCCAGTAACTTGTCCTCTCACTCATGTGCTCCAATGAGTGAGTGTGTGTATTATAAATAGAGATGCTCACTCTCTATTTATATTCTTTCATTCACTTGAAACCCACTCCAGCATGTCAACCTCACTTAACAATTACTTACTAGAGCCGACATCTCTAGGAGTGTCTAATAACCCTATTGCCCCACAACTTGTGGGGAATTTTACTCCTCCGACCAATAGGAGAGTAACACAACGGTGGGGAATATTTCCCTGACTTACAATGACTCATCTAGGGTCGACTTCACTAGGATAGTCTAATAACCCTAGGGCCCCACAAATGTGGGGACTTTAACCCTTGACCAATATGAGGGTTACCCACAATGACTTGACATGAATTTCACATTATAGAAACTTCCTGATCGAAACATCAGGGCATGACATGACTCAAGTACATCCCATAATAAACATTAGGTTACAATAGATAAGAAATATAAGTGAATACATTCTGAAGTTACAATTACATCAACACTCCCTCTTAACTAGGAATGTATTCTCTCGACACAATTTTCATCACTAGTCTTCTTCTCTGGATCATCTCATCATTTTCATCTTCAAGTCATCTTCATCTTCAAATTTGGATCATCACTGGATCTGGATCATCATCACTCGATCTAGATCATCACGGATCATCAACACTGGATCTGGATCATCACTCGATCTGGATCATCACTAGACATCATCACTGGATCTGGATCATCACTCGATCTGGATCATCACTCAATCTGGATCATCACTGCTAGATCTGGATCATCACTCAATCTGGATCATCTCGGATTCATCATAATTGGATCTGGATCATAGCTCAATCTGGATCTTCTCTAGTCATCATCATATGTGCTATCTCATGATTCTTCTCGTCACAGGAAGTTCTACAGAGCCATCCTTCTTTCATGATGGTTGTAGGCCTAGCCATCATGTAGGTCTTCTTTAGCGCTTATATCTGACCTACTCGTCATAATGGCTTTCCCAGCACTTACATCTGACCTACTCGTCAGAAAGGCACACCCAACACTCACATCTAATCATGTAGGAACCTACAATCACATCAGAAAGGCCCATCACTCACATTCACCAGCATGATAGGACATCACTATCATATGTGAAAAGGCTTTAGCACTTACATCTGACCTGGTAGGAACCAAATCCTACACCCTCGTCAGAAAGGCATGCACTCACATCTGACCTGGTAGGAACCAAATCCTACACCCTTGCCAAAATGGCCCCTGTCCCACACTGAGCTACCTGGTAACGAACCAAGTGCCTCCATTCTCCCAGAGAATACTAGTTGCCCTTATATCTGATCTAGTAGGAACCAAGTCCTACACTCTCATCAAAATGGCCTGCACTCACATCTAACTTGGTAGGAACTAAATCCTACACCCTCATTAGAATGGCCCCCAGTCCCTGCTTAGCTACCTAGTAACGGACCAGTTGCCTCCACTCTCCCGGAGAGTGGAAGTTTCCCTTACATCTGACCTACTCATCATAATGGCCAGCACTCATATCTGACATGGGAGGAACATAATCCTTTAACCATGATAGAATGGCTCATCCCTTACATCTGACTTACTCATCATAATGGCTCTCTTGGTCCCAAACTGAGTGTTCCTGGTAACTAACCAGGTACCTCCATTCCCAGAATGGAATTCAACACTCATATCTGACATGGAAGGAACTGAATCCTCTCACCATGATAGAATGGCTCAGCCCTTACATCTGACCTCCTCATCAGAATGGCTTCTAGACTCATCACTTCCCCTTGGAAGGGACCTTGATCTAGAGAATACCAAGCTCCTCCCTGAAGTACTCAAACTTCACTCTGGCCAATGGCTTCATCAACACATCAACTATCTAATCATCTGTCACAACATACTGGAGCTTCACTGCTCCCCTCTGCACCATATCCCTGATATAGTGATACTTGATCTCAATATGCTTCAACTTGTCATGGAACACCGGGTTCTCCGACAACTTCACACAACTCCGGTTGTCACAATGTATACAAGTAGCATCCAAATGGAGATCAAATAAATTAGACAGTATCTTCCTCATCCATACTACCTCACAACTAGCTGAACAAGTTGCGACATACTCTGCTTCAACTGTACTCAGTGCCAAATAGGATTGCCTCCTACTAAACCAAGAGATCACACCTGATCCCATACTGAAGCAACACCCTGAAGTGCTCTTCCTATCGATGGCATTGCCTACCCAATCTAAATCAACATAACCCTCCAGGTTAATCTTTTGATTCATATCATACTTGAGCCCACACTCAACTGTACCCCTGCATGATTTGCAACCATTAGGTGAACATGTCTCAATGTGTTCACAGCAAAGCAAATATCTGGTCTCAGGTACATCAAGGACCCAATCATCTGGTGATACATCGTAGCATCAACCATATCTGATGAAGCATCACTCAATAGCTTCATGTTTGATGCCATAGGTGTGGTCATGACCTAGCATTCCATCATCCTGAACCTCTTCAGGATTTCTACTGCATACTTCCCTTGTCCACACATCCATGCCTAGAAAATAGTGCATCGGCAAATAATAGTAGCATCACTAGTCTTTTGTTTTCAACCTTGAAGCAAAGGTTGGAATCCACTTTACTCTCAATAAAGCCTAGATTCATCAGTAATCTATCCATCCTGTCATATCATGTCGAACCTTAGGATCTTCTATAGTCACTCCCTCTGAAGCAGCATACTCCCTCTGTCTTCCATACTCTATGCACTGAAACATTATGTACCAGAGTGACAAGTAGCTTCCTCTACTACTAATATTCTATGTATCCATCTATGATCACTGGATACCAAGATCCTCTATCTTGAACTTTTTCAAAAGTTCTTCTCACACCCATCTGTGAGCTTGTCATCCTCTATCAACCTTGTAGCATAGGTTCAGATCTTGATCAAGCTCATCATGTATGTGTTATCCCATGATGTTTCCATCTACTGCATGATGAAACTATGAACTTTCCTTCACGTATCGATACTGCATCCTAGACGTCATTCTTTTTTTAACTTCTTCATAGATGGAAGGTTCTGAATCAATGATGTCGCTACATTCGTCATATTATTCTTCATCTTGAACTGTCGTCACTTGTTCTTCGGAACAAGTCTCATCCTTCTTTGCTTGTATGCGATCTTTCCTACAAGTCAAATGCATTTGTATGGTTAGAAACATTTCATAAGGAATGTTCATACTGGAAAATTCTTATGAATAAATATATGATCATGCAACTACTTTAGCCAATACATATCTCACAGAAACTTTTCTAGATACCTTCCATCTCTACCAGGACAACATTAATATTATGCATTAATCCAATATGTCAACAAAGAGGTTTCATTCTAGATAAGTAGCAATGGACAGTTGTATAGCACCATGAGCTACTTACCCATCACATGCATATTAGTGGTATATTGTCATTAATGCAAACATCCTATCATGCATAATACATCAACCGAATATAAACAAATGCATAACAAAATAATATCATGAAATGACAATTGAATACTTATCTTTATTTGTTTCGTGGGTAGACTTCTTCTTGAGCCTTCAGCTTCATCGTCTTCTTCATTCATAATAGCATCGTTTGTTATCCAAACGTTAAGGTGGATAAGAGGTTCTTCAAAAGATGAGCTCTTCATATTCCTCATCGATTGAGGGATCTTCTTTGGATGGTGAGAGCTTGATCTTTAGTTGCTCTCATCTTCTCTTCTCTTCTTATGAGTCGAGCATCTTCTTCTTCTTAGAGTCTGCTGAAAGTAATCACTTCCTTCTGGCACACATTCTTCGAATGAATGAATCCCATGATCTTGGGAGGCCATTCAAGATGGTTATCACCACTTCTTCATTCTCCACTTCTTCTTCTACCGCTTCAAGTTGTTCTGCATTCTGGATCTTCACATTCTTCAACTGTTTTCTCAAAGCCATCTTCTGATTTTTGTTCTTCCCTTCAAATAGCTTGGTCAAGGAATCAAACATCTTTGGTGTCTTTAGGAAATACACTTATGGTACAAGTTGATCCATGATTGAATCAACAATGATCTTCTTGGTCTTGACCAAGTTCTTCTTGTGTAAGGCTTTGAGCCTCATCTCCCTCTGGAAATAGAACCTCTCTCCTTGTGTAAGTGTCCAATTCATTTTCTTCAAAGAGATCATATACTTCCATGCTTGGAGTTTGTCAACTTCACCAATCGTATCATCAAGATGATGTGATAGATCATTTTGAAATGAGAACCTCAAATGAAAATAGCAAAAGATTATATCATATCGATTTGAGGTGTCTGTCCTAGTTCCAGAGCTGGCTGATCTAGGGTTTATCAGAGAAATCCTAATTTTAAAAACTTGGAATATTTCAGATATTATTGGAAATAAATATATATCTCTTCAAATGGAGCTGTCTAATGTACTCCTTTTCTAAAAACAGTGGAGGGAAGCTCCCGAAACAGGAAGCCCTAGTTTTCCAATTTCTTCTGCAGAAATGCCTGTTACTATTTCTGCGGTATCTATGAAATTACTGCTCCTATGTGTATAAAATTTTTCACTGAGTTAATCTTGCATTTTCCTAATACAACACCATATGTTTCATCAGAATTGGTTTCACCAATTGGGACTGATGATCATTTTCCCAAGGTGACCTGTTACAGAATTGTTCAGAACAACAAAGTTGTATGGATTTCCACGTGTCACTGGTTCATCTTTTGAGTCTGAAACTTGGAACAAAGAAATTAAATTCTGTTCCCTTTCTGGAAAATATTCATAAATATCATTTGGACCTTTTTAGCTCACGATATAGCAATTCTCCCCAGGTGTCCTGTTTAGGGATGAATTCTGGAAGAGGTTGGAACCCTAACTTGGAGGGATCATATCTCCTAGAATATAGTGAATATGAGGCTGAAGGTTGGACATAGCGTAAATCAGTATTTTTTCTTCATCCTTTGCAATTTTTAGCTCCCAATACTTCGCCAATATCAGGATATAGAGAATGTACCAAAACTTAGCAGTTTTAATATTTAGGGTTTTTCTAGCTCGCGGTCAAACTAGGGTTTGACTTTCCCAGAGTTTCACCCAACCAAAAAACTTGATCCAGGTCTCTAAAATTCGATTTTGATGAGGAGAGAAATCCTATCCTGGGCTCACTCAAAAAAAAATCTTCTGTAAGAAGCCCTAATTTCCCACACCAAAACTGAAAATGCTCGGAATTGAATTCTGCTTCGACAGAAAGATGTGCCCTTCAATGGAGAGTCAGCCTAGCATAATTTTGTTGATGGATTGTGGAGAGAGACCCAAAAAGTAAGAATCCCTAGATTCTGCAACTGCACAATTTCTTCTTCTCAAGTTAGCTCTGATACCATGTTAGTTTTTCATCATTCAAGCTAGCATTATGATCTTAGGATCTTTAACTGAGAGAATAACATGCACAGCAATAAAACACAAGAGACAAGAGACACAAAGAATTTTCCTCAGTGAAACCATAATGGAGAAAAACCTGTAACTTTCTCAGAGATAGAATCAGAACCAAAAGTAAAACCCGAAGACATAAACATGATCTCCCGACAGCAGCAATCTCTCTCTTATCCCAGTAACTTCTCCTCTCACTCATGTGCTCCAATGAGTGAGTGTGTGTATGATAAATATAGAGGCTCACTCTCTATTTATATTCTTTCATTCACTTGAAACCCACTCCAACATTTCTTCCTCACTTAACAATTACTTACTAGAGCCGACATCTCTAGGAGTGTCTAATAACCCTAGTGCCCCACAACTTGTGGGGACTTTGCCTCCTCCGACCAATAGGAGGGTAACGCAATGGTGGGGAATATTGCCCTAACTTACAATGACTCACCTATGGTTGAATTCACTAGGATATTCTAATAACCCTAGGGCCCCACAACTATGGGGACTTTAACCCTTGAACAATAGGAGGGTTACCCACAATGACTTGACATGACTTTCACATTATATAAACTTCTCGATGGGAACATCGGGGCATGACATGACTTAAGTACATCCTGGAAT
>LPNX010889592.1:5504-66950 GCA_001517045.1 Pseudotsuga menziesii | reverse complement strand
CTCGTGAATGAGTTGTGAAGGTGAGAAACCTGTAGCAGTCTTGACATTAGTACGGTATGCTGAAAGTGTAGGATATAGCATGATCTACCAATTTGATTGGCTTGCATTAATGGTATGCTTTAGAATGGTCCTCAAGGTCTTATTCATTGCCTTTACTTGTCCATTCACTTGAGGGTAGAAGGAAGATGAGTGATCTTGCTTGAACCCTAGCATAGTATTCATCTCGATCATCATACTATTCTAAAAGTGATTTGCATGGTTAGTGACAATCTCCTTTGGTATACCGAAATGAATAATGATTTGGTTAAACATGAAATAAGCTGTCATTTTACCATCTGCTTTGAAGGTAGGAATTGCCTCTACCAACTTTGTGAAGTAGTCCACAGCAACAATGATATATTTATGCCCTCTAGTAGAAAATGGGTTTCATGTCACATAATCCACCTCCCACTTGGTGAAGGGTCCTACCACAATGACGGGAAATAACAAAGCATGATGCAACCACATTTTCCTAGTATAAAGCTGACACGGATGACAACGCTTCACAACCTCCACACAATCTTTGAAGAACGTGGGCCTGAAATAACTGGCACGTAAAGTATTTTGGGTCGTTTCTAACCCAGATAAATCACCCCCACACGCTCTGCTATGGGAATCATTTAGGACACATAGAGCCTCCTCGTGGGTGAGGAACTGACGAAAAATAGAATCTACCCCTATTCGATATAGAGTATCAGTGATGATTAGGTTTTTCTTTGCATCAACACGCAATTTACGTTGCTCTTCCCGTGAGAAGGACACATGACACTTCAAAGTATGAAGATATATAAGAATATCTCCATACCAGGGATCAGACTCTGGAAATCAGAAAGATATACTCATCTAAGAATGAGTCATCATCTACCACTACATTCTCTTTCGTAGGAAATTCTGACATAAGCTCTGCAAAATCTAAGGGCTTTTTTTATTTATCAGATTCAAAATCCAATTCAAAATCTTGCAGAATGACTATCCACTTGTTGAATTTTATCTCGATTATACGTCGGGAAAAAACATACTGAAAAAGATTTACATCTTCCACCACTGTGGTTGTCCTCAGTAAAGTGTAGTGACACAGCCTCTGAACAACATAGACAGCCTCCAATGCTATTTTTTCGACGTGGGAGTATCGGAGTTCTGGACTAGATAATGCATGACTAAGATAATAGATAGACAACATGCTCTTGGAGCTTGTCGTCCTCCTGAACCAATACTACCCCTATAGTTAACTCTGACACAGCTAGATACAATATAAAGTCTTTAGAGTAATCTAGTGGAGGTAACAAAGGAGCTGATAGTAAATCCTTTTTTAATTCCTCAAATGAAAGTTGTGTGGTTTCATCCCATAGAAATGGGGTGTCCTGTTTCAGCAGGTGCATGAGACCTTTATTAATATTGGCATAATTCACTATAAATTGTCAAACGAAATTATATTTTCCCTGCAGGCTCTAATTTTTCCTGAGAGAATGAGGAGGAGGTAGATTTACAATAGCCTCAACTTTCAAAGGATCCAACTGAATTCCTTTATTTGACATGATAAACCCTAGTAGCCTCCCTCACTCAAGGCAGAAAACACACTTGTGGGGATTCAAGAGTATTTTATAATTTCTACATCGTTCAAAAATCATGCGAAGGTGATCTGTATGGTCCCTCCTCTTGCGATAATGGGAAGGAATATCATCCAAGCATGGCTCAACAATATTCTTAGTGTCGTGGAAGGAAAAGTTCATTTCCTGCTGAAGGTAGCTCTGGCATTTTTTAAACAAAAGGGCATCTTCTTTTGTGTGAAGGTACCCTAAGGAAAAATAAAACTTGTTTTATGTTGGTCTTGCGGCTTAATTTGGAGTTGATTGTACCCAGAAAAACCATCCACAAACAAAAATACTTCAATGCCTGCACAAAAATCAATGATTTGATCAATGAAAGTTGTGGTTTAGTTATCCTTAGGACACACTTTATTTAGGTCATGGAAATCAATGCATGCGCATATGGTGCCTTTCTTTTTATAGAAGTGAATGGGATTGGATACAAATTTCGTTAGAGCAATTGGGTAGATAAACCCTGCTTTCAGTAATTTCTCTACCTCAGCCTTGACGGTTGTCACTTTTCGTGGGTTAACAGGTCGAAGATTTTGGCAAACATGTTTAACATTGAGGTAAGTTTGGATTTCATATTCTAAAATCGATGGATCTATTCCTGGCATCTCTTCATATGACCAGGAAAACACGTCGCAAAATTCCTTAAACAAGGCAGTATATATAGCAATTTCCTCTAGAGAGAAGTTTGCACCAATATGCACATTTTCAATGACATCGGGTTTTGTATAGATGTTGATTGGAATGGTAATGGATATATTTTCCATATTCCCCTTAGCGAATATTCCCTCCTTTGGTAAAGGATTAATTGGCGAATCAACATCTTCTGCCAGTCTCACATGGAACTCTTGGTTCTCAATCCTGCTCAAATCTAGAAAAAACTAGGATTTGTGATGAAGATCTTCACAAATCTTATCTCGCCCACACATAGCTTCCAAAATGGCTTCATCCGATGGAAAAACCATGTCTAAGTAGTCATATGAATATAAAGAGTTCTCCACCCAAGCAGGCAAATAATATTCCTCCGACTCCTATGATACTGTAGAAGGAGTCACGATAGAATTAGTAGTGGTGTCAACAATATCTTTATAAGCCACTTCCACTATATATAAGGGAACATGAGGTTCATGATGGGAAGGAAGGACCCAAGGATCAGTTCTATCAACAATAGTCGCAATAGAATTCCCTACAGCCATAGAACCTAGATAGTTAATCGAGGTTGGGATATCAAATGTGCCCATCAATGATGAATACATTCCAACCCCCAAGCTCTCATTAGCCAGTTTAGTCTAATCAATCAAAGGTACAGTGGAATTATTAGTCTCTAAATGGCCCTTCCGAGAGAAACCAAGTTGGTTGACAGTAACCAACTTACCTTCATGTGGAAACACCACCACTCAAAGAATGACTGAGGAAATCACACACAATGTGTAAGTCCATCTTCTCCCTAACAACAATTTATAGTACAATGGGGCATCAATCACTTATACTTCAAAAACCACTGCTTTCTCGGCCAAATTTATCTCAAAATCCGGTAGGATACCATGTAGATGAAAATACCTTCTGTTGAAAGAAGTAAGTAAAGTGTTTGATGGAACTAGCTGTAGCGAACCTAAATCCTTCCAACAACACATTGACATTACACATGTGGAAGCACTTTCGTCAACAACTGTACGTCCAATGGTTTTTTCTCCATGGACCACATCAATTAACAAAGCCACATGATATGGTAGGAAAATTTTAACATATGAAATATTAAACTTCACCACCAGGGTCAATGAATCCATGCTTCCTAAAGCTGCTAATAGGGAATCTCGCTAAGAAAGAAAACTCTCTAAAACTTCTAATGCTAACATTGCAGAAGGCGTTTGAGCCAAATATTCAACTACAGAATAGTTAGAAGCAACCCTAGAGTTAGGATTGTATAATTCTTTTTTAAAGACACCTTTCGGTATCTTAGGCATCAGATCAACAGTTTTCTTGATAGTGAGAGGGTTAGACGTTTCACTAGTATAATTACCCTTCTCAGGAGCCTCTGTTTCATAATTCTTGTTTCTTATCTCAAGTAAGGTTCTAGATCATAGCATATTGATATAGTTTTGATCAGGAGGAGAACTGGAAGTGCCCCCAACTACATTAGAAATAGAAGTTTCGTTTTTCCTTGGGGAAATGGATCCTTCAGGATAGCTGGTTGTTGATTCTTGAGCAAATTCTGATCTTGATCCATAAGAGGGAATTGATGAGTCAGGTGGTCTCCCTAGAACAACTTACAGGGAAAATTAACCTTCTTCTTATCTTTTTTACCCCCGTAAACATTATCTATGGGTTTCTGCTTGTTTTTATTACCCTCACCCTTCTTACCTTTCTTCTTTTTCCCACTGGATTGTTGATTTCCCTTCTGGGAAGACTGTGCAATAACAACTACAGTTTGATATGAGGGGGTGGCAGCCTTTGCTTCCTTTGCTGTAGAATTATTCACTAACAGCTCATGGAGTTGCTTAGCCAGTGATTCTATAGTATGAGAACTGACTGAACCAACCATGCTATCAGCAAGGGGTCTAGGCTTGGGCTTCTCTGCACTAATGGTAGACCTCAGCACCTCAAGTATAATTTCAGACAAGATCCTAGACTGAGCATATATCAAATCTAGCTGTTGGGCCCTGAGGATAGCCTATTCTTTTGTGGTCACCCTTGAAGTGGATATGTCCTTATATATTTGAGGCAGTAAATATTTTAGGAACCACTCTAATAGAAACTTGGGAGGTATAGTAGATTTGATAATCCTCTTTTGTCTTCACCCCTCCTAGATGTGATCCAAGATATGTGTGGCCTCATTTTTCCAAAAAGTCGATAACAAGTCTGTGCCGAAATCATACCGGGCATGAAGCTGGAAGTGATTGAGGAACACAATTTCCAAATCCAAAAAACGTTCATATGCAGCAGCAGGAAGTTCTATGTACCATTTTGATGCAACATTAGTCAAGGTTATTTGGAACATACTCAACCAAATAGAGTCATCATTCAGTGAGTTTGAAGAGCACCATAGGTGAAAAGTAGTTATATGGGAACATGGATCTTTGCTAGCTTTTCATTCAAACTTGGGAATGTCTAAAGGTAACTTAATAGGAACAGGTGGCCATGTTGCACTATGTCACACGGGGTCATTCTGGCAACTTTGACAAGTCTAACAAGTTTAAATTTGACAGGAAAGGAAGCTTTGGCCTAACTGGGGCCTGAAAATAAGGAGTCTGAGATGTATAAGGACCTTCTCCTTGGTTTCCAAATGAAAAGGTGGGGTTTCCCCTAGCCACTAGTTGTGATGTAGTTGGACTACTCTGAAACGGATTCCACCTGGAAACGAGTGGAGTACTTCTGTGTGGTGCATGATATGTCATTCGAACTGCTCAAGATGAAACTAGAGTTTGAAAGACATGAGCAGGTATCCCTCCACTGAAAAGTGAGAAATTAGGGATTGTGAAAGGGGTCGAAACAAGTGTCTGGAAATTATGATCAAAAGCATTTTTGTTTCCATATTGCATTCCCACATATGCATGGGTAGGACCTATATAAGGAGTGGATGGGGGAATGTTCCCCCTATTCCACAAAAAACCATGGAAAATCCAGGAGGATCCACTTGGACCACTCTAAGAAGGTTGCATAAAGGAGGTGGAAGCAAAAGGTGCACTAGGAATACCAGTGACCACCCCACTAGAAGGATCTACTATATTTGAGGGGGCCAAGGGTTGAACCACTCGACTAGTTGGTGAAATGGGTGCAATAGATGCACTTGGTCTTAGAATACCTACCGAGGGAGGTTGGACTCCACCAACCAAAATGGCTAAATTTGGGGTATAAATGCCCTCTCTAGAGCTAGACATATCTATGCTCAAAGGAACACCGATAACAAGTGAACTAAACGAAAGAACTTGGATGATCACAAGATCATTTAAATTAGTTACAGGTCGGTTAAAATTCCTTGCAAATATTCAATCTCTACTGCGGTTGTTTCTTCCTAGTTAATCCTAAGTTCTGGTTCACCTAGAACTTCACTAAGTCCTACTGGTTCAAAAGAACCATCAGTATCTAGTCTTCGCCTCTAAGGGGGGGATGGAGGCTCCACTGTATCGGATGGAGGAAGGTTTTGCAACCTTCTTGTCCTACAAAGAGGTTGGTCCTCCATAGCTATAAATTTGACTCACACTCACCTAAAAGGCCAACTAAACACATACAAACCAAACAACACTCACTAAAAATGTCCTAAAGCCACTCAGACATATCAGATATAAGATATGACTTCCAAAGGAAATCCTAGGATGATTAGCACCTAGGTCCAACCAGTGAAGACTGATAGATGGTTACTTGGCATCCCGTGAAGATGTTCTTGGGAACAAGTGTTGGAATCACCCAACCTCCCTCCCACATTTTCTACTAAGGTTACCTTCCAAGTTCATCCAAAGTATATTGGAAATATGCTTCCAGTATCACCTATGTATGATCCCTAGTGTCAAGAAACTAAAGGATACCAAAACTAAACCGAGATTCTAGGAGAATAGTCGCAAGCCTGATCCTTATGCATGCATAGGGTAGCAAATCCTGAAACCCTATCAACCCTGGCAGCACACGGGGCCCAAGAGGTTGTATTGGCAAGATCCCCAAATGCATAAAAATCCTAGTATACAATCAAACAAGGAAGTAGAGGGTTATCTCTTCAACCAAGTTATCACGGGACCTCGTGCTTAACTCCTGTGTGAGAGGAGATTTCCAGATGGTCTCTTGTAGAATAGGATTTACCTATTGAAATGCCAATATGTTCGAAGTCAAATGCTTATGGACAGTCAAAAATCCCTAGTCCACAAGCCTAGCCTGAACTAGTTGGTGTATGAGCCTAAAAAAGAAACTTACTAGTAAAATTTTAATTAATTGTTCCTTTTAAAGGGTTGTATTAATCAAAAGTAGTGGAATGAGATAGTGTGATGTTATAGACTCAGTATAAAGAAATAAAAAATGATGTATAAAAAAAATCCAAACCAAATTGCAACTACTATGCCAATTTTTCTTTTCTTTTTCTTGTAAAATGATAACTAATTAAATTTTTCAAAATAAAAAGAGAAAGTACAAGAATTAAATTTTTTTATTTTCTTGAAAAATAACGAAAAGAAACAACTAAATGCAATCTCATGCAAAAAGTGCAAAAATGCTTTTGTCTTTTCTTTTTTCAAAAATTTCAAAAACTTATAATGCAAGTAAATGTAAACTGAGTGAGTTTGAACAATCTAATCATATAACATTAGATGATGCAATCAAACCCTATAGTAACACATTTCACCCAAACAGGAAGAAATGGCTCAAAACCTGGACTTGGTGAAACTATCAATTCAAAGAATTAATAGATTCACAGAAAGGAAAGAATAACTAACTCAGGCTACTTGACTAATCAAGTAGGCAGTTAAATATACATACCACAGTATCATTCCAAAAGCATAACCTCCACAAGCATCTGATAAATCATAAAAACAAGGAAAAACAACAACCTTTTGAACTCATAGACACTAATAGGAATACATGACTATCATAAAGGAAACATGTGTATCATACATGACTATCTAGAAAGAAACCCATGTATACAAAGTGGAACATGCAACTGTTACTGAAACGACCTGTGTATACTATCAAAATTTCTCAAAAAGAAAAACAACTGACAGAAAGGCTTTGAACATGCAATACTAAAAATCAAAGGTAAAGTTGAAACAATTCACAAACAGAATCAGACATAGCAAAAAACTGGTCATGAATCCTAAAGAGAGCACCCACAACAAGTTGGACTCCCCGTTGGAGTTTCTAGTTCTATTTTTCATAAAAAACACACCCTTATAACCTAGGGTCTCTAGGGTTAAAAACTTACTAAATTAACCTGTAGACAGTCAACCATTTCATAATTTGAAATAGAAATCGGAAGAAAATTGGGCACACCTTATTTATGATGGTTGATCCTAGCTTTTCTTGTCCTCTTCAAGTTGCTTCCACATCTTCCAGGGTATCTCCAATCACATGCAAAGAACAAGATCTTTCCTGCAATATATTAGATATTATATCAATGGTTAATGAAATAACATATTCATAATGAAATAATAAGATAGTTCAAAAATCACAATATATAAGAGTGCAAAGACACAATATTGGAAGAAGAACTTTATTTATTGATAAACAAGTGTGGTGAGATTACAACTCAACATCTGAGACAAGTGCTCCTCTGATAAACAAGGACATTGAGTTCTGCTGCTCCAAGATATCTTAAGGAAAACCACCAGCATAACTTTGCTCCACCAAGTATGATTGATTAGCCTCAACCCCTACCCTCTATTTATACATGAGGAAAGAGAGAGTTTACGAAGGTTTAGATGGTTGAGGACATTGGGATAGTTATGATTAAGGGCCCAACTATCCTCGACTAATCGTGTTTATATTTTTTAACTCTGAATTAAGGAATACGTGACTATGTATACTAGCAAGTCACGTATGATACACAAATTTATTTAAGGAAACCTGTGGGTACAAGACCTAGATATATACCTGAGTTGCAATCCTCATACTCAAGTATGATATGCATATTTCTATGCAAATAGTGTCGTATTCAACCCTAATGTCCAAACAAAAATATATCCAGCTGGTGAGGTAATGATGTATCAAAGGTCATGCACATCTATAGTGTTTTGGCTACTTCAATCCAATTTGTCCTTTCATTTTTTGACACATTAAGTGTCAGCACTGGGACGGAGAAGTGTTATTTTACATGATAACAATCCCCACCAGTTAGTCATAGTACATGACTTAAGAAACCAAGGGTTGTGATACCTTGCGGAGAGAATCCACATGAGTGGAGACATGGTCAAAAGTCTCAGAGACTATTTATAGTCTGGACAGTTAGAGAATAGTTAAAACCTCTCCGATAGGTAGTTAGGGTGTTGAAAATAAAAAGAGAAGGATCACTAAGAAAGTGATCATGACTTGAAAAACATCGCAAAGAATGGCACGCTCACAGACAACTTCTCTAGATAGTAGAATCTTAAAGAAGTCAACATATGTTGAAGAGTGAAATAAAAGATAAGTCTTTATTTTTTCATGTTATTCCAAATTTTTTGTATAATTTTGTATGTGATGGATTTAAAATCCATGGTTTCTAGTTTAGAGAAACTTTATTCTAGATTTGATCCAGATGATGCACTTTGTGTAAGTAGTTGGTTGGTCTTTGAGAAAACCTGTTGTATTTTATCCTATATACTAGGAATATGTTTGAGTACCTTTGAGGTACATTATAATAGGCTCTTTATTGTATTTGATACATGGAAAACCTATTATTTTATTGTGTTATCCAACTATTGTTTTAGCCTGATATAAGCGATGTAATTTGAGGCTAGTACTACAAAATCTAAGTGTATTACAGCCAGTACTACCAAAGTAAGATGGATGTCTGAGAGTACTACATAAGAAAAATGTGTTTTAAGGATAATATTACATAATAAGGAGTAGTGTAGCTTGGGAAGCTACCTAATAGGGTGAAAGACTTGATCCTACAGTCATTAGGTGTTAGTAGTCAAGCTTTCTTGAAAACCCTATATGTGTGCTATGATAAAAACACATTGAGATGAAGTTTTACTAAATTGAAGTAATGGTCATGTAAAATGAGTTCCAGTACATAGGTATTGATGACCAGATTGCAAATTTGTGACAAGCCTCTATCTGTGATGAAGTTTAGACACTTTTGAGATAAGGTTGGTATGGTAGAGACTATCTCCCTCACTGAGAGGGAATGTTGAGAGTACAACTTCGACAGTTATTCTCCATGACCTTATGTTGTATTAAGGTATGATACTTGTGTTGTAATCAAGTCCAAAATATATGTTGTAATTAGATTCATATCTTCTCCATGATCTCATGTTTTATTAAGGTCTAATACTTGTGTTTTATCAAGTCTTAAACTTATATTGTATTACGTTCACATGACATTGTCATATTTGGGAGAGATGTTTGTACTAGGATCTTAGGGTTAAAATCATGACCTTATGTTAAGGTCTGAGACTTGGTGTGTCAAGTACAGAACTTATGTTGTATTAAGTCTCGATAATATACTATGTGATGTATGGCTCGTCATGGTCAATAGGTGCTACAAGCCTCCTTTAGGGATTAGCTACCCCTAGAATGATTTACTTTAGCATCTCACTATATTACTTGGGGTAATACATATGATCATGTAGGTTTGAAACAATTTGTATGAGTATGATATGATATAGAATTTATGATAACACATATGGACCATGCATATATTATTAATATAAGCACAAAGATGGAGAGAGAATTCAAATTCCCATGTTACCACCAAGTGAACTTGAATTGATAAGACATTAGTTGAGTATTAGTTATGGTAAACAAGTTCAATTAATTAAGGAATCAACTCCTTAATTTATTCAAATGATTGTTGAAGATGACATTGATGGAGAAACACTAGTTACATTCAGTTCAGTTCAGTTACATTCAGTTTCGTTCAGTTGCATGCATTTCCATTCAACTGCATGCAGTTCCATTCAGTTGCATGCAGTTCCATCCAGTTCATTTCAACTCATTCAGTTAACATTTTAGTTAGAGACAACTAAACTCAATGAATTAATGGAGGGCGCATATCTTCTTTGTGAGAGATGATTATGGAGTACAAACTTGACACCAAGTTAGTGAGGGTGCCTGGTTGAAGATATAACATTGTTCTTAGTTTTAAGTCCTTACTGAAGCATGTAATATCCACTACCTTCCTTGTATGACCTAATATGACTTGTTATTAAAGTTCTATGCACTTAGAAATATCATTATAGTTTCCAATTTGATATCCACTCTTTGGTGCTCTCAATGAAAGCAATATGCTAGTGTGTTGTAATCATTCTCTACCACTTATCAATCATACTCTAAGATTGTTTGTTGGGTTTTTATCCTCTGAATAAGTGGAGGGTTTTCCCAGGTTATATCATACAGTTCTATGGTTTGATTTATGTATTTGGATTATTGATGAGATTTATATGCACTTTTATTATGGATTAAAGTTTTAAAGTTCAATTATCTTCATATTTTGCTCAATCACTAACAATCTCGATAACATGACTCCTCACCCTAGTGGATTCTTTCCTATATTGGGGGTGGCCTCTCAATAGAAGGAATATATGTCCGACAAAGAACCAGTAGGTTGGTTGGAATTTTGTAGTCAAGTCTTCGGGTTTCCTTTAGTTTCACATGGCCTACATGATTCTAATAAGTATTCTAATGTTTTATTGATACTTTTTTTAATTTATGTTATGCTCTAATCTCCTTATGATGAGTTGATGAAATTTGTTGTGTAAATATTTTATTGTATAAATAATTAAGTTGTTGATGCTTGGGAAGGATGATATTAATTAATTATTGTGAGTAAATAAATAAATAGTTGGCCTATGACATCGAAATTGATTTTATCCAACAAGTTGGAAGCTCTTGACATGCCCTTTGACCTTACCTAATATGTCCTAACTTGAATTCACCTCGACCTTGCCATACTTACAGTACCCTAATCTTATTGATGAATTCTCCTCACCAACCTAAATTGATTATATTACTAGCCATGGATTCCTACACTTTCTCTTTATTTAGTATCTTGGTCCTCTTTCTATGTTACTATTTGTCGTTCCTAGTGATGTGGGTAGTAGCGGGGAGTATCGAAAGTAAGGGTGGGTTGGTAGTGCTCAATAATGAAGATCATTTTCTCTTCCTTGTAATATTCTTGGAAGCAAGGATCTTTCTTAGAACTAGGGCTTATTCTTATAGAAATAGGGCTCCTGGTCCAGATTTATGTGAGAACGAAATGAAAGAGCATATATGTGTATATATTCACATGCATAGATATATATGATGATAAACAAAGTAATACAGTAAACACAGATTCTATTAAATGGATGAAACTGAACAGACTGTAAAACAAAAGCAGCTACAATGGTGGTAGTTGTATCTCTTTGAAGAGATATAGAGGCTACGCTCACTCATGACAAGTTGAATACAATAGGAGGCCAAAGGGCCTTTTATTATAAATCCTTGGAGAGGAAAAAAACCCTAAACCTAACCCTAGAAGATGAATCGTCATAAAGCTTGTGGCCCCAAGGTAGTTAGTTGAACAGTCAACTTCTTGGGGTCATAAGTTTTGCATACGATATTCTGTTGGGACACTCGATATCTCATTAGAAAGGAATATCCAAGATTTACAACTTTCAAATGGGGCCACATGCATGCCAAAGGAAATCATTCCCCCTCCCCCCCTCCTCCTCTCGCCAATCGCCAAAAAACGTCGTTTAGGGCCTCATAACGGCCCTGAAAGTTTGGGACCTGAAAAAACATAGAGAATTACAAGGAACTTGTCAACATGAGAAACTATTTTGAGCCAGTGGAATAGGTGGGTGGCGACCTATACCCATCTGGATCAACTCCACATTAAACAACCAGGTTCGTTCAAATTTGAGAGGATTCCTAATTGAACCAAGTCTACTGGAACTAAGGATACTACTATAAATGGCTTTTATGTTGAAATTATTTCTAGGCCTACCATTCCAGATAATATTGATAATTGCAAATTTAGATCCTAGGAATGTTAAGGAATATTTCCTCTATAATTTAATATATTTGGGCATGGATGTATTTATTCTTTAGTATTAATCCTTTAGAAGTATTTACTTTATTATTTTATTGATGTAGAAACTGTAGTGTTTCTTCCATAAATATGAACAATGTTTAGTGTGTGCGTGAAACTAATTGGTAATCTCAATCTCATATATATAAATATTAAGTTGTCACTTATATGAATGAAAAATTTTAAGATGGGGAAGAAGGTTTAGATGAGGATTAACTCTACTAGGACAAAACGAGAATGTTATTGGGAATCTTTACTATGGAATGAATGAGCAAAATACTATTTGAAACTTATAAATGTATAGGTGTATGTAATAATATATGTCTTTTATAATTAGAATGTACTTGCTTGTATGCTATTAGAGCGTGGATCAAGTCTAGATTAAAGTACTTTTTGGTAGGTGGGAAGTAGTCTTTATTATAATTAGAGACAGCGATCTAGTCTTTTTGGTAGGTGGGAAGTAGTCTTTACTCTGGTTCACTCTGGAAACCGAAAAAATGATTATAATTAGGAATGCTGATTTACTAAAAGGATTATGCTTGAAAAGGACGATACATGAAATTATTATGTGTTTTGATAATAGCATGAAAATAACTAGTATGTGTTGGAACCATGGTTATTGAAAAAATGATAGTAGAATTTACACTATCTTAACATCATAGTTAATTAGAGGATATTATAGTCTATAAATATGCGTTTGTAATCTTCATAAAATGAATTGAATTCCTTATGCTCGAATAATCAAGCTTTGTTTCATGACTTAATGTAATGGAACTATCTCCTCTCATTGATTGGGTTTTAACCCATTGCATGATAAAAGATTAGCATAAAACAAGTTATATCTAAAGTACTGTTTTGTGTAAAATAAGTATTGGTCGAGTATGATAATGAAGTGAAAGTTAATGATAAATTGTGTGGTTTTCTTTTGTACAATATTTTTGAACCATTATAAGAGGGTGAGATTGAATCATATGTCTCTTCTATGTAAGGTTATAGTTTATGAGAAAGTACTTGAATTATAATTATTGAAACAAATTTATTGGTTTGTTGGATGTTGTTTAAGGAAACTTTTTACAACTCATTTTAGGAAATATTAAAGAGGATACTGGTTACATTATTGCTGCTAAGTTTTCTTTTTTCTGACATCGTTATGAAGAAATGGATGGCATAGACTCTCAATAAAAAAACACGATTGAAAAAGTTATGTGAAAATTGAAGAGTTGGGGAATCACATATTGTGATTATTGCTAAATGTTTGGGTGAAATGGATGAATTTATTCATACTATTTATAAATCATACATTTAAAAGAATGTGTTTAGATCATGGGATCTATGTGGAGATGAACCTGAATTATTTGAAGGAGTTCCTTATTTGATATGATTATGGAAATCTATTCTTGTTATTCTAGAAAGTACAATAGTGTATGAAAGAGGCTTCTCAAAACTAAACCACACAAAAAAAAAGATTGTATACCAATACTTTCATTAGAGAAATTTGATGTGTTAATGTTTCTTTATCTTAGTGCACCTCATTCTCTAAATAAGGTAGATTACAATATTTATGATGTATGGAAACACGTGAAAACTAGAAAGTCTATTCCATTGGGAAACTAGATTGATGTTTGCAATTATATGAGCTCAAATACTTTTGAAGAATATATCAAATGAATCGAAAGAAAAATATGTGCTTTCTTATATTTTTGTTGGAATGTGCTCATTTATATAAAATAATAATAATTTTGTGGTAATTATAAACATTTTTTTAATTTCTTGAGTTTTATTGAATATTTATCATTTTTTCACGTTAAGAGTGTTAGATTCTTTAAGATTATAAAAATTTGGAAGGAAAATATTCTTTTTTGCGTTTTTAAAGATATAGTTAATTTATATTTGTCAATTGAAGTACACTTATTTATATTTCCCTTTAATTTGAAGGATTAGAAGAATATATGCACTTCAACTTAAAATTAAGATCCACATGTTGAATTTAATTGTTGTATGCAACCCTTGGACTCTTATCAAATTACATTCAAGTGTAAGTGTTTTCATATCTATGGGATTTTCATCAAAACTATTCTAAATCTAAATAGAATCAATATAATGATCTATAGGCCCCAAACTGGTCCAAAACATATTTGAAGTGTTGGCAAATTTAAAGGAAATGACAAACCGAAGGGGAAATCCATGACAAGTTCAATTCAAAGAAAACAATAAGTCATTTCAAGACAAAAGTGAAACCACAAGGGAGGAGGAATCTATAACAACTAAGGGTGGAGAAGAAGAGGAATATGAATTAATAACATCAATATAATGACCTATAGGCCCCAAACTGGTCCAAAACATATTTGAAGTGTTGGCAAATTTAAAGGAAATGACAAACCGAAGGGTAAATCCATGAAAAGTTCAATTCAAAGAAAACAATAAGTCATTTCAAGCCAAAAGTGAAACCACAAGGGAGGAGGAATCTATAACAACTAAGGGTGGAGAAAAAGAGGAATATGAATTAATAACAGAGAAATAAGAAAAAGAAGATGGAAAAGAAACGGAAAGAAATATAAAGGAAGCAGAACACAACACATAAAATGTAGTGAAAGATGACAATGTTGTATTGATTTTTTCCTACAACCTGGTATCTCGTTTCTTTGTTGAATTTATGAAAAAAAACAAGAAGCAAACAATGGAGGAATCTATACCAACTAACGATGGAGAAGAAGAATAAGTAATAACAAAGAATTAAGAAGAAGAGGATGGAAAAGAAACATAAATAAAATAGAATACAAATGAAGTATGGCAATAATGTACTATTTTTTTCCAACAACTCGGTATCTCGTTCTTATGTTGAATTTATAAAGAACATACTACAAGCAAATAATGAAAGAATTTCCTTTATTGAGATAGTAAATGGAATTCATAAACCATCTTCCCCTCTCACTCGAGGAAGGAAATCTACCTAGAAAAAGTAGGAGAAGTAACTTTGGATGATTTTCTAATTCCACATGACGAGTTTTTTATGTTTTATTTTTGTGTTTTATTATGCGAGTAGTTTGTTATGATTGCGTCGAGAGGCGCTCTACAGCCCAGTATGGGTGAGATCTTGTAACGTGATGTAACATTAGTAACGTTTGTAACATGTTGGCAAAAAATAATAGTGATAGTGAATAGTATGGGAGAGATCTTGTAACTGATGAGTAACGTTAAAAAATAAATTTTCTAATAAACCAAAATAAATGTCGGCCACAAAAAAATCTAATATGGGGTAGATGTTGTAATCTTCCTACCTAACAAAACAATAAAAAAGTAAAAATTTAATTATCCTTAAAAAAAATATGTGGGTCAAGAAAAAAACACAAAATTGAATTATCCACAAAAAAATGTTGGCCTTGCACATGGTTTTGTGTAAGGCACTCTAAACAACTCATGGTTTTATTGTACATGGTTTAGGAGGCTTTGCACATAGTTTTTAAACCATGTGCAAGGCCTCCTAAACAACCCATGGTTGTAGGAGGGCCTTGCATATGGTTTTAAAATCATGTGTGGGGAAATGATCAATGTTCATTCCTAAAAAAATAAAAAATAATAAAAATATTATAAAATATTGTATGTCAGCCATAAATAATATTAAATATCAATAATAAAAATATTATATGTGGACCTTAAATAAAAAGATGTGTCTTTTGGTTTGAATCAAATCAATGGATACCTAAGAAGAGGTTCGCACCTCAAAAGATTTGATCTGTCTCGGCGCTTGATAAAGCCTAGAATTTGGATCTACGCTGCTTTATCTTTTTGATGAAAAATATGTAATAATAGACGAAATAAGTGATGGATTTGTTCCTTTGGATTCCCTCAAGATTTTTTTTAACCTCTCTTTACATGTTTTTTAAAAAATAAATAAAATGTAATTAAATAAAAAAATCAAAAGCACTTTTTTAATATAAATATAATTAAAATATATAAAAATACAAATTCACTTACACATTAGAGATTTCTATACACATTGAACCTATACATGAATTTTAGATTCCTTGTATTTAAAGTTTCAATTTCATTTTCCCAAATAGATAGTGTTTCTTTTCTCAATGAATTAATTTAACTTTAAAAGCACACATATATATATAAATAAAATCACTCATATATAATTTTTTATTCAAATATTATTCATCTAATTTTTTTTCCACAAACCTAAAAAAATCAAAATTAATTAAAATATATATATATATATGAATAAATAATGTTTTATTTGATACCACAACATATCAAAAGATAAACAATAAATAAATAAACTCAATGTAAACCTATATATTATGGATAATGTTTTTTCCACAAACCTAAAAAAATCAAAATTAATTAAAATATATATATATATATATATATATGAATAAATAATGTTTTATTTGATACCACAACCTATCAAAAGATAAACAATAAATAAATAAACTCAATGTAAACCTATATATTATGGATAATGTTAAGGGCTATATTAAGGGGTTACAAAACATTAGTGGACTATTTTCTTATATGAAAATAATTTTCTCAGCTAAAATATATTCACCCATTTTCTCAGCTAAAATATATTTACCCAATATTTATTAGAAAAAAAATAAATCCAAAATGAATAGTCCCCTATATTAATGAGGAAAATTTTAAAAAAAAAAACTATTTTTGCCCTACCAAAATGTCCCTTCAATCTATATTTGACCCCCAATAATCACTTCTTTTCCCCTAATTTTTAGCAATGGAGACTCCGGAGGGTTATTTTGCCTTCCATTTTCTTTGTAATCCATACTTATGGTTGCATTCACTTGTATTTTTATTCAATTTCATGTGATACCTTCTTTGAGCCCTTGATTTCCAATATTGGAGTAAAAAACACAGCTACTTTGTTCTATATAAAGGCTATAGTGAATCATGCTTCAGCCACATTAGATTGCATTTGTAAGGTGAAGGTTATGATTGATGTGATTCCACTTTTCATTCTTAGTTTTCTTGAAATTTTAATCTTTGCATAACATCTCCATTGTACGCAATTTATCATAGAATACAATCTCACATCATGTTTTTAATCCTATAATTAATGTGTTATGCTTTTTATCACGTTTCTTATTCTTTTTATCCACAATTACAATAGATTATTATATTGTAAATTTACCTTTTACATTTCTTTTTATCATGGATGTTTTTTTGAGGCCAATTGAATTCAAGGCCACTCTCGCTTTAGTGAAATACTTGCCAAGATTTTACAAGATTCTATAATACAAAGAAATATTAGCCAAAAAAATTATATATACATATTATATTATTGATCAAATAACCTTCAATTTTTCCTATATTAGAAAGTTTCACTTATTTATTATACACATAAATTATTCCTTATATATTTTTGTAATACTAGTTCGCATCGTACTTATGAATCATGGTATTGATCCTTCTCTCCTTTTTGGTATTTATTTCTTATTTTGTTATTATATATTTTATAAATTCTTTATTTTAAATAAATATTTTTTTAACTAAACAAAATATGTAATTGGAATGAACTCATATTGCGTGATAGAATAATACACATGATTAATCGATATTTAAACACAGCTAATTCATATTTAAACTCATAACATTAAAAAAAAAATACACAATAACCAAGTTGTATGCACTCGAAGAATATCTTATGTTAATATTATTTAAAAATATTGATATAATTATATTAAATAAAAACTTCAATGTTTTTTAAATGATTTTTTGAAAAAGGTAACAACTGAATGCAAAATCATTGTTTACTAAATGAAACGGAGAGAATGAGAAAAAGTTCATTTCTTTGTTTTAAACCATTAAAGATGATTGCCTTCTCACTTTCGCCTACAATAATAGTGAAAAAATATCTATTAAAAAGGATTATAGGTCTGCCAAGGCCGCCATATCCTTCATCTTTATGAACTGGATTTACGTTCTTCATAACAAGCAGTTCTTTAAATTATTTAATTATATGGGGAATTATGACTAAAAATCTTGTAGAACATATCCACTCAGCTAATTCAAGTGCATAATTAATCTAGGAACATTCGATCAATTTAATTATACTACATGCAATTTCATACCAATTAACAGTGGTTTAACCTCGTATCATTAAAAGACAACCCACTCTTACATAAGGATAAACACTACAATAATGCAAGAGATATATTTTTTATAAAGATATACTCATCCCGAGCTTATGTTTCATCAAATTCAATGAACAAAGATACATTTAGCATTTTACTTGTCTTATTAGCAACTCGATTGATTAAGTACCAGCGTAGATCCAAATCCTAGGCTCTATCAAGCGCCAAGAGGGATCAAATCTCTTCGTAGGTATCCATTGATTTGATTCAAACCAAAAGACACATCTTTTTATTTAAGGTCCACATATAATATTTAATATTATTTATGGCCCACATATAATATTTTTTATTATTTTTTATTTTGTTATGAATTAACATTACAACATTTCCCCATCCATGGTTTTAAAACCATATGCAAGGCCCTCCTACAACCATGGGTTGTTTAGGAGGCCTTGCACATCGTCTTAAAACCATTTGCAAGGCCCTCCTAAACCATGCACAATAAAATTATGGGTTGTTTAGGAGGCCTTGCACATGGTTTTAAAACTATGTGCTAGGCCCTCTTAAACCATGCACAATAAAATTATGGGTTGTTTAGGAGGCCTTGCACATGGTTTTAAAACGATGTGCAAGGCCCTCCTAAACCATGTATAATAAAACGATGGGTTGTTTAGAAGGCCTTGCATATGGTTTTAAAACCATGGTTTAAAACCATGTACATAAAAACCATGTGCATGGTTTTAAAACCATAGTTTTATGCACATGGTTTATGGTTTTAAAACCATAGTTTTATGCACATGGTTTATGGTTTTAAAACCATGTGCAAGGCCAACAATTTTTATTATTTTGTTAAGTAAAAATATTACAACATCTCCTCCATATTGTGTTTTGTTCCTCACCCATATTTTTTTACCGATAATTAATTTTTTACTTTTTTATTGTTTTGTTAGGTAGGAAGATTACAACATCTCCCCCATATTAGGTTTTTTTTTCTGGCCGACATTTATTTTTGCCTATAATTAAAAAAATATTTTTTATTAATAAAAATAACGTTACGTAATCTTATAACGTTACGTAACGTTACAAGATCTCCCCCATACTGGGCTGTAGAGCGCCTCTCAGCGCAATGATGATTTATTTTTCTATAATCCATATTGAATTCTACATATTACTCACCATACAAGATTTATAGGTTATAGATTTCTCCTCCACATATATACTAAGTTACTTGGCATGAAGACATGGGACACTAAAAATAAGAGGATTCAATTATAGACATATAGATCTAAATTTTTAGAAATATTCAATAGAATTAAAATTAATGCACATTTAACATTAGTAATTAGAGTTACACATTTACAAATCCTTCAAACCTTCTTCTCCTGCAAAAAAATACTTCTTAGAGTTCTCTTCACAATTGCAAATGACAAAAAAAAAGTCAAAATTAAGTTTTAAAGTGGTCCTGAGCGTTTCTTTTACAAAAAAAAGTGTCTTGTTCTCAGGACAGGTCCTGACACGCATGGACACGCATGTCAGAAATCGAGACGCACTAGAAAAACGTGTCCAACACACTCTATCAATGTGTCAGACATGCGGAAACGAGATACACTGCACTATATGGATATGTCTAATATATATATATATATATATATATGGGTAGCAAATAGGTGGAAATTTTAGACTTCAATTTCCCCTAAGGAAGCTATGTGACCTTCCAGCTAACATTGAATCATTGCATTGAAGTACATGTAAAGTGTGTAGGCCCTTATTGAATAATATGACATAACTATGGTGGAAGATTCATATAGTAAAGTGGACTCATCAAATGATTCAAATCATGATCGACGCATGCAATCATTTGATGCACATATATAAAAACGTTTCATAGAAACTTTTTTCAAATGATCAATAACATATGTAAGGATATTCGATTTGGAATTTATGAAGTAAGAATGATGTCAAATAATGGTAATCTTTTAAATATATGCATAACTATCTCATTATATTTTAAAATAAGATAGTATATAGCAGGTACGAGCAGCGTTAACAATGACATAATTTTAATATTATAGCCTAACAAAATCATAGCATTGCTTGGGTCCATCCTCCAAAGGGAGTCACCCAAGATCTTTGGAGGAGATAAGACATCTCATCGATACACTTTAATTCTGATTAAGACATAAAATATTATCAATTACACAATGAACATTCATTTAGTTAAACACAAGATAAACTTATATTCTTGCAAGGGACAATGATTAAAATATTAACATTATTTATCTTAATAGAAGATATGAAGTGACTGAAGACTTGACTTCAACGTTCCACACAATTTACTAACTTTATGTCCAGTGTATGCTCTCCTGCCGTGAGGTCACCCCAAGCTAGTCTAAAATCCACTAGGGTTAGAGTGAAGGTAAACCAAATATTTTAATGGAAGAAAAATATCAATAAGACGTATCGGTAGGGTTCATTATCTCCCAGCCCCTTGAGTTGGTCTCATATATAAATTTATTCATAGACCAAAAACTTAATTTTTAGAATACATCTTATTATCTTTATTTAGTTAACTACTTGTGTTGAGATAATTTAATTTTAACTTATCTCAACTAATTTATCTTTTACTCATTATTGTTAATGTATTTGTAACTTTGGAATGTATTCATCCGTATATCTTATGTATTGTACCCTGATGTTTATTCCGGGATGTGTCTATAATGAACTTGAGTCATGTCATGCCTCGATGTTCCTATCGGGAGGTTCTATAATGTAAACAAGTCATGTCAAGTCGTTGTGGGTAACCCTCCTATTGATCAAGGGTTAAAGTCCACGCAGTTCCCTGGGCACCAGGGTTATTAGAATCTCCTAGAGAAGTCGGCCCTAGTAGGTTATTGTCAAGTCGAGAATTAGTATAAATAGAGAGTGAGTCTCTCGATTTATCACACACTCACTCACACTCAGTTGTAGCACATAGTTGAGGAAGAAGAAGATAGTGGGGCTAGGAAGAAAGAGGCTACTGCTGTCGGGAGATCATCTTGCTATTTTGGGGTTTTGCTTTTGGTGCTGATTCTATCTCTGAGGAAGCTGCAGGGATTTCTCCATTTATGGTTTCCTCGAGGAAAAACACTATGTTCATTGTCTCTTGTGTTTCATTGTTGTGCTTGTTATTCTCTCAGTTAAATATCCTAATATAATGCTAGCTTAATGTTAAAAATCTAACATGGTATCAGAGCTAACCTAAGAAGAAGACATCGTTCAGCTGCGGAAACTAGGGCTTCCTACTTTTTGGATCTCTCTCCACAAATTTTTAGCAAAGGAAGGTTGGACTAACTCTCCTCCCTAGGGCGCATCTGTCTGTCGAAGAAAAATCCAATTCTGAGCTTTTTCATTTTTGGACCCGACACTACTGCCAAAAATTAGGGCTTTCCACAAAAGTGGAATTTTTCAGTGAGCCCAGGCTTGGATTGATCTCCTCCTCAAAATTGAAGTTTGGAGATCAAGATCAAAGCATTTGGTTGGACAGAACTCCGGAAAAGTCAAATCCTAATCTACTCCTGAACCAGCACTACAGAAATTCAGCTCCAAATCCAGATCCGACATCTTGACCTGGTAAGATCTAAATCTTTTGTATTTCCATTTGAGGTTCTCAGTTAAGATGTCTCATCATACCAAGCTTGATGAAAATCTTCAGGGAGCTGATAACTTCCGAGCCTGGAAGTATAGGATCTCCCTGGTCTTGGAAGAAAATGAGTTGGACTCCTATATCAATGAGGAGGTTCCAGTTCCAGAGGGAGATGAGGCTAAGGCCTTACAAAAGAAGAAGTTGGTTATGGAAAAGAGGATTATTGCTGATTCAATCAAGGATCATCTCATACCACAGGTGTCCTCCCTAAAGACACCTAAAGCTATGTTTGATTCCCTAACCAAATTGTTTAAAGGGAAGAACATAAACCAGAAGATGACTTTGAGAAACCAACTGAAGAATGTCAAGATCCAGAATGCAGAGACCATCCAGTCTTACTTTACAAGGGTCTCTCAGATCAAGGAACAACTGGAAGCAGTAGATGAAGAAGTGGAGAATGCAGAGATTGTAATGACCATCTTGAATGCTCTCCCTAGATCATGGGACTCCTTTATTCAAGGAATCTGTGCAAGAAAGAAGTTAGTCAATTTTAGAAGATTATGGGAAGAATGCTCTCAAGAAGAAGCTCAAATAGAAGCTCGAGAAGAAAAGATGGGAAGTGGAGATCAATCTTTCATAGTTCACTCCAAGTAAAGCAGAAGAAGCTCTCACCACTCCAGAAGTAAGAACTTCCACCAGAGAGATAACTCTAGAAAATATTTATCTAAATTAAGATGCTACACATGTGATGAAAGAGGACACTTTGCCAAAGACTTTCCTAGAAACAAGATTAACTCCCATAAGAAGAAGGGAAACAAGAGAAGACATCATGCTCATGCTGTAGAGGATGATGAACCTTCCAAAAAGAGATTCAGATAAGAAAGTGATGATTCTTCAAGTGATGAAGAATATGTGTTGATCTCCGCTCTCACGAAAACTATCTCACATGGAAGCAATGATTGGCTTATAGACAGTGGTGCTTCCAAAGATATGACGGGATTCAAAGAATCTTTTGTGAAACTATCTAAACATGACTCACCTCACAAGGTGAAACTTGGGGATGACTACCAGTATCCAATAAAAGGTAGTGGGGAATCCTCCTATAAGCTAGACTCTAGAAATTCTATGAAGATGCAAGATGTATTGTTTGTACTAGGACTAAAGAAGAATATCCTCTCCATATCTGCATTAGATGCAAAAGGCATGAGGGTTGCATTTGTAGATGGCCAAGTTCTCATGTGGCCAAAGGCAAATACTTGTGATGATGCAGTAGTGATTGGGGAACAAGAGGGAGGTCTATACAAATTGAAGGGCTATCCAGAACAAGCGTTAATCGATGACACAATAGAGCCAAATGAGCTTTGGCATGGAAGGCTTGCATATGTGCACTACAGAGCACTACCACTTGCAAGCAAAGCTATTGAAGGTCTTCCAGAAATTCAAGCAAAACATGATGGATTCTACAAAGGATGTGTGAAAGGGAAGAACACAAAGAAGACATTTCCAAGTAGCGAGAGCAAGGAAAAAGGAATCTTGGAAATCATCCACTTCGATGTATGCGGTCCAATGTCATCAAGTTCATTAAGCGGGTATGTATACTATGTTTCTTTTATTGATGACTTTTCTAGGAAGACATGGATTTACTTCATGAAGAACAAAGATGAAGTATTCAGCAAGTTCAAGGAATTCAAATCCTTGATCGAGAACCACACAGAAAATAAAATCAAGACCTTTTGATCAGATAATGGTGGAGAATTCACTTCAAATGAATTCAAAGCATTATGCAAAGATTCATGGATTAAGAGGGAGTTAACTACTCCATATAATCCACAACAGAATGGGGTTGTAGAAAGGAAGAATAGATCGATCATGGAAGCTGCAAGGGCTATGCTTCATGATCAAGATCTTCCCATGCATCTATGGGCAGAAGCTGCCCGAACAACGATGTATGTATAGAACTGTACTCCACACAGAGTAATCAAGAACGAGACACTTGAAGAAGTCTTCTTCAGCAAGAAACCAAAACTCAACCATCTCAAAATATTCAGCTATCCAGTGTACATACACATTCTACAAGAAAAGAGGACAAAGTTAGATCCTTCAGGAAAGAAGGGTATAATTGTGGGATACTCTAAAAGCTCGAAGGCTTATAGAATATACTTTCCAGGATTCAAGAAGATCGATATCAGTAGGGATGTAACATTTGACGAAGACTTAGCCTACAACAAATCCAGACAGAGACCTGCTGAAAAACCTGAAGAAATAGAAGCACCCAGAATTCATGACACAACCATGAACGAAGAATATCAAGAAGAAGATTGGGAAATAGAAGAACCTCAAGAACCTGTAGATCCACCTCAAGAGAAGAATCCTCATAAGAGGAAACCTGCTTGGGTACGAGAAGCTATCCAATGTGCAGAAAGATATGGGGCTCCAGAAGAGAATCACAAAGAAAGAAAGAGAACCAGGTCCTGCTCTAGTCATGTAGCCTTATTATGTGATTTCATCGATAAAGAACCTTCCAATTTCGGAAGAAGCGGCAGAACAGAAAGAATGGAAGGATGTTATGATCGAAGAGTATCAATAAATGTGCAATCGATCATGAAGAATGATGTTTGGGATGTTGTCCCAAGACCAAAAGGGAAGTCTATTGTAACTTCCAAATGGATCTACAAGATCAAGCATGCTGCATATGGTAGCATAGAAAAATATAAAGAAAGATTTGTGGCTAGTGGCTTGTCCCAGAAAGAAGAAATAGATTATGAAGAAAATTTTGCACTTGTAGCCAGATACACTTCCATCAGATCAGTACTTGCTCTGGCTGTAGTGATGAAATGGAAGATACACCAGATGGATGTCAAGACTGATTTCTTTAATGGTGTAGTGGAAGAGGAAGTGTATGTGGAACAGCCACTCAGTTTTGAGACATGCAACAGGGAGTCTCATGTGTGTATATTGAAGAAATCCCTATACGGTTTGAAATAGGCACCCAGGACATGGTATAGTAGAATTGACAGCTTTCTATCCAGTTTGGACTTTACCAAGAGTAAAGCAGATTCTAACCTTTACTACAAGGTTGAAGATGGCAACCCAGTGATGCTCCTACTGTATGTAGATGATATATTTGTAACAGGTACGGATGGGTTGATTGCTTATATGAAGAGGAAGCTTCCTGCCGAGTTCGAGATGAAGGACTTGGGTATGATGCATTATTTTCTAGGCATGGAGGTGTGGCAGAATGCGGATGAAATTTCCCTGGGACAAGGGAAATATATAGTAGAGATCCTGAAGAGATTCAAGATGATGGACTGCAAGGCCATGACCACACCTATGGCATCGAACCTGAAGCTATTGAGTGATGCTTCATCTCAAACAGTTGATGCTACGATGTATCGTCAGATGATTTGGTCCTTGATGTACCTGACAAACACGAGACCAGATATTTTATTTACTGCGAACACCTTGAGCCAGTTCCTGACAGATCCAAGACATGTTCACTTGATTGCTGCAAAGCATATTCTGAGGTACCTAAAGGGTACAGTTGATTATAGGCTCAAGTATGAGGCGAATTAGAAGATTAACCTGGAGGGTTATGTTGATTCAGATTGGGAAGGCAGTGCCATCGATAGGAAGAGCACTTCAAGGTGTTTCTTTAGTATGGGATCAGGTGTGATCTTGTGGTTTAGCAGGAAGCAACCTGTGTGGTACTGAGTACAGCTAAAGCAGAGTATGTTGCAACCTGTTCAGCTAGTTGTGAGGTAGTATGGATGAGGAAGCTATTGTTTGATCTATTTGATCTCTAGTTAGAAGCTATTTGTGTATATTGCGATAACCACAGTTGTGTGAAGTTATCAGAGAACCCGGTGTTCCATGACAAGTCAAAACATATCGATATCAAGTATCACTATATCAGGGATATGGTGCAGAGAGGAGTAGTGAAGCTCCAGTATGTTGCGATGGATGAAAAAATAGCTGATGTGTTGATGAAGCCATTAGCTAGAGTGAAGTTTGAGTGCTTTAGGGAGAAGCTTGGTGTTCTACAAATTGAGGTTCCTTCCAAGGGGAAGTGATGAGTCAGTGAGCCATTCTGACATGGTGAGAGGATTGGTTCCTTCCATGGTCAGATATGATTGCCGAGCCATTCTGATGTGACTATAGGATTGGTTCCTACATGATCAGATATAAGGGCTATTGCCATTCTTGGAATGGAGGCACCTGGTCAATTACCAGGAAATCTCAGTCTAGGACTGAGGGCCATTCTGATATGACTATGGGATGTGTTCTCACATGATCAGATATGATTGCATGGCCATTCTGATGTGATTGAGGGATTTGTTCGCACTTGATCAGATATAAGGGTTGATGCCATTGTCTGGGAGAATGGAGGCACCTGGTCAGTTACCAGGAATCCTCAACCTAGGGTTGAGATCCTTTCTAGTAAGGTTGCAGGATGTGTTCCTGCATGGCTGGATGTAAGTGCAAAGCCTTTCTAGCAAGGTTGCAGGATGTGTTCCCCCATGGCTGGATGTAAGTGCAGAGCCTTTCTAGCAAGGTTGTAGGATGTGTTCCCGCATGGCTGGATGTAAGTGCAGAGCCTTTCTAGCAAGGTTGCAGTAGTTGTTCCCACATGGCTGGATGTAAGTGCAGAGCCTTTCTAGCAAGGTTGTAGGATTTGTTCCTACATGGCTGGATGTAAGTGCAGAGCCCTTCTAACAAGGTTGTAGGATGTGTTCCTGCATGGCTAGATATAAGTGCTAGGCCTTTCTGACAAGGTTGTGGGATGTGTTCCCGCATGGTCAGATGTGAGTGCTAGGTGTTCCTTTCTAACATGGTGTTGGATGTGTTCCTCTCATGGTTAGATGTAAGTGTTAGGCGGGCCATTCTGACTTAGTGTCAGATATAAGCGCTGAAGAAGACCTACATGGAGGCTAGTCCTACAACCAGCATGAAAAAGGGCTGGTTCTGTAGAACTTCCTATGAGAAGAAGAATAATGAGATAGCACCCGTGATAATGGTCCACCAGTGATGATCCAGATCGAGTGATGATCCAGATCCAGTGATGATCTAGATCCAGTGATGATCTAGATCCCGTGATGATATTCCAGTGATGATGATCCAGATCGAGTGATGATATATATCCAAAGATGAAGATGACTTGAAGATGATGAGGAATTGATGATGATTCAGATGATACAAAGAAGAAGACTTGTGCTGATAAATTGTGTCGAGAGAATACCTTCCTAGTTAAGAGGGAGTGTTAATGTATTTGTAACTTCGGAATGTATTCATCTATATATCTTATGTATTCTAACCCGATGTTTATTCTAGGATGTGTTTGTAATGTACTTGAGCCATGTCATGCCCTGATGTTCCTATCGAGAGGTTCTATAATGTAAACAAGTCATGTCAAGTCATTTTTGGTAACCCTCCTAATGATCAAGGGTTAAAGTCCCCGCAGTTCTGGGGCACTAGGGTTATCAGACTCTCCTAGGGAAGTCGGACCTAATAGGTTATTGCCAAGTCAGGAATTAGTATAAATAGAGAGTGAGTCTCTCTATTTATTACACACTCACTCACACTCAGTTGTAGAGCATAGCTGAGGAAGAAGAAGACACTGGGCCTAGGAAGAAAGAGGCTACTGTTGTTGGGAGATCATCTTACTGTTTTGGGGTATTACTTTTGGTGTTGATTCTATCTCTGAGGAAGTTGCGGGGTTTTCTCTATTTATGGTTTCACTAAGGAAAAACACTGTGTTCATTGTCTCTTGTGTTTGATTGATGTGCTTGTTATTCTCTTAGTTAAATATCCTAATATAATGCTAGCTTAATGTTAAAAATCTAACAATTATCTTAAGATAATTATCTTAGCTTAGTTTTAGCTAATATAACTAGTTATCTTTTCTTAGGTAACTTCACTTTGTTATCTTAACTTATTTTAACTTTAACTGAACTAAGTTTAACTAGTTTAGCTTTATTTAATTTTAGCTAATTTTAGCCTATCCATTTAAGATAAATATCTTATATTTTTTGTAAATTAAAAACTATATTACCATAAAAAGAAGATTACATACCAAGTTTTCCATAGACCTGTCGAGCATAGCCTCACGACATTCCCAAAATCATTTTCATCCTTCCATAGTGAATCTGGTCTTAATGGAGATATAAACAAAAATAGTCCTTTATTTCAACAGTACAATAGGCAAACTATGTTCTTCCTTTCTAACTATCATATTACTATAATAATAATGTCTAAGGCCTAGGAGTGGCATAAAACCAAAAGGAGATCGTTTGAGGAAAAACTACATATGAACCTTCCCATGCTCCTCTTCTCCATCACCATGGTTGTATGTGTGCGTACATTGATTTCCTCTTTGGTTCTCCTTCATGCTAGGATCAACATCCATCTTTCCTCCTTTTCCAATTGTCTTGCTGGTCTCGCCACCACCGATGACTGGGGAAGGGTGACCATATAAATTCAAGCCCATTATACTACTAGTGAGATCCACCATCACATTGTGCATCATTCTGCAATTCCGATGGTGCACTTTCCACACCTAGATCGGCTCCACATCTCTCCACTTCTTATTTTCCCCTTCCTTCAGTACATCTGACAAGAGTTTCTTCATAACCCAGTAAGACATCATTAGGCACTTGTAAGCCGACACACACCCTTTCATAGTGCAAGGCTCCATGACCCAATGCTCAACCTATGCCCTTATTTCATCCATCAGAGTGACATTAGACTTATCCCACAACTCCTTCTCAATCGCCTCAATCTCTTCACGAACGATAGTGGGGATTTGATCATGCAAAAATGTGGCAACAATAAGAGATTGCGCATGAGCACTAGTAACCCTTATGAAAATGCCTCATGGATTACTTTTTGCCTCATTATTTCTCCCACGTCCATGGGGGGCCATCAAGGGGGATGCTTCATTGTTGTCTTGCTTCCCCCTTCGAAGCCATCTTCCTAAAATATTTTTTTTTAAATACAACGCTTCCATAAAGATGGTCTTCTCTAATGACAATCGAAACATCTAAGTCCAATCTAAATAGATATGAGAATGGAAAATGTTGTTGTATATCCAAATTTTATAGAAATATTGGCTATAATTATTATTTTTAGGGGTTTCATGACTCAATCTGTCATTCCTTTCCCAAGTATTGTCACTTATGTACCCTTCTCGATGTACCTAATGATGGTAATCTTAAATTTTTGTGGTAAAACCTTGATCGTATCACTTCCAAATATCCCCTACATCTAAAATGAGCGTATACATGGATCCTAGATAATGATGTTGTGTCATTTTATTGTCCTTGCATCTTGGCGATTAAATGAGGTGCAAAGGAGTTGTCTTGTACGTGTATGAGCATGAAGGAGAGCCATGAGTATCATGTGTGGACTCTCCTTCCCTTATTGATTCCACATAATAAACATTGTACAGATGGCTGCATTGTTCTATCCACTCCATTCTTCCAAGGGTTGCAAGTTGTCCTTCGCATATGTGTTGAAATCCTCCTACTCCCCCATTGGCCAAGAGATCAACCACTTCATTGACCTCTCTTCTAACATGGATAAAATGCCAACCAATATTCATAGAGAGAAGGGCCCCTAGATTTTCCACTATGTTTAGGATGTTCTAGCTAGACACCACTTTCTCCATTCTTTGTATGTTGGCCAACTTTCTTTCCATATGGTTTACGAACCTGGAGTCTCTTTCCATTATCACTAACAACAAGCCTAACCTGGCCATTATATTAATACCGTGTAAAATCCCTCTAAGATCAGCGACATTGTTTGTATTCATTCCAATTGATCCATAGTATACATATAAGAATTGTTATGGTCGAGTCTTAGCATATGCATACATACCCCTCGTCACCAGGATTTCCATTTCAAGCACCATCAAATTTAAGCTTAAAGGTTCTATGCAGAGGTAGGGACCATGAATTTGGACTAGCTAGTCATTATGCCTGAGAGCTCTTTCAATGCCCCCCTATATCCTCTTTTCTAAAACCCCAAATCTCTATGACTCTAGTCTCTTGTTCACTTGGATCCTAATCCATGTCCATCCACTCATGGTTTCTCACAGCTTCCTTAATATTTTGAGTGAATCTTTTCCAAACCTCTTCTTCAACGGATTTCTTGTATTGAAATATCCTATTATTCCTCTCCTTCCATATTACTCATAAAAGAATCCCCTAGAACATAGACCATATCATTTTGAGGATGGGATTCGGGAAGGATTCCATATTCCATTTTTTATCGATTCATTGAGGTAGCCTTTGATTATGTCTAACCGATGAAAAATATCCACCCCTGATCCCAGAATTATGAGGTACAAGGGAATTCGTCCAGAATGTGGTTCATGTTCTCCTCTTCATTTTTGCATAAAGGACACTCGAATGGACCCACAAATCCCCTTTTTCTCATATTATGCCCCATCAAAATTCTCCTCTGCATAACCAGCCAAGTGAAGGTGGTGATTTTTGGCTAAGGGTTTATTACCCATATGTCTTTTCATATATCCTCTCGGGATAACCTTCCATTAGTCCATATGTCATATGCGTCCTTAATTCTAAAGACTCCTCTCAGATAATACCACCATCTCAACTTGTCCCAGCATTCATGTCTTTCAATGCATCATTCATGGAGCATGGCCTGAAGCTCATGCACTTCCTCAGCCATCATCATATGCTCCCACTATCCCTAGCCTTTCCAGTCCCGAAAATCCCCATTATCTGTCGTATCATACCAGTCTCGGTGAAATTTTATCAGCCCCTCTCTTACACATCTTTCACTTACCATCTGCCACCTGGGGTTTTTCAAAAGCTTAGGGAGTTGATTCCAGGAGTCATCTGAGAAGTTTAATGCACGCCCATTTCTTATTTCCCGAAAGAAATGATCCTAAAAATAATTTGGTTTCATTGAGCAGAGTTTCAAATGTGAGATCCCTATTTATCTTCCCTTAATCGCATTAAGTCATTACTGTATCAATTCTGGGCATACTTCATCTGCTCAGTTTATCCCAAGATATCTTGGACTTGAGAATCACATTTATCTTCACAGGATCATGGTGTCCTTAAACTCCCCAATCCTTGGGTTGACATAACGTGACCCATCTAGCCAGCACTAGTTTGGACTTTTCTGAGGTGCCTCCCCAAAAGAAACCTTGTTGTGTATTGTGAATTTCTCTGAGGATTTACTTTGGAGACACCAAAACTGAAAAATAAGTAGATCGACATTATCTGGAGAACTGAATTTACCAGGGTCAACTACCAAAAAAATTTAATGGACTGAAAACCCACCCTAATAAATTCTTCCTCATTAGGTCCAGAAGATATTTCCACTACACTTTCTTGATCGTCCCTTCCTCTAGAGGAGATTATAGGTACTTTGATGGTAGGGAGTGTTAGCTAGTTTTTCTTGTCAAGCTGGATGTATTGTCATTATGACAAACTTTGAAGTTTAGATCTAGTAGGATGGAGTTCAGCAAAATGAATACTTCAGCATGGAGATTGGTCCGTATGTGTATGGTCAAGTCCCGAGCGAAGCATTGTGCATATTATCATTTGATGGATTATCAGCGAAGAATTGGTTGTGCACCATCCAATAGGTAAAGCATCGAGATGTTGCAAGAGTCTGCGCACCATAGAATGGTGAGCCTGCGCAATAGTTCAAGAGCCTGCGCACCATTGTTCTGGTGATCCTGCGCAATAGTTGAGCAAAGTATTGTGTTCTGTACATTGCGATAACCATTTTTGTGCATCCTCGGATGGGTTTTCAGCCAAGTCTTGATCATGGCCGCACAATGCACGACCAGGCTTGTGGACCATATGCTTGTGCACCATAGCTATACCTTCGCAACAAGAGATGGGATGAGCTCGCAATAAGGGATATCAAATGAATAACAGGTTTGCGCACTGGTTTGTGTAATGTTGAACCATTCGGATGAGTCTCATCTGTGCACCGATTGAGGTGGTATTCAACGCATAGTGGGGAAGCTCGCACAGTGAGAAAATGGACTAATGGAACACTATATGGAGAGATGACATATACATTGTGTACTGATTGGAATATAGCTTCGAAACTTTGCTCAAGTCCGCACAACTGTACCATCATAGTCACGCACCATCCAATAAGTTTTGGCATAGAGAGTATTGGGAGCTCGCACGATGATGTCTTGTGCACAATTTGAAGTCGGGTCTTCTAGCAGTATGATAAGCATGCACAGTACGGAGCTCGTTCATAACCATCAATTGGAGAAGCACAGTCCGAGAGTTTGTCTATGTATCATGTTACATTCACATATGGCTCCGCGCACAGTCAAATGGCATTTGGATGGCAGGTACAAGGACCCCGCGCAATGTACGATACACAGAAGGGATGTGGCTATTGGGAGATATCTCTTGGTGCACCATCGAAACAAATCGCAACTCGCATTTTTTGGAGGACTCGTCATATTTTTATATATAAGTTTCACATAGTTTGGAGGACTTGTCATATTTTTATATATGACGTTGCATAGTTAATAAAACTTCGATAAGTTGGTTGAGCACCTTTCATTTGATTATTGATATATTATGGTCGGAGCATTGTTGGCACGATATAGTCGTTGCAATATTATAATAATTGGCGAAGCACCATTCTAATAGTTGGCGAAGCATTGGAACATCCTTATTTTTACAAAAGTTGGCGAAGCACCATTCTGATAGACGGCGAAGCATTTGGTGTGTGGTAGCTTGGATACTTTCGGTGGAGTAATAAAGAAATGTAACGTATATTTTAACTCTTGTTTGATATTGCAACAGCTCGGTATTATGAAACTATTTTGGTATTATCGTGAAGCAGCGTTAATGTGCAGCTGATTCTAGGGTTATTTAATAAGACAGAATAGGAATATAAACGAAAACTATTGATATTATAAGCGTTATTGCATACCGAATTGATACAAGCTGGGACTCGTCTGTCATTACAATAATTATTACAGTGCAGAAGGAAACAAATTTATTGTTATACAGATGTAAGCATCCGAACAGTTAGAATTTCAATCAGATAGTATGTGAAGAGTTGTGTAATGGAACGTCAGGTATATGGTCAGAGAAGAAGTGGGACTCGAACAGTTAAATATGAAGAATATGAAGTGTTTTGTAGGTTATCTTTACATCTGGCATTCGATGAGTAATATATGAAAAAAATTTAATACATTATGTATATATATAGAGAAGGAGCATGGTGAAGTGTGGTTGGTATAGAACACTCAAGCTGAGAGGAAGAATGGAATATTTGTTGCATCATAACATGAAAGGAGAGCCGGCACAGAAGCTGAACAAAGGAGCAAACCTGAATTGAATAAAGATGAAGCTGATTAGAGGAGCCGAACAACAGAAGCATGAATAGAAAGCTACAGCTGAACAGTTGGACTAAGAATGAAGTAATGTTGTGAAGACGAACAGAATGGGAGAACAAAGGAACAGAGAAGATTGCTGGACAAGCTTAGCAAAGCAGAGTGGTGTGGTAAGCAACAATGCTTCTGTATTATTATGATTCGAGTTTACTTGTAAAGTCTAGATTTTAAGGGTGGCAGGGAGGAGCTAGGAGAGACATTGTTGTCTCAGTCTGCAAGTGGGTGCTTGCAAAAGTAGAGGGTTGGTGCCTTCACCCAGTTGGTGCTGGGGAAAGTGAGAGTTGGAGCTCTCAGCAAGTAGAAGCTTGCACACAGAGGTTGTAGGCTCTCCGATTTGGTGCTCAAATAAAGAGATGTATAGCTGACAAAGCCATTGACATCCCAAGAAGAAGATTTTTTTTTAAGAGTTTCCTCATGAATTTAATATGTCTTCATCGTGTGATTGATTGATGTGTGATATGCTAACTGTTCATACCTATTAATGCTGGATATATATTTATTGAATAATAATTGCTACATAGACTCATTGATTCATGAATAAGGAAAACAAGTGATTAAAATTATCTATTTAACTGATTCACCCCCCCTCTCAGTTAAATACCTGTAACAGGGAGCTTATCGAGAATACAAGGATGTAATTAATATTCCTCTGTGTCACCTTGGGAGTGTTAAAGAAGAATATTTGAGATTTTTCTGGGTTCACTTCCAACCCGGGGGCCTTGGAAAATATTGCTAAACATTTATTTAAGGGTCGTGCCTCTTAGACTGAAGGGTATCCCATGGTAATGGTGTCGTCCATGACATTCTAATGAGTTTTCTTTTCAACTCTCATGTGAAGGTTTAAAACATGGATTTCTCCTCTAGTTGACTGAGATTTGATTATCCTACTTAGGCCTTTTTCCATGATGATGAGAGGAAGGGAGATAGGGGATCCCACTGTCGAATACGTCTTATTGGATTCATCGTGTGAGTGGGGGATCCATTCAATAGTATAGGGATAAAGGTGAGAGAAACCATATTCATAACCCATTCAATCATGTCTTTGCCAAAGCCAAATGCATTCAAGGATTTCTTTTTTACTAGGGGAATCGACAACTAGGGTTGGGATGGTACTCGTGTAACACAGGGTCCAAGGATCCATTCCTGCTACCACTATACCCCTAGTTTCCCCACACCTTCCCGCAAGACATGGGACATAGGTAAACTTGGGTGGGATTTGATCTCATGACCTCCTTTACAATAAGTGACTTCATATCAAGCAATGATAATGCGCCACACCCATCTGGGCTACCAAAGGAATTCAATACTTCTCGCATATAATGCAAACTCAATTTATCGTAAGCATTGGTAATGCCAAGTTTCACTAGCATCACAATATTGTTTTTTTAATTTCAAGGAGTGGATTTCCTTATGGAATATAATAATTCCATCAAGGATTTGTCTTCCTTCCACGAACCTGGATTGTTCCAAAGAAATCAAAAGAGCAAGGATTGGTTTTAGTCTGTTGTCCATGAATTTAGAAATTATATTATAAATTACATTACATAGAGCTATGGGTCTGAATTTACCTAGAACACATTCCCCTTCCGATTTGGGGATGACAGTTAGAAAGGTCACATTGAAGGCCCTTAAGACCCCTCGAGCTTGGTGCGATTCTTCAACAATTTGCTAGACTTCCTATTTTATGAGGTCCCAAAAATAATGGAAAAAGTTGGAAGTAAAGTTGTCTGACCTAGGGGCCTTTCCCAAAGTCATATGTTGCATTGTGTCTTACACATATTGAATCTCTATTGGTTTGATCAATATCTCATTGTGTTCCTGAGAGATCACCATTGGGAGGGGTTGGGTTATTTTATAAATATATTTTCTTCTGTTCACTTGGTATTCTATCATGACCTCTTTAAATTGGTTAGCCAACTCCTATTTTATCTCTTCCCTGGTTTCAACATACCTTCCACCCTTCTTACTCAATTTGTGGATCTTCAATCACTGCCTATTTTGAATTACTCTATTATGGTATAATTTAGTGTTACAGTGTCCTTTTTGAGTCCATTGGTTCCTTAACTTTTTCTTCCAGTATATTTTTTCCTATCATTCTTTTAATGCTAGTTTGGAGAGAATATCTTCTTGTTGTTGTTTGAGATCATCCCCATATCTATCATTCATACCTCTTATTTGAATATATTCCAATTGGGTCATCAATATTTTTTATCATGAAATATGTTTCCAAAGTGTTATTTATTCCAGGTATGGATCCTAGCTTTCAGTTCCTTCAGTTTCTATTGGAATTGATATATCCATGATCTCGTGGGGGGAACCAATTCCTTCCACCACTATTGAACTAATGATTTAAAATATTTTTGTTCAATCTAGAATTGTTCAAATCTAAACGGCTTCTTATTGAGAATACCATACCTTCCCCATTGTAGACAAATAGGCCAGTGATATGATCCATCCACTGGAAGGACACTGGCTAACACCTCTCTTAACTCTTTGATAATGTCCTCAGATACCATGAATCTATCTAATTTTGACGATACATGGTACTCCCCTCCATGTCGATTATTCCATGTGAACCATCCATTTCTCGTTTCTAGGTCAACTAGATGACTTTCCTGTATCAAAACCATAAAGGGTTCTTGGAGTCTGTCCATATTCCTTCTTCTCCCTTTCTTCTCCCCTGGAGAGGATATCATATTGAATTCTCCTCCCATTATCCATGGGCTACTATCCATTCTCCCACTAACCCTGTTCAATAATTTCAACAACGAATATTTTTGAGTAAATGATCTTGGGCCATAGATATTATTTAAGGTTCCCTTGGGCCCCAAACATGGGGTCAAAAAATATGTCGTTACAGAAAAATAGGTCACCCAAAGGTTTGATAAACTAACCAACTTCATATGCCACAAAATAGATATCCCTCCTACAACCCTATTTGCATCTATTTCAACCATTTTACATCCTTACCAAATCCTTTGTCCTACTTGATCTAGGGTTTCGGACTTACACTTCATCTCTTGAATAATTAGAACAATTGCATTCTCCATCTTAAGATTCTTTGCTAGTACTTTAATATTCCTGGGGTGGTTACATCCCCGAATATTCCATGATATCACTTTCATTGGTTCACTCAATTAAATTTATTAAAGGATGCCACAATTGTGGGATGCTGACCTGATTCAATGAGATTAACTGATATCTCTGCAATTATTTTCTTGTTCATCTTCCTCCCTCCTTGGATCCTCCTCATGTTTCTTTCTCTTGTTCCCCTTCTTGACCTCTGTAGCTATCCCAAGTTATTTATTGGCCCTCATTCTGATGATATATTCCTATAGAATCTCCAACTATCCCCTTGACACATACCATTTCCCCTTTTTCTCACTTTCTTTCTCTATTTTGTCTAGTTATATCTTTCTTAGATCCATGTCCTCAAGGCCATCTTCCTCTATTTCTTATGTCTTTTCTTCTTAATCTGGTCCCTCCGCCTCCTTGGGAAAAATCTTGTTCTGTTGTGATTCTTTGGTCTCATCATTATTATTGGGGATTTCTTATTCTTCCCTCTCTTCAATAATCACAAATCTATTACAGGTGATTGATTTCCCCGCTTTGGACCCTCTTTTATGTTGTTGCGAAGGACAAGATCATGGATTTCTTCTTTTGTTTCAAACCTCACTAAAACCTTCCTTATCTTCTATCTTCTCTTGCATCTGAGAAATAGTTGGGGATGTTGGCTATTATTTGGGAAGTTCCCATATTGATGGAATTGTTTACATTTGAATGGAATTTGTTTATGATCGATCAGTTGCTGCCATTCTTCGTCTTCCCAGTTTAATTCGATGGCCTCCAATAACTCCTTTAACCAAGATGTAACTTTTGTTGTGTCCAATATGTAAATTTTTTGGTATCAAATCATGAGGATATACTATGTGATGTATAGCTAGTCATCGTCACTAGGTGCTATAAGTCTCCTTTAGGGATTATCTACCCCTAGAGTGAATTACTTTAGCATATGACTATATGACCCAGGGTAATACATATGATCATAGGTTTGGAACGATTCTTCTGAGTATGATATGATAAAGATGATTAATTAATTAAACACTTATGGACCATGCAGAATTTAATTAATGATAAATAAGATGAGCATAGAGATAGAGTAAGGATTCGAATTTCCCATTTCACACCTTCAATGAACTCGTATTGGAAATACCTTAGTCAAGTCTAATTTGTGGAAAAGAGTTTCATTTAATTAAGGAATATACTCCTTGATTTATGCAAAGTGTTTGTTTGTGGATGGAAATAATTGTGAAACACTAAATACATTCAGTTAGTTGATGATTGAGTTTAGTTTAGTTCAGTTCACATTCAATTAAAGACAATTAACACTAGTGAATTAAAGGATGCATATCTTCAGTGCGGGAGGTAATTTTGAGGTGTCAACTTGGCACCAAGTTAAGGAAGGCACAATAGATAATGTATGGATAGCGTACACAGTTCTGAAAGTGCCCACAATGTTCATAGTGCACAAAATCATGCAACCATTTGCTACCTCTCATTTTCTAATTGAATAAGCTTTTTATTAGAGTGTTATGCATCTAGAAAGGCTAAGATAGTGTTCTGAGTGATATCTATTTTCTACTGCTTCTTTGATATCTCTTATCTGGAAATCTACAATTGTTGTAAAATCATTCTCTGCAATTATCTATCATACTCAAACGATTGTTGGGTTTTTCATCCTCTATATTTGGAGGCCCTTTCTCAGGGTGTATCTTATGTCTTATTGATTGAATGATTTATGTGTTTGAATTCTTTATGAGATATATGCACACTATATTTGATTATAAGAAGTTTTAATGTTCAATAATATTTCATTATGTCTCAAACATTGACATTCATGACCCGCTTTGGCACTTTTTATGTAGGTCAAGGTTGTTGTGTTGGTGGTGCTTCACTCTCTTCAACATTCAATCTTCAAATCCTCTCGAACTCAAATCCAATTGAAAATTTTATTTTGTTGAAGTGGAAGGAACTTCTTATAAGGGGGAGATGGTGTTGTAGAAATATACTCCAAATATTGCAGGAAGATAGGGATCCCCCCTTCAAGATGCAGAATCTCATTTCAAATTCATGAAATTTCTATATATAGTTTAATTTATATCTAGAAGATCAAGCCTCCTTTCAATAGCATTTTCATTTTTATTAATTTAAAAAAAAAAACTCTTTGAAAATTATAACTTTTTATTTGTCTCATTGTAAAAATGATATTCCTTACTGGTCTTTGAGTACCCCAAGAATATCCACTTTTGACTCCTTGTACCAAGATTGTTTCTTTAGGGTGAGTGTAATCTAATGATGGTCTATTTTTGCATGTTAGATGCAAAAGAACTGAAAATAATACATCCTTCAAATTAAATGGGTATTTTTCTTACCTACACAATGAATATTGCTTCTAGTAAAAAATGACATAGGAAATTGAATCATCTTTTGAAATATATAAATTTTATTTATTGAAAATGTTCACAACTAGCTCAAATTTGATGTTTTCTAACATTGCCATTTTATTTTTTCAGCAAATGATAAGGTATATGTCCATGTTAGTGCAACCTTTGAATCCCTAAATGATGGAATCAATATATGAAAATTGGCAAATATGTAGATAAGAAATAGTACTATTTTGACACTATTTTTCAAAATTATAATTAGTAGTTTTAAATATTTTTTTAAATTATCTAAGTGAGTAGACCTCGAAATTAGTACGCCAAGTGTTAGTGCAACTTTTCAAGGTATTAATATAATGATTACAGATTTTATTTCTTATAGCGTGTAGAGGTCACTGTTTAGTAGTGTAACATATATGTTTTTATGAAATTGTTGAGAAAAATAAAAGTTATGTCATAAACACGATCGCTTTTCTAAAAATCCAGTTGCATCCAAAAGGTCCACCAACTTCATGCACTAACCATTTTTTACTTTAGAATTACTTAGAATAACATGTGAAACAAAATACCCTGAGATTCCACACTCAAGGAATGTTGTAATGTCCCCATTCAAATAATTGCATAGCAGGAAAATTCCATCAATCCTACTAGTTCTTTAGGTTGGGTGGAAACATTGGGAAGTTAATAAGGGAGCTAATAAATGGTGTTTAGACATTAGAAGAAATAAATATTTATTTAATAGAGTTAATTAAATGAATGCATGTAAAAAATGAAATAGCTATGGAGAATGGAGACACGTGGAGACTATGGGGCCCACTCAAGCTAGAATTCCTATGTTAAGTGGAATCCTCCTCTTGCAATATCGAATCTATGGGAAGCCTAATGTTTTTCGATGGATTATAAGGTTAATATACTTTTCCATATACTTCATAGGTGAAATTTGGGATGAATTTTAACTTACATGGGGAGAGGAAGGTCCAAATGGGAGTTTCATGGACACTTTGCTAGATTCCCCTTACATTTATGACATCTATGACACCAATGATGGAGATTCTATGAAAGTTATGAAACAAGTCAGATATGAAGGTTGGAATTTGACATATCTAACATGTCAGTCCTAAATAGAGCATCTTAGAGGGAGCTCATGGGAGTTGGAGAAGGCCAAGAGGCTCCTACTCGAATTTCGGACAAGAGGGAAGGTGAAGAGAGAGGCCACATGGCATAGCATGAGAAGCCACACCAATTAGACTTGGATTTGGTTTATGGATGGATTTGGAACATTAGAATACCAATAATGTTTATAAAATTCAGGTATCATCCATGATAAGTCCTTTTTTTATCATTTGTGAAAATTGTTATTGTGAAGAGAGAGAGCTAGTGGATGACTAGTTCATGCCTTAGCCAATTTCGAGGGTGAAAGATTCCCATCCGAGTTGGTGTTTAGAGAGGCCACTCAGGTATTTCAAGGAGATTCAATGAATTCATGAGTTATAGGTGCAAGCTATAGAATCTCGTGGACATATCAAGTTCAGCTTGTTCTTCCTTTCATCTCAAGTTTTCTCACCATATTTCAGCTCTATGGAGTGAGGCACACTTAGTGACATATTCATCTCTTTGAGGGATCTTACATTGCTCCAATATTTTGTATTATAATGTAAATTATATTATAAATTAATTTTATAAATCTATCAGTTCTAAATTCTAATAAATATCATGTATTATTGCTCAATAATGAAGAAACAGTGCCATTTCCCCACTACCTTGTTGTAAACTCTTGTAATCTTAATGGATTCAAATGGAGGTATAAAATATTGATTACTTATGAATGAATGGACTGTAATTAAATTATATTATGGGTTTAATGTTCATTAACTGAGAATTTGTGGCCATTGGGTTGAATTTCATAGCAATTTGAGCAAACTACACCTGATTTCCCCAAGGGTCCAAAACTAGTTTTTTTATATCTGATTGAAAGAAGTGATAAAATATGTGGGAGGTCGATTGGTTACATATATGAGTATATTATAATGTATTCTGCACATCCCTTGCTTCAATTTAATAATTTTATTGGTTTTCTACACATTTGGGAATCCATTTCTACCACTTACCCCAGGGGGGATTTGATCCCAAAATTGCCAGTAAAATCATCTATCTTGTTCAGAATTTAGTACAGACTTGAAGACGTGATTGGAGGCCATAATACATCCCAGAAAATAATAATTGATTTATTATATCATTCATACACCTTCTCTGAATATTTGGGAGCAATTGGGCTGATTTGGAGACCAAGACACTAAAACTAGTCAAGAGCCAAAATTATGAAAAAATTGAAAAATTGGGCATTTTGGTAAAAAATTAAAAAGGGACATTAAAATTGGTATCAGAGCATGGTCTTGGAACTTGATGGTGTTAAAAAGGATTCAAATAAATAAACCACCACCCTTAGAATCTGAATTGAAAGGTGCTCGGCTTGTCGAAGAAGAACTAGAAGAAAAAAAGGTACCTTTGACTAAAGCTATTGCTCACAAGGCAGAAGACTACACTAAGGAGAAAATGGAGTATATAAAACTTATAAAACCCCTGTTTGAATAAATATCCAAGGAAATGACCCAACATATATTTTAGTTGGAAATACACACCTCCTGTGGACAAGAGTTGGTTCCCTAGATGTGAATGGTTCAGATCTAGAACAAAACATAAACACGAAATGCTAGACTCTCCATAGATCTGGTTAGTCGCTTGAATGGAATGCAATGATTCTTCTCTCAAAGTTTGTCCTCGCTATCCTTGAAGAAGAACCTGTAAAATATGGAAAACAACAAGAGAAACATGATAGCATACAATATAATCAACTAGATATATGCTTGTGACCAAGGAATCAAGCAATACATACATATGAAATAGTAAATATGGGAAAGAAAAGACATTATTTATTAATAAATGATTGGAGAAACTACAAACTTCATGCCTTGGTGTTGAGAGTTCCTTCCAATGGCTCCTTTCCTCTAACTTCACCTTGCTTCCAAAGACTCAAGAATAATTTTGACAGAGTTTGGGTATGAAACACAATTCTTCCTCCTTTTTCCCATGGGAGATGAGCCAGTATTTAAAGGCATGGGAGGATAGGTATGGTTGAGGATATCATGGGTGAGGTGGAGATTAGATCTTAAAAGGGAGGATCCCGATATCTAGCTAGTCCTAAACCATAGGGATGAGGCTCCACGGAGGTCAGCTTCGAGAATCCTCTCGAATCTTCTCTTTTTTTCCTTCAAAACTCAAGCAACACTCCTCCAATGAAGCAAATAGGCGGTGATAAGGGGGCACCGCTTCTTACAGTGAAGGAAGGAGTGGTGGAAACTCTATTTTCTCATGTATCAGGAGTGGTGCTAGCTCTTTTCTTCTTGGGTAATGTGTTTTTGTCAATGGGGAAAGAGCATTACCAGATCAAAAGAGGAAAAATTGCAAGGGGTTAATTTATTCCTTCATTTCTCTAGGGAAAACTTTGAGGGATTGGAGGAGACAAGGGGATACCTATCTCATAACATGAGGGTGACGATATTTCAGTGTAACAGTGATGCCCCCCAAAGTATAATGGCTAGAGGGAAATGATAGGCAATATACTTTGAAAGAACAAGGTATAGTATCGAGGCAAAGGTCCAAAGATCGGAACTTCTCAAACATCACCAAATTTCTGCAACATATTTTGATACATGTCCCAAATTACTCACAACATGGCTGCCGACCAATACAACGCAGATCCATGTGAGATACATAAAAGTCATGGATACTAAAATACAGCGTAGATCCATGTGAAGAAGACTCAAATTTGGACATAGTTACCATACATACAATGTAGATCTATGCCACACAGACACAAATTTGAGGACAACCACGAACATACAAATGTGGATCCACGCTAGGACTCCATACAATATACTCCATCGCAACCTGGGGAGAAAACTATGAATGTTTTTAACAAATACCCAGGGTCTTCATCTCATCTTCCACAAAGTACGATTCTAACCATGTGATTAAAATTATATGAAGTTGTACATGGTAGAGACCACTTGATTACCAGTCAATGATGTGAACCGTTAACAAGTGCAAGGGATATCACCATTAATGGCAATGATTCCCAAGGTACCCTAGTACAATCTCATGAGTGTGAATAGATGATCTGATGTTGAACACTTAGTCAAATTTTTCGATCAAAGGTTAATGATGTGAACATATGTCAAAAATGAGAGAATATTTCATTAAGGCATATAGATCTCAAGGTACTAAAATTGTTTCTAAGACTAATTCCTGGATGATGAGCTGATGTTGACAGGAATAGTCTCATCGAAGGAGGGCCATGATGTATCCCACATCGACAACACGAAACTCGAAACACAATTTTGAAATTTTAAGTATGATGTAACCATAGGACTGACTCAAAAAAGTTGTTTTGACTACAGGTGTAAAATCTCAAAACAGTTTCTCTTTTGAAAATAAAACGGCACGACCGAAGACTTGGAAGCATTGACTTGACGAGGCCAAACACAATGCAACAATGGACAATGCAATATTTGAGAGACTCAAAGGAGTGGCATGACTCATGAAAGTGGATCGACTCAGAAACAAGATGAATACACAATTGACTAAATGAAATGCAGACAAGTGCCATGTTCAAAGTTGACTAACAACTGCCATTATTGCAAAATGTTTTCCCTTTCCCTTAATTTCCCCATCATGATTGATGAGTGCCACTTTTCATTTTTAGGAGTTCAAATAGGGTAACAAACACTCATTTTAGCTCGTCCTTCAGACAAGTCCAAACTCATATGTTTTATGAACCTGAGAAAGGAGGGGTTCGTTCCCAAAAAAGGGTCTTTCAATGTTTAATTTAACAAGTCCAATGAAAGAAAACTCAGTGTAGTTCATGTTTAGAGAGTCTAAACAAACTAAAGAAAACTCCAAAGGCTCCTTTTTCGTATGATTTAGTCCCTAAGGCACGAAAAAGTATAAAATAATACCTTAGAGAACTCTTCTAGTCATGATTGGCTGGAGTGTACCTTTTTCATAAGTAGTGCCCCATAGTCCGAAAAAGGGGTAAACTATCACTAGGAAGACGACTCTTCAAGTACTTTTACAAGTGTGAAGAGGACAAGCTCACTTGACAATATTTTCACATTTTAAGAGTCCAAAAAGAGCTTAAAGAAAACTCTATTAACCTTTTTCATGTTTGAATCCAGAGCATGCAAAAGTAATAAACTAAGCTCAAACCACTTTTCATGTTTTAATCAGAGCGTGAAAAATCAAAAAGTAAGCTCAACACCATCTTACTGTTTTTAACGAGCTCGAATATCAGTTGAAAGAATGCTCAAAGATTGGTTTCATTTTTATGCAAGCTCGAAACCAATGGGTAAACTATGCTTGAAAAATCCCATTAACATGATATGAGAGGTTGGAATCTTTCCCCCAACATGATTGCTAGTGAAGCTTACCCCTAGCATGGTTTCTAGGGGCTTGAAATCCCCCCCAAGCTTCGTTTCATTTGACGATTCTTCTTCCATACCCAACCTAAAAACCTAGCTACTAATGTGAAAATGTTCACCAGGGGGGTGGGAAGAACAAGAATCAAGCAGGTGAAAAGAAGGTTCAAGTTCTAACACTAAAGGGAAGACTCGACTCAAGGGAAGGAGATCTGTTTCATTTTTACAGAAGCTTGAAACAGAAGGCAACTATGCTTGGAACATGGTTTCATTTTTATGCAAGCTTGAAACCAAAAGTTAAATTATGCTTAAGGAAACCTACTTCATTTTTTAATGAGCTTGAAATAGAAAATGAACTATGCTCAGGAATGATTTCATTTTTATGCAATCTTGAAACCAAAAGGTAAACTATGCTTGAGAAGATCCATTTCATTTTTTAACGAGCTTGTCATAGAATGGGAACTTTGCTCATAGGCATTTGTTTCATTTTTTAACGAGATTGACACATAAAAAGAACTATGCTCACAGGGGCATTTCATGGTGTAACGAGCTTGAAACTAAAATAAAGTATGCCCAAAATGACCTGTTTCATTTTTACACAAGCTTGAAATAGAAAATAACTATGCTTGAAACATGGTTTCATTTTTATGCAAGCTTGAAACCAAAAGGTAAACTTTGCTAAAGGAGACCTACTTCAGTTTTTAACGAGCTTGAAATAAAAAATGAACTATGCTCAGGAATGGTTTCATTTTTATGCAAGCTTGAAACCAAAAGGTAAACTATGCTTGAGGAGATCCATTTCATTTTTTAACAAGCTTGACATAGAATGGGAACTTTGCTCAGGAATGGTTTCATTTTTATGCAAACTTGAAACCAAAAGGTAAACTATGCTTGAGGAGATCCATTTCATTTTTTAAGGAGCTTGACATAGAATGGGAACTTTGCTCATAGGCATCTGTTTCATTTTTAATGAGCTTGACACAGAAAAAAAACTATGCTCACCACCCTGTTTCATTTTTTAATGAACTTGACACAGAATAAGAACTATGCTCGCGAACCTGCTCTTACCCAACATGATATCCAGAGGTTGGTAGGTTGCCCCCATTTCATAAAAGCTAGCGGCTTAAATCCATTATGATGTCCATAGAATAGAGCCATGCCCCCCATTTTATCTATGATGGGAAGAAGCTAACTAGAAGAAGGGGAAGGTACCACAAGAACATGCAGCACATTCAGGGAAGTCTGATTACTAGGAGTCACACGATGGTCGGGTGTAATAAAAGAAAGTTGATCAATGGTCACAATATTCCCATCATGGGGAAAATGCATAACTCGAAAGAGTGTGGACACTATGGCTTTCATGGCGTAAACATAATCACATCCAAGGAGCAGATTAAAATCTAAAGGACCTTAGACCACCATAACATCAACATAGATAGTTTTGCCTCCTAATGTAATAGGCAAATGAGGAAGGATCCCTAAAGGTGCAGTAGGTATTCGATTAAAATCCAGTATCTGATCAGTGGCTGGTACAAGCTGAAGAGAACCTAAAGCTTTCCAAGTAGTTGAGGATAGAATACTTACATAATCCCATTCGTCAACAATAGTGCAAAGTATCCGCCTATTAGTAACATTCACAACTATCTAGAAAGGAACATTTGAATGAAGATGAGACTCTCTTAGGTTACTCCATTCAAAGGAAATAACCTCACGACTTGGACTCGAGGGTTTTGTCGAAACAGAAAAAATTTCCTCTTGTCGAGAACAATCAGAACAAAGCATCATTAGAGGAAATTTGGGGTCTAAAATGAGCCTTATCAGAAAACGCGCCAACAATAAATTTTGTGAGTTGGAATTCAAGAACCAATAGAATTTCAATAAAATGAGTCAACCATAATGGTTGAATTGACATATTTGTCATAAAAGAAAACTACTTTGTTTGTTCGTATTTTCGACATATATCCCTATGTTTTTACTCAAATTTCAAGTGGGAGAGCTCGTTGGATGCATAATTTAATTCCACACCTAACGAGTACCCACACTGCATACGTTTGGTGGACCTATTTTGGGGTAGCGGGGTCTGTAAAAATTATGCAGTGTGGGTACTCGTTGGATGTGGAATTAAATTTCACATCCATCGAGCTCTCCCGCTTAGAATTTGAGTAAAAACACAGGGAGATGTGTTGAAAATACGAACACAAAAAGTAGTTTTTTTCATTCTTCCTCCAAAATTAATAACTATTATTTTATTATTTTAACTATTATTTTATTATTTTCTTTAAGAGGCCCATTTTAGACCTCAAATTTCCTCTAATGTGAAAACTTCAACAGGTTTTAGTTCATTCTCTACTGTAAGAGAAGAACAAGATGAAGATTTGGTCAAAGCGACTACTTCCGTCTTAACACTCTCTGATGAAATAGTGGGATCGGGCGGAGATGAAATCGAATTGACCACTTTAACTTCACTCTTCAAAGGAAGAATGGGATCAATCACGGATGAATCCGGATTAACCACTTGGAATTCACTCTTAGAAGGAAGAGTGGGATCGACCTCGGATGAAACTGAATCAAACACTTTAACTTCACCCTTAAAAGGAAGAGTGGGATCAACTACGGATGAAACCGAATTAACCACTTAAACTTCACTCTTCAAAGGAAGAGTGGGATCAACCGAGGTTAGAACCAAATCGACCACTTCATCAACCAATGGGATGTCAAGTGACAACTTACGATAACCTGTTGGAAGCCATTGACGAGAAACAGTAATATCTTCCAACAACTTGGAAGCTTCATCCATGTGAGGACAAAGGTAAATAGAGTGCATGTCCTTACAAAGAAAGCAAGGATTTCTGACTTTACCCTTCTGAATCTTAACCACAGAGTCACTGGTTGAGGGGGGATCATCAGCATGATGACATATCTTGCCGGGAAACCTTAGACCACTTTTCTAAAACTAGGACCAAACCATCACAATATTTTAGAAGGTGATCACCCTTGCAAAGCCTATAAGGGAATTTGGGCTTACTCGATCTTGGGGTGTGCAGATCAACACTCTCTACACTGGGAGGAGTGATTGGTTGAGACTTGATTTTTTGTTTGTTTTTCTTCTTCTTAATATTCATTTTCTTCTTCTTCTTATCCACCTGACTACTAGTACTACAAATTTCAACATGCGAAGAGGGAGAAACGGGAGAAGACACATCTGGTGAAGAAGGAGAGGGATCAACATGAGGTTAATGCTCTTGCGATGAAGGATTAGGATCAGAAGAAATTGTTGTAAATGGGATAACTAGATTGGAGAATAACCAAATAGGTAATCCAATAGTCAATCCAGGAAGGCTTAACATAGCCATGAGAGGAGGACCAACATCTCCATATGGAGGGAAAACAAAAGATGTGCTTGGTAAAGGAGTCTCTTGGTTGGTAGTCCTAGAAGGTGAAGCCATAACTATGTAACAAAACTATCTCTCTCTTCTAAAAAATCCTAACTAAATAGACAACAAGCGCTACTCAAACTAAAGAAGCAAGCAAAATATGTGAGAGGAGTGGATTAAAGGTCTGGAACCTCATAGGACATGCCAAAAGGATAACTCATATGGTTTGAGGATTCCTAAAATGGGTCTCCCGATATACGCAAGGTACGTCGGAGCTCAAATCAGTAGTATTGTTGTCTAATGCACAACCAGTCACAAGGGGCCTTCCAATATACAATTGAGTATGTGAAGTACCTTTCTACATACCTCGAGGGTACGTGAAATGCCATTCGATATACCGATAGTACGTGGAAGAACCGCATGAGTCTCAGGTTGTAGTGCAAAAAAATTAACGACAGCTCCTACATTTTACGATGCCTGAACAAGTCATTAATCTATCACACAAATTGCTAAAAAATTTAAACCTAACCTAGTACTTAATTTTGTCTTGAATGGTTAGGTGAATGCATGAGGTGAGGACATAAAAAGTAAAACCATGCAGTATGATTGTGAAAAATTTTCACTTTCACTTTAAAGGTATGCCCTACTTAAGGAAGGGAGAGAGGTTCAATTCATTTGAAACATAGAATAAATCCCATACAAAAATAAAATACACTTGCTTATATGGTCCATTCCTAACTAAAACAAATAAAATCTTCTCTTTTGAACTGAAAAAGAAGTGATATCTCTAATGAAAAGCAAGAAAAGATAATTATAACTTTTATACAAAAGTGTTCATATTTTCAACTAAAGATAGAATGAACTAATCATAAAATTATATAATAACTTTTGTATGGACTTTTCCACAACATTATGAAAAAAGGAAAAAACATACAAAAATCATGTATAACAAATGAAGAAAACCTGAAAGGAATCTTTTCTTGTTCTATCAAAGAAGACAGAAATCAGAGATCTAACAAAACCAAGTTCTATTCAAAGCCAACTATGAAGCTTTAAAAGACCAACATCAATCAAAATTCTTGAAAATACATATCAATTCAGACACGCTCAATTTTTTTTTAATTTTTTAATTTTTGATTGGGTTTTTTGTTCAAAAATGAATTGCAGAGTTCAAAACACAATTGTAACAATCTGAAGCATGCATATCAGATACCAAAAGAAGCATTTAAGAATCAAATACCAAACAGGGCTAAGAAGAATACCTGGCACCACTTCTACAGGTGTTGAATAGGGCATTACCAGCCTAAGAACCGCTTCTTGCACACAGGAACAAAGTGGTGGCACCGCTTATAGCAGGTTCACACCAAGGTGTTACTAGGTCCAGCACCGCTTCTTAGACACAGAGAAAGGGTGGTGGCACCACTTCTTTAATACAGAGGAAGAGCGGTGACAGCTCCAGAACCTCACTTATAACACAGCTCAAGGGAAGTGCTCGAGATGACGATTTGAAAAATAAAAAAGCAACAAAAAAGGAAGTTACAAACTGAAAAATGAACCTAAACAATCACCAAAAAACCCAGTGAACCAAAAATATGAAGTTCCAAAGGCAGACAAAGGCAAAATAATCAAATTCAAAGCAGATCTACAAATCTATGAATGGAAAAGTAGATCTAGAAATTGAAAATGAAGGTGGAGGTTTCAACTTACCAATGATCCAAAATTCGAAGTAGTCCCCAAGGGAGTCACCAAATTTGTTAGTCAAAAATACACACCTCCTGCAAACAAGAGTTGGTTCCCTAGTCTGAATGGTTCAGATCTAGAACAAAACACAAACACGGAATGCTAGACTCTCCCTAGATTTGGTTAATCAGTTAAATGGAATTCCATGATGCTTCTCTCAAAGTTTGTCCTCACTATCCTTGAAGAAGAACCTGTAAAATATGGAAAACAACAAGAGAAACATGATAGCATACAATATAATCAACTAGATCTATGCTTGTGGCCCAGGAATCAAGCAATACATACATATGAAACAGTAAATATGGGAAAGAAAAGACATTCTTTATTAATAAATGATTGGAGAGACTACAACCTTCATGCCTTGGTGTTGAGAGTTCCTTCCAATGGCTCCTTGCCTCTAACTTCACCTTTCCTCCAAAGACTAAAGAATGATTTTGATAGATTTTGGGTATGAAACACAATTCTTCCTCCTTTTTCCCATTGGGGGTGAACCAGTATTTAAACACATGGGAGGATAGGTATGGTTGAGGATATCATGGGAGAGGTGGAGATTAGATCATAAAATGGAAGATCTTGAGCTACAGCTGGTCCTAAACCATAGGGATGAGGCTTCATAGAGGTCAGTGTCGAGAATTCTCTTGAAACTTCTCTTTTTTTCCTTCAAAACTCACCGCTCCTCCAATGAAGCAAACAAGCATTGATAATGGGGCACCGCTTCTTGAATTGAAGGAAGGAGTGGTGCTACCTCTCTTTGCTCATGTATCAGGAGCGGTGCTAGCTCTTTGCTTCTTGGGTAACACTTTTTTTCAATGGGGAAAGAGAGTTACCAGCTCAAAAGAGGGAAAATTGCAAGGGGTTAATTTATTCCTTCATTTCTCTAGGGAAAACTTTGAGGGATTGGAGCAGACAAGGGGATGCATATCTCGTAACATGAGGGTGACGATATTTTGGTATAACAATATGGTATACATGACCCAACATATAGAAAAGGATTTGAATTGATGGCCAATCAAATGGGAAGCAAAGGGATAATAGGAGATAGTGGTAGTTCACAATCAACAAAAAAGAAGACAATGGGTGAGCACATTTTCTCATGAACAGGACCTCATAATAGACCCCATGAATTTCAGAGAACACCAAGGTGTACTATACATAAATTTATTATTCCCAAAGAAGAGACTAACATTCAATTTGAAATTGATACAATAACAAAAGAATGGGCTAAATTGGATGGAGATTGTAAGAGAATTATAGCATTTGAGCAATACTTCACCATGGAAAACAAACTCAAAAAGAAGGAGGACTATAAGTCTCTACACCAAAAAAAAGAATTGAATTGTGCCATAGGTAAAGTGCCACTTTCTATTTTTGATGGTTCATCTCAAATTTTTGCTAACACTTGGGTGCAAAAATTGGATGTGTATTTTCAGCTGAATCTAATGGTGGAAGAAGATGCTTTAAAAATAGTTATTTTTCACTAAGATGGAGATGCCACTGAATGGTGGTTCCATGGCCTAAAAACCTTGGGTCATGATCAGGTTAAAACATATGGGGAATTTTTTGATAGGGTATTAGAAAGATTTGAGCAAAAGGATCCAGAATTGTCTTTCAAAGAACTAGCACAAATGAAGCAGGTAGGGAATCCTATTTAGTATATGTTGGAATTCCAAATATTATCAGTTAAGGTGGCTAATGTATCTATGGGAAGGTTAGTATTTTTTTTCATTGAAGGTTTGGAAGAGCCCTTAAAATTTTTGGACAAATTCCACAAGCATACTAACTTAAATGATGCAATGATCTTGACTAGAGATCTTCAAAGTGTGCTTCCTAGAACAAGATTCCCTCCCAAGCCTAACTACAGATTTGAAACAAAGCCTTCGAAAAAGGATGCACCTGATAATAATTTTTGGAAAAGAGATACATTTTAAAAGAATAACAAAGAAGGACAAAACAGGGATGAACTTCGGAAAAAAAAATTGTTCTTCACATGCTTCCAACCATGGACACTGGGGCATAAATGTGCTTAAGGAAAAGCTCAAAACATAGAAGTATTTTCTTATAATGATGAGTATGAAGGGGGTATGGATGAATAAGGGAACATTTAATATAAATAGGAGGAATTTGAGACAACAGCTGAAGAAGAAAAACAAAAAGAAAATTAGCCTTCACCGGACAAAGCAAGAATGATAGTACTTTCAGCAGTGCCTCGCTATCACACTATTCAATGCAAGGGTGTGGTATTGGGACAAAGAGCTTCAGTTTTGGTATATGGAGGAGCTACACATAATTTTATTGATGTATATATGATGGGGAAAATAAAGATACCAAGTGAACCATTTGATGGCTTCACAGTTGTCATTCCAGGTCACAACACAATGCAATGCAACACATGGGTTCCAAAGCTGCAAGTCACCATAGGTAACTATACTTTTGTTGATAGTTTTTATGTGGTTGATGTTGCTGATACTAATGTAGTATTGGTACTGCAATGGATATATTATATAGGATATAATTCAGTAAATTATCAAATTCCTAAAATGAAATTTCAAGATTCAACAGGTGTACTAAGGGTTGTGGGTGGGAAGCACACTTACTCGAAACAGGTAGTAAATTGCAATAGTATCAGATCTATATTGAGGCATGGTGATATAGAATGGGATGATGAATTTTATATCACCTCTCCCAAGACAAACATCAGAGTTTTTAAACACCCAAAGGAGGTGGAGACACTTTTGCACAAATATGAAAAAAAATTCAAAGATCTTCCACATGGTAGACCACCTGATAGGGGGGTTGAGCATAACATTGTTTTGGAGGAGAGTACTTCACCCATTCATAGTAACACCTTATAGACATCCCAATAATTTCATAGATTATATTGAGAATGCCATTCAATAACTCTTAGAGTTGGGACTCATTAGACCAATCTCTAGCCCTTATCCTTCTTCAGTGGTGTTGGTAAAGAAAAAAGATGGAACTTTGAGGATGCGTATAGACTTTAGAGCTTTGAACAAGAAGACCATCAAGAATAGATACCCTATTCCTAGGATTGATGAGCTCATGGATGAGATAGTTGGAGCTAATTACTTTTCCAAAATTGACCTTAGATCTGGTTATCACCAAATTCGAATGAAGGAGGAAGATGTGGAAAAGACTGCTTTTCGATGTCATTATGGTCACTTTGAGTTTCTTGTTATGCCATTTGGGTTGACTAATGCTCCAAGTAAATTTTAAGCATGTATGAATAGAATCTTTTGCAAGCAGCTTAGAAGGTTTTTTTAGTCTTCTTTGATGATACTCTCATTTACAATAAAACTTGGGAAGAGCACTTGCAACACCTAGAGATTGTGTTGAAAACTTTGCAAGAACAATATTTGTATGCTAATATGTCTAAAATTGAATTTGGGATGAAAGAACTATTATATATTGGGAAAATTATTGGGAAATATGGAGTGAAAGTGCACATGGAAACGATCAAGGCTATCTTAGAATGGCCATCACTAAAAAACATCACAGAATTAAGAGGCTTCATTGGAATATGTACATACTATAGGAAGTTTGTGAAAGGGTTCTCCAAGTTGACTTCTCCACTCACAGATTTGACTAAGAAGGATGCTTTCAAGTGGAATGAAGAGGCTGAAAAGGCCTTCCAAAAATTGAAATAGGTAATGAGTATTTGTCCCATACTTGCATTACCTGATTTTTCTAAGCCTTTTGTTGTTGAATGTGATGCCTCAGGTGGAGGAGTAGGGGATGTCCTAAAGCAAGGCCAACACCTTATAGACTTTGAGAGTAGAAAGTTGCAAGCTCATTAAAATATTTACTCCATATATGACAAAGATATGTTGTCCATCATACATGCCTTGGCCAAATTTCAACAATACTTGGTAGGCAACAAGTTTGTGGTTAAAACTGACCACAATATTCTAAGACACTTCCTTACCAAAAAGGATCTAAATGAAAGGAAACAAAAGTGGGTAAGAAAGATACAAGATTATGATTTTGATATTTAATATTTGAAAGGAAATAATAATATTGTAGCAGATGCATTATCTCAAAGACCTTCTTTTTCTCTCATGGGCATTGCTAAAAATTGGAAAGACATGCTACTAATTGAATATGCCAAAGATAAGATTGCTTGTGATGTATTAGATGGACTCATGGGAGATGATAAGTACAGAATTTTGAATGTGCTGATATACTATAAGGGCATAATTTGTTTGGTTAGAGATTCAGATCTTAAGTTCAAAGTTTTGCAGGAAGCACATGATTCCCCACTAGCAGGTCATCCGGGGATCTTCAAAGCCTATAGGAAACTAAGGAAAAGGTTCTATTGGAAGAGGCTGAAGGAAGATGTTCAAAATTATGTGAATGAATGTAAGGTATGTCAGCAAAACAAATCAGAACTCACCTTCCCAGCTTGTTTATTACAACCATTGCCCATTCCAGAGCAAAAATGGGACAGTATATCGATGGATTTCATCACCGGTTTGCCCAAATATTTGGGAAAGGATTTCATATATGTGGTAGTGGATAGATTGACTAATTTTTTTCATTTCTTTTCTGTTACATCCTCTCTTAGTGCTGCACAAGTGTCTGACCTTTTTTTCAAAGAAATCTTCAGATTGCATGGGCCCCCCAAGAGCATTGTGGGTGATAGAGATGGTAGATTCATGAGTGCTTTTTGGAAAGAAATTTTCAGATTGGTGGGAACTCAGTTGACTCCAAGTACAAGATACCATCCCCAAACTAATGGAAAAATAGAGAGGGTGAATAAATGTTTGGAAGGGTACCTCCAAAACTATGTGGGAGAATAGCAAAAATCTTGGACAAAATGGTTACACTTGGGTGAGTTTTGCTACAACACCACCTTTAACATGTCAATAGGGATGTCTTATTTCAAAGAATTATATGGTTATGATGCACTTACATTTGCTGATATGTTATTTGGTGATAGTAGAGCTCCAAAAGCTAAAGATTGGGTGGAAGAAAGCCAAAAAAATTTAAAGCTTTTAAAAGACAATTTGCAGGTTGCCCAAAATTAGAAAAAAAAATATACAAATAAACATAGAGAGGAAAGGACCTTTCAGGTTGATTATTTATTGTATTTGAGGTTGCATCCATATAAACAAAAATCTCTAAAAATTAATGGAGTAGAAAATCTAAAGCGAAGATACTATGGGCCCTACAAGGTAATCCGGAAGATTGGAGAAGTAGCATATGAGTTGGAACTTCCGGAAGGGAGTGAAATTCATAATGTATTTCATGTTTCTTGTCTCAAGAAAGCTATTGGTCAAAAAATTGTCATTTCAGATACACTTCCTCCTTTGTATGGTGAAGGACAACTTACACTTATTCTAGAAAAGGTTTTGAAGACAAGGGAGAGAAGATTGAGGAGCAGAACAATCAAAGAAAACTAGGTGCAATGGAAGGATCTACCAAGTGAAGATTCCACATGGGAAGAGGAGAATATTTTTCTGAATCCAAATCTAAAATTTCTTTAGGACAAGCAATATTGGGTGGGGAGGACTGTAATGCCCCCATTCAAATAATTGCATATGCACAGGAAAATTCCATCAATCCTACTAGTTCCCTAGGTTGGGTGGAAACATTGGGAAGTTAATAAGGGAGCTAATAACTTGTGTTTATACACTAGAAGGAATAAATATGTATTTAATGGATTTAATTAAATGAACGCAAGTGAAATGAAATGGCTATGGATAATGGAGACACATGGAGACTATGGGGCCCACTCAAGCTAGAATTCCTATGTTAAATGGAATCCTCCTCTTGCAATCTCGAATCTATGGGAAGCCTAATGTTTTTGGATGGATTATAATGTTAATATACTTGTCCATATACTTCATAGGTCAAATTTTGGATGAATTGTAACTTACATGGGGAGAGGAAGGGCCAAATGGGAGTTTCATGGACACTTGGCTAGATTCCCCTTACATTTATGACATCTATGACACCAATGATGGAGATTCTATGATAGTTATGACACAAGTAAGATCTAAAGGATGAAATCTGACATATATGATATGGCAGGCATGAATAGAGAATATTAGAGGGAACTCATTGGAGTTGTAGAAGGCCAAGAGGCTCCTACATGGATTTGGGAGAAGAGGGAAGGTGAAGAGAGAGGCCACATGGCACAGCATGAGCAGCCACACCAATTCAAAATGGCTTTGGTTTATGGATGGATTTGGAACCTTAGAAGACCAATAATGTTTATAAAATGCAGGGATCAGCCATGTGAAGGCCCTTTTTATCATTTGTGAAAATTATTATTGTGAAGAGAGAGAGGTAGTGGATGATTAGTTCATGCCTTAGCCAATTTTGAGGGTGAAAGATTCCCATCCTAGTTGATATTTGTAGAGGCCACTCAATTATTTCAAGGAGATTAAATGGAGGCATAAGTTACAGGTGCAAGCTACAAAATCTCATGGACATATCAAGTCCAACTTTTTCTTCCTTTCATCTCAAGTTTCTCACCATATTTCAGCTCTATGGAGTGAGACACAATTGGTGAGCTATTCATCTCTTTGAGGGAGCTTATATTGCTCTAGTATTTTGTATTGTGATTTAAATGATATAATATTTAAGTTCAGAAATATCTCAGGTTTAAATCCCAATAAATATCATGTATTATTGCTCAATAATGAAGAAATAGTGCCATTTCCCCACTACCTTGTTGTAAACTCTTGTAATCTTGATGGATTTGAATGGATGTATTGATGATTTATGAATGAATGCAATGTAATTAAATTATATTATGTTTTTCATGTTCATTAAATGAGAATTTGTGTCCATTGGGTCGAATTTCATAGCAATTGGGGAAAACTACACCTCATTTCCCCAAGGGTCCAAAACTAGTTTTTTATATCTAAATGAAAGAAGTGATAAAAACCGTGGGAGGTCGATTGGTTATGCATATGAGTCTTTGATAATTTATTCTACACATAACCTGATTCAATTTAATAATTTTAGTGGGTTTCTGCACATCTGGGAATCCATTTCTACCACTTACCTCGGGGGGATTTGAGCCCAAAATTGGCAGTAAAATCATCTATCTTGTTAAGAATTTAGTACAGAATTTCAGAAGTGATTGGAGGGCCATAATACATCCCTGAACATAATAATTAAATTATTATATCATTCATACACTTTCTCTGAATATTTGGGAGTAATTGGGCTGATTTGGAGACCAAGACACTAAAACTAGTCAAGAGCGAAAATTGTGAAAAAATTGGAAAATTGGGAATTTTGGTAAAAAATTAAAAAAGGACATTAAAAATGTGGCCACACCACATTTCATATATATAATTGTTTCCAAGATCATGATATGGACTTCTATTTCTCAAATAGTCCGAACTCAGAACTGTATCTCCCCAAAATATCAATTTCACATTCTTGAAAAATACCATGGAGAGTACCATATTCAAGAGCATTCAATTCATTCTTTCTAGTAAACCATTATGAAAAGGATCGTATGGAACAATAATTTGATTCATAATCCCATTAGAAGTGTGTTCTTTTCTATTATCACTACAAAGAGTACCAATATAAGATTGTGCTTCATTTTCAATCCACAAATTATTATTTTTTTAATAAATTTTTAGATTTGGCCTTCAATAAATAAACCCAACACATATGGATGTAATCATCAATAAAAATCAAAACTTATTTATTACCATTTCCATAATAAATAGGCATGGGGAAACACAAGTCAAAGTGTATCAACTCTAATTTTCTCCATGCTCTAAAATTAGACTCATGGAAATGAAGCTTACTATGTTTTCCAAGAATGCGACATCACACTATTTCAACTTATTTGGAATGGTGGGAAAAAAGAGACACCATTCTTCTTCAAAGAATAGACACTATCATAATTTATATGCCCATATATATCATGCCACAAAATATTTGATGACAATTTATCTTCATCATGGTGAGAGATGTGAAAAATTAAGCGCTCTTATAGATGTCCTTATTAGCTTCAATAGTTTTTCATATTCTCACAATCATGATGACTTAGTTTTCAAATGATCTCCTTCTCTCAACTTTCCCATTCAATATCCACATATTCAAGTTGGGAATCCTAAAAATGGAATAGCCCTGTTGTCATATGTGCACAAGACACAACATGTTTTTATGTAGCATTGGAATATAGAGAACATTCCACACAAACTTAACATTGATGATGTCAATTCCCTTGGATTTGAGGCTAGATATATCTACAAAATTTAATACACCATCTACATTGCTATTTAGTCATTTAAAGAAGTATTTTCTAAATTTCATGTGGCAGGTTGCACCAATGTCAAATATCCAAGTGTCTCTCCAAGATGCAAATGAAGTATTGAACACAACTTCATTTATGCCAACATTACCATGTGGAACAATGAAATGATAAGATTCAGGAGCTTTATCAAACTCGTGAGATTTATCTATGCCATATTTCTCCTCTTTCTTCTCTATGTTATTATCCCATGTAATTATTCATGTTTTTGTTTCATGTCCTTTCTTGCCATAGTAAACACAATGAGGGTCAGATAACTTAGCATGGTTGTGTCTACACCCCCCTTCCTATAAAATTATTTCTTCCACACCCTTTTTTTCTTCCATCTCTTTTAGAAGAATAATGTGATTGATTCTTTTTCTTTTGAGCAAGGCACATAGTCTCTTGGGTAGGTTGAAATGACTACTTTCAAAAGGATTTATGTAGTGCCTCATTTCGCATAGACATGTAATTGATTATGTTAGGAAAAGATGACATAGATTGATTATACGTCTCTTAAAATTAAAACATACTAAAATTATATTACAGGATGATTACCATACAATCTTACTTATGTTAGAAATAAATGATCATAATGGATTTATGTATGATGACTAACCATTGGAGATATGACGCATGAAAATGATTATGAAAGTATATATATGATTGTTTTATTATTTGAAAACTTCTTCCAAGTGTGAAAGGAAAACATAGGTGAAAATTAAGGCAAGGTGGCATAAATGTCGCATGGCCTTTGGATTGAGCTCAAATATGGTATCAGGTCAGATAATGTGAAAAATTGATATTTTCTTATTTTGAATGACCTATTTGATGCAACTGGATTTCATGTGTGCAGGAGCAAGATCATGATTGACAATTAGTTCACACACGGGTAATGGGGCTATACGGGGGAGTGTGCATGCCATAAACAACATAGGTTTCCATGTGACGATTTGAAAAATCAGAGAGACTTTTTTCGGCATAATGCATGTTGTTGTGAGGGTAGGGCACATATTTGGTCACTCATGAGGCTTGGATGAAGGGTACGCAATAAGGTGTCAAGAGTATTCCTTAGTGAGCATTAGTCTCTCAACACGATAGAGGTGTATTTAGTTAAGTGCAAGGTCTCAATCATTGTATAATGCCTCCACTACAGATTAAGGTCTATTTGAAGGGCATGTGTATGACCATGACACCCTTAATAGAACCTTCATAAATTCTATTTGAACGACATGTGTATGAGCATGGCACCCTTGATAAAAGCAAGGTAAATTCTATTTGAAGGACATGTCATGAACATGGAATCCTTAATATAACATTTGTAAATTGTACATTAAAAAATCGAACTTATAAAAGATAAATAAGTTAAATAATATAGAAAATGAATAAATAATAAGTTAATAAAAACTTTTGCATGTCAAGAATAAATAAATAAATTAAAATAAAAGCATGTGCATAACAAAGAAAAACAATTAGTTAAAGAGAAGATTCACTAAAAAACACCCTTAGTTAAGGAGAAGAAATAAAATAAGAATATCAATTAAAGGAATAATAAGACTCAAATGAATACACACATGTAGGGAAAATAGCATGCAATAGATACCTAAAAAACTCTATAAAAGAAAGGCAACTAAATGAGTGAGGGGCATCTTTTATCGTTTTCCACCAACGAGATGGTTGATGATTATTAAAATTTGAGTGATTGTTTGAGATTTTGGTATTTGGAATTGATTAAGGTTGGAAGGCCTAAATATAGAAAGCTCCACTTCCAATGGCGATAATATTGTGCTTCTTCCATACAACCATGTTGCATCTAGGGGGTCCCTAGGCAAGAAGAGTACCCTAAGAAACGTGTAGGGTGGTAAACATGTTGATCTTATGATTGGAAACTTGGTCGATGTTTATGTGAGTTCAACTAATACAACAAAAGAAGATGCAAGGACGGAAACATAACAAGGATAGACCATAAAATGCAGGTTCAACATATAATTGTATTTCTTATTTTGTATAAATGTATTCCTTTATTTTAGAATTATTTTGTAATTGAAATGTGATATAAACATAATTTAATTTTTAAATATCGAATAATTAAAGTATCGTTGAGATTAGATCTATACATATGTGTATATATGACATATAGGAGCAACTCAGAATGGTCTCTACATGGCGGAGCCACGCTCAAATGCTCGGGCCTAAGGGTTTATCATTTGTTCGTCACCATTTCCTTATTAAAATTTTAATAGTCGCAATGTTTATGTTACATTTTACAGAATTTTAGATTTCTTATTAGTGTTGCAACTCGGTCTATTGTTGACGCATACACATAAATTTTCTTCCTTGTTACATTCCTTTAATTAAGTAATTTTGATAATAATAAAAAATTTAATTTTTTCAAATTGCTGTGCTTTAGATGATGTAAATTTAGTAATTTTCCCTTAGCGTTTATACTCCATCGAGAAGACATTTGTGTCAGATCCATCTAGGGGCACTGAGCTGAAGATTACCAATCTCTTAAGCGTTGGAGTCCATTCCTTTGCCTCTCCATTACAAGCAACTAATGCTAAACCCGTAACTGGGTGTACGACATCTGCATTTCTGGGTGATGCTATTGAAAGCTTCGATATCCTTATCTTCTTGAGGGAATAACCTATCGATCCGACCATTTGCACCAATCGGACGACCAGCAGAGCACCGCCGCCGCCTAAATGGAGCCTTGGTTGTCCGATTGGTGCAAATGGTCGGGTCGATAGGTTATTCACCTTCTTGAGGAGTCTTCTTGAGGAGTCAGCTAAACTCTAGATTATTTGTACCATTTTTTTTTAAATGTCTGGTCAAAATCAACAACAAAATGTTGAAATTGCAATTTTAGTTTGTTGAAATTGCATAATCCCAATGCCCTGGGGTTATGTAGGGCGCTGAATCCATTTTCGCAACCAAACTTGCAATTTCAGCAACCAAAATCGCAATTTCTGCAAAAATTCTGTCCCCAAATTCCAGCAAATTTCGCTATAAAAATGTAAATAATCTAGAGTTTAGCTCACTCCGCTTCTTAATGACACCAAACCAGTTAATTTCGTATCATTCTATTCATTCATAGTTAGAGTGAGCCTCTATTCTCTTCTTTTGATTGTGCAATCAACTGGATGTTTCTCAAAGTGATAAATTATTCCACCACAAATTATTCCACCACTGTCGGCACGTCTTTAGGCAGATGAGCCTCATAACTGGGTCTCTATCTTCAATGGGAGGTGCAGGGGGATATGTGGGGTAAACCACGGTGCGTCCAGACAACATATTGCACTCTTTATAAATATCCAGTTACCAATATCATGAGAGTAGTTTGCATATATCAAAAACCATAACTAATATCATAGAAGAATAGAGTATCCTACGTGATCACTCAAATAACATGCAGTAATGAACCAAAACTCAATCCATAATCAAAAGTACCCATAGGCCGAAGCACAATTCGGTGGAGGGTCGAATCTCACCTTGATAGGATTTTATTACTGCGATTTTGTCCCTGTTGACTATTGTGCGCTATAGATTACATGCTTTTTTGTTTCCATCACTCCTAAGATTAACTAAATAAATATCATCAGACTAAAATAGAGAAGAAATAGATAAGATTTGTGATCATTGGAATGACATATCGTTGATAGTATATAATGGCTTGTCACCCATA
>LPNX010889571.1:0-32111 GCA_001517045.1 Pseudotsuga menziesii | reverse complement strand
CAATTAATGCAAATAGATGAACCGGCAACATCACCAATAAAAGTTATTTGGAGTAACAGTACAGTCTGATAGCATTATTTATGATCCATTAAATACGACAAAGAGTAGTATGGGATTGACAGATAAATCACATCTCTGCTAATGATCCTTTCAAGGTCATTAAGAACAAGGATGACACCAATCGACAAGGAAGGCAGAGAAAGAATTGATCTGCTGAAATATAGCTAATCGTGGCATTAGTTTACAAACATGATACACAAGGATAAAGAATAAAGAGCGAAGATGCAATCTTCTACCATCAAATCTTTAATTAAGCCTAATAACATTCCTGGCCCAGTGCTGTAGAGTCCAACCAACCAACCCTTTGTCCACATTTGGTTAGCTACTCAAATATATCAGATTTGATAGTCTTTGAACCTGTCAAAGAGGATCAATACTGTTCCAACAAAGTCATGATTTTCTTCCAGGTAGTTGAGAGTTGCTTTATACCCCCTTGAAAAACCAATCGATCATTTTGACAAAGTAAAAGATCAGCAATATGGCATCAATTGTCAATTCTTCCTCTTGTGCTCCAGTAATGATCTGCATTCAATGTTGTGAAAATCCTCTGAACTAGTTTTCAGGTAGCTCCACTAATTTCTCAGTGTTGAATAGTTTTCTCATGTGGTGGTAACCTTGTGCTGTTAGTAAGCACTTAGTTCAAAATAAATGACATATACAGGAGCAGCAGCTTTTCAACAGGCCTCATCCTCAATTGTCATCTTGATCTTCATTATTCTCGTTAATGCCATCAATGGTTTTTCCAGTACCTTCATTATCTTCATTATTGAAGTCCTTTAAGGTCTTCGCCACAGATCTTCCTTAACCATTTCAGCTACCTCATCATGTATTCCATCTAGAGGATCCTCCCAGGTTTTGCGAAACGAAGTGAAGAAACTTTATTCTTGAGAAGACAACTTGTTTCCTCCCTTCTCTGGTCTAACTCCATTCGTCACATCCATTCCATCTTTCCATTTTAAAATAGTGCCAATTATCTTTGTGCTTCCATTGTCATAGAATGAAAACACTTTGACCAACTTTGTATCTTCAAAATAAGGATTAGGATGGAGGATTATAGCCTTGTAATCCTCAACATCAAGAGATACCAAACACTTGAAAACATTATGATCTTCTCTAGTCAAGATGTTGGAAAATGTACGTTGGCCTAGAAACATAGTAAACCAAAAAATTGAAAATTGTTTGAATGATTTCAATGTGTGTCATATAGAATGAATGTATTACGTTTCCCCCAACCTCCAATACTTTTTCATTAGCTTCTTCATTGACTATCTCCAGCTTGTACCGTATTTCTTGCAACTTTTCAATGAAAAGAGTGACTTCCCTGTCTAGATGCTTTTCCTTCTCCCCTTTCATTTTTTTCTTGTTTGAGAGGTTTCTCATTTTATTGGTTACAAGGTCTAAGGGTTTTGGAACAGTGCAATTTGATCGAACATTGATATAGTTAGCTGATGAAGGAAGTGCTTATTTGGTGTCTAACTACAAAGAAATAGGGACTGATTAGCACTTCATTGATACTAGATCTGTTAAAGTTAGTGTAGTTGCGAGACCCTTTCTAAGAGAATGGTTTCCTAGTCAGTTGGCTAGGACAGAGTAAGACCCTAGAAGGTACCCTAGGGTCCCCAGTAGTCTCCTAGGGTTCTTGGTCTAGGACCAAGTAGGTTGATGCCATGACAAAGCCCCTAGCATGTGCCTCTAGCGTATACTGGTCGAGGACCAGGGATGCGATGTCCAAGTAGATCCTGCAAATAGAGGCAGAGACATATTTTGGTTTGGAACCAGGAATGCGATGTCCAAGAAAGTTTTACAGGCAGTTGATCAATTTTCAGTGTGAGATTGAAACTCAGCTTAGTACTGAGAACCATTTTGCAAGAGAATGGAGGACCTGGTTAGGGTTTAGGGATTGATCACCTTGATTCAGTGTGAGACTGAAACTCAGCCTAAGGCTGAAAGCGATTCATTAAGAATGGAGGTTAATGATGTCCCCTCTCCTAATCGGTTATTGCTAGGTTTCTTTTCAAGGGACTGACCACCCCTTGATGATGTCCCTAGTACCCAACCCTTAGGAGCAGTGTTAAGGACAAATGGATTGTACCATCTGTTTGGATCTTCCCCCTTATATACTGATGACAATATATATATATATATATATATATATATATAAACTATGTATCTTGAGAGAGAGAAAAGTCTTTGGTCTTGTTGAATGATTGTCCACCTTTACGGTTCACCTTGATCTTGTGGTTATTGAATCTTGGTCCTATTCTTACTGGTCCTAGCACTATCACTTGTGTGCACATTTGACTATGATGACTCCTATTTTATGGAGTGTATTTACCTAATGATTTATTAAAGACTATTGGACCATGTATTGTTATGGTTAGCTTATGTTTTGTTAAAGGACCTTTAACCACTTATGGTTTTGGATTATTCACTTTATATTGGACCTTTGGATTTTAACTTTATGACTTTATTATAATTAATTGTTTTATAGTCTTATTAATAAAATCTTTATATTTTTATTAATAAAATCGTTTTTTAACCATTTAGTCTTATCTTAAGACGTTTACTTTATGATTTCTGTTTTGAGTATTTTATAATACGGTTATGGGTCAAACATTTTATTTAATGATTTTGATTATTTTATTTTATTTTATTTTTGGTTTGGATTATTTAATATTATCGGTTCATGGTTTGGTCACTTTATGGTTATTGTGTTTACCTCCACGTGAATCTTTTACACCACTTAATCATATAAATAGATAAGGTTATTTTTTATATGTGATATCGATTTTGGAAGCTTTCACGTGTTTTTATTTTTGCGGAGTTTTATTTTCTGTGGTGATTGACTATTTATTTCCTTATTGGCTGCCTACGGCTTTCTCAAGGCTCCCTTCACGTTTCTGCCAGCCTTGTCTGTCGTCTCTGTCTACCAATTGTCTGCAGTTTCTTCACAAGCTGTTTTTGTCTGCAACTTTCTCACAAAGGCATCACGACTGCCTTCAAGGGCCTTCTCTCTGCCAGCTGTCTGCAAACTATCTGCGGTTTTTTTTTCTCTCTGCGTGTTTATCCTTCACAAGCTGATCTGTGAGTTCTCGCTCTACAATTTTATACTTTACGGGATCTATGTGTTTTCCCTCTGCGATTGCTGAGTCTCACCTTTGCGATTTACCGCTGAAGTCTTACTTCTGTGATTGCTGAGTCTCACTTCTGTGATTTACAGCTGAGCCTTACCTCTGAGATTGTTGAGTCTTACTTCTATGATTTACAGCTGAAGTCTTACTTTTGCGATTGCTAAGTCTTGCCTCTGCAATTTGTTTATTTACCGGCTAAGTTTTATCTCTGCAAATTTACCCATTGTGATTTCTCACGGGTTGGATCTGTCTCTTACGGGTGGGTTTTTGAGTGTCTTTCTTTACACATGGTCACTTGCATGTTTTGCTAAATTGATTGGAGGATTTGAGGTCTATTTGCTCCTACTCTCTCTCAAGGTACGTATATGGTTTAATCAGTTTGAATTGTCCTTTCAGTGACAAGATCAAACTCAGAACTATCTGAGTATAAGGCGGATCCAATGAATGGTTATGATTCTTTATCTTCTGTAGTTTATTTGAGATTGCGTTTACTACACATGATTATTTTTCTGTACATGACATTTGTAAAAACATCTCAATGATCAACGTTAACTCAGTGACCAGCAGAGTGTTAAAGTTAATGTAGTGACCAGCAGAGCGTTAAGTTGAAAGAGATGAAAGTTATGTTGTTAAATTTTAGTACAGTTTAAATTTTACCTTAGTTTTTTATATGTTCATGTATTGAAGTTTATTACTGATATTAAAACTCATCTAACCTGCAAAAATCAACATGGTATCAGAGCTTAGGATGTAGCTAACTCTGTTTTGCAGCCAACAGAAACTACAACGATCCTAAGACAAGCTCTATACTTAACAGAATGTTACTTTTCAAGTTGACAGGTAAAGGTTAAGGTGACTACTCCTTCAGTAAAATCAGAAGATAGGCTTGAGGGAGCCTCCAACTTCAATGCATGGAAGGCTAGGTTTCTAAATAACCTGGAAGAAAGCAATCTAGATGATTTGGTTACTAGAGTTGTTGAAGAGCCTACTATAGCCCAAGGAAGATCAACATTCAAGAAGAAGCAAGCCAAGGCAAAGCGAGTTATCTTTGACTCAGTTAAAGATAACCTGATGGCTGTGTTAGCTCCGTTAAGGATTGCCAAAGAATGCTTCGATGCTCTTGCTAACCTCTATGAGAAGAAAGCTCCTACCCAGAGAAGAGTCTTGAAGAAACAACTTCGATCAATTAGAATAAAGAAAGATGAGAAGGTTGTTACCTTCTTTTCTAGGATCGCTCAGATAAGAGACCAACTCTTGGCCATTGGAGATAAGGTAGAAGACGATGATCTCGTGCAGATAGTGTTTGATGGTCTCCCTACAATGTGGGAGACATTATTGGCTTTAGTAAATGGATGAGGGGATCAACCCAACTTTGAAAGGTTATGGCATGATTGTTTAAATGAAGAAAGTAGGATACAAAGCAAATTCGTGCCCCCGCCAGAAATTAATCAAGTTCTAATTGTCAAAAGAAAGAAAGGAAAGAATCCCTCACCACACAAGGACAATAGTAAGGAACCTCGAGGTAATCATTCCTTTAAATCAAGAGTTAAGTGTTATAATTGTGGTAAGCTTCGTCATTATGCATGGGAGCATAGAAAACCATCTAACAAAAATTGGCATAGAAAGAAACACCATGTTTCAATTACTACAGAAGAAGAGAAACCTCAACAAAAGAGGTCTAAGGTTGAGACCAGGAATCCAGGTCAAGGAAAAGAATATTTCTTGGCCTCAACACTTTCAAGTCCCACCTTCAACTTTTTAGATTCTTGGTGGATAGATAGTGGAGCCTCTAAGCATATCACTGGATTTAAGGAGACCTTGGCATCTATTAAGACCAAGTAGTTTCACAAGAAAGTGGAACTTGGAGATGGAAGTAGCGTTGACATTAAAGGGGTTGGTTCAACCAACATATAGCTTGATTCAGGTACGTTGATTAATGTTGAGGAAATTTTATATGTTCTTGGTCTGAAGAAGAATGTTATTTCAGTGACAGTTTTAGAAGACAAGGGGTACTCTGTAACTTTCTCAGAAGGAAAAGTTTTGATAAGGTCTAAAGGTAGAAGTATAAACTCAGCCATTGTGATTGGAGTTCGTGAAGGTGAACTCTACAAGGTCCCAGGACATGTTGTTAAAACTCTATACCGCAGTTAAGATTTAGAGATCAAGAGGGAGACATTTCTGCTCTCTAGTTCCCAACCAAGTGGGGTTGCAGAAGATGAAAGAGTGATCTTCCATCAGTCCTCAAATGACTTAGAGATGGAATCTTATAAGACTTCTAGCTTAGAGAAGCAGATGGAGAAGGCCAAGAAGCCTACATTTGATCTCATTGAGAAGCCTATTGAAAAGATTCAAGGTTTCTCCAGTGAGAGCCATGTCACTGATTTAGTTTACTCCCAATATGAGGAGACAATCCAACAACAGATTTGGAAAAATGATATGTTGAAAGTAATTCTTAGCCATCAAGGGAAGCAACTATAACTTCCAAGAGGATCTATGAGATCATGCTTCGTGCTAAGATGGAGAGCTGTTTGAAGTTCTCAAGAAACCTTGTATTTGATGACAGGATGAAAGACATTGAGAACAGTTATCACCATGTAAGGGTGAAGTATGTTATCTATATGCTGAGAATGTCCCTCTTGCTGAGAGGGAGTGTTAAAGTTAGTGCAGCTGCGAGACCCATTCTCAGAGAATGGTTTCCTAGTCAGTTGGGTAGGACAGATTAAGACCCTAGAAGGTACCCTAGGGCCCCCAGTAGTCTCCTCGGGTTCTTGGTCTAGGACCAAGTAGGTTGATGCCATGGAAAAGCCCCTAGCATGTGCCTCTAGGGTATACTGGTCTAGGACCAGGGATGTGATGTCCAAGTAGGTCCTGTAGATAGAGGCAGAGACATATTTTGGTCTGGAACCAAGGACATGATGTCCATAAAAGTTCTGCAGGGAGTTGATCAATTTTTAGTGTGAGACTAAAACAAAGCTTAGTACTAAGAACCATTCTGCGAGAGAATGGAGGACCCGGTTAGAGTCGAGGGATTGATCAACTTGATTGAGTGTGAGACTGAAACTTAGCCTAAGGCTGAAAGCCATTCATTAAGAATGGAGGTTAATGATGTCCCCTCTCCTTATCGATTATTGCTAGGTTACTTTTCAAGGGATTGGCCACCCCTTGACGATGTCCCTAGTACCCAACCCTTAGGAGCAGTGTTAAGGACAAAAGGATTGTACCATCTGTTTGGATCTTTCCCCTTATACAGTGATGACAATATATATATATATATATAAACTATGTATCTTGAGAGAGAGAAAAGTATTTGGTCTTGTTGAATGATTGTCCACCTTTACGGTTCACCTTGATCTTGTGGTTATTGAATCTTGGTACTATTCTTATTGGTCTTAGCACTATCACTTGTGTGCACATTTGACTATGATGACTCCTATTTTATGGAGTGTATTTACCTAATGATTTATTAAAGACTATTGGACCATGTATTGTTATGGTTAGCTTATGTTTTGTTAAAGGACCTTTAACCACTTATGGTTTTGGATTATTCACTTTATATTGGACCTTTGGATTTTAACTTTATGACTTTATTATAATTAATTGTTTTATAGTCTTATTAATTTTATGACTTTATTATAATTAATTGTTTTATAGTCTTATTAATAAAATATTTATGTTTTTATTAATAAAATCTTTTTTTAACCATCTAGTCTTATCTTAAGACCTTTACTTTATGATTTCTGTTTTGAGTATTTTATAATACGGTTATGGGTCAAACCTTTTATTTTATGATTTTGATTATTTAATATTTTTTTTTTTGGTTTGGATTATTTAATATTATTGGTTCATGGTTTGGTCACTTTATGGTTATTGTGTTTACCTCCACGTGAATCTTTTACACCACTTAATCGTATAAATAGATAAGGTTATTTTTTATATGTGATATCGATTTTGGAAGCTTTCACGTGTTTTTATTTTTGTGGAGTTTTATTTTCTGCGGTGATTGACAGTTTATTTCCTTCTTGGCTGCCTACGGCTACCTTCAAGATCCTGCATGTCGTCTCTGTCTACCGGTTGTTTGCGGTTTCTTCACGAGTTGTTTTTGTCTACGGATTTCTCACAGAGGCATCATGGCTGCCTCCAAGGGCCTTCTCTCTGCGTTTTTATCCTTCACAAGCTGATTTGCGAGTTCTCGCTGTACAATTTTATACTTTTTGGGCTCTATGTGTTTTCGCTCTGCGATTGCTGAGTCTCACCTCTGTGATTTACAGCTGAAGTCTTACTTCTGTGATTGCTGAGTCTCACCTCTGCGATTTATAGCTGAGCCTTACCTCTGAGATTGTTGAGTCTTACTTCTGCCATTGCTTCTACAATTTATAGCTGAAGTCTTGCTTTTGCAATTGTTGAGTCTTGCCTCTGCAATTTGTTTATTTACCAGCTGAGTTTTATCTCTGCAAATTTACCCAGCGTGATTTCTCACGGGCTGGATCTGTCTCTTACGGGTGGGTGTTTGAGTGTCTTTCTTTACACATGGTCACTTGCATGTTTTGCTAAATTGATTGGAGGATTTGAGGTCTGTTTGCTCCTAGTATCTCTCAAGGTACGTATATGGTTTAATTAGTTTGACTTGTCCTTTCAGTGACAAGATCAAGCTCAGAACTATCTGAGTATAAGGCGGATCCAACGAATGCTTATGATTCTTTATCTTCTGTAGTTTATTTGAGATTGAGTTTACTGCACATGATTATTTTTATGTACATGACATTTGGAAAAACATCTCAATGATCAACGTTAACGCAGTGACTAGTAGAGCGTTAAAGTTAATGTAGTGACCAGCAGAGTGTTAAGTTGAAAGAGATGAAAGTTATGTTGTTAAATTTTAGTACAGTTTAAATTTTACCTTAGTTTTTTATATGTTCATGTATTGAAGTTTATTACTGATATTAAAACTCATCTAACCTTCAAAAATCAACAAGATCATCTTTATTATACTTGGACTACAATTAATAAAAAATCAAAGCATATGTGAAGAGTATTCTCGTCATACCCATTGTGGTTGGAATTAAACCATTTAACTTTTTAAGAGGTTAATTATTAGAGGCCCGATCAATTCTTAGAAATAAAACAAGGAGAAAATCTAGAGTTTGCTAAGTTTAGCTTTTATGGATGCTTTAACTATTTATGGACTAGTTGTGGCCCTATCACTTCTATTTGAAAATATCTTGTTTGATCCTGAAAACAAATATCCCCTACACCTTGTCATTACATTAGTATTTCTCTGAGAATTTCCTTATTCAGTTGCTCTTTTAGGGGAGGGATCAAAACATGTTTTGAAATTGAAAGTCCTTCCTTGAATTGTGCTATTTTATCAGATAACAGATGTAATATTCTTAGAGAGCCAAGTTCTATGAACTTATCCAATGTATCTCTCTTTACTGTTTGGAATCTAGTTGCTTCTATTCTTCCCATCATGGGAAAAAAATTACATATATTCTTTGTTTGATAATGCACTTGACTATTTCCTAGTTCTCTTTCGAAGCACTGGGATTTGAACCCATGACCTCCGCCAGAAGGTAAAGTTGTAAACCACCATCTCTTAGGCCCCCTTGACTACCTCTACTGTAGAGGCCAACAATAGACAACAACTCCCCCTCAAACTCAAGCCACAACTTTTAATGTATCGTTGTCGAAAGAGTAAATCTTCTTGAAAGGTGGTGAGTTGAAATCTCATGTTGGGGATTCTTGTAGTTATGTGCTATCCATATGACATATAAATTATTTATTAATTGCGAGAAGTATGATTTTATTGTTATCATAACAATCTCCATGAACTTTGCAACCACATCCACAAACTCCATACCCTTAACATCTTTCATTGTGCTTTTTATTTGTTTTGCATGTAGACATTTATGCAGGTCTACTACATTACATATAAAGTATTTATCAATTGCAACAAGTTAGGAGTTATTCCATCATACCCCCATAAATAAATACTCGCGATTTCAATGTTAAGTCTTCATCTTGTCTCTTCAACTAGTCTTTTCGATTGTTCCAATTTCATCTTCTTCTTCTATCAACTTTATCTTGGTCTTCTTCACTAGTCATTTTTGGGTGTTCTTTTAAATGGATACCATACTTGCAAAATATAGACATAATTTTTTGTTGATGTCTATATAAAAATGGAACCATATACTGGAATACATGGGTCGCCACCAGCGTACCTATAGGTTCTTTAGGAAACCTTTCCTTCTACATGGCTTATCAACAACTCTTGCTGATTTCAAAATTTTGAACCCCCCTTTAATAAGGGATCAATTTGTACCCAAATGTGTCTCATACTTGGCTCAAGCTTTCACCTTCATCATCTCTTTAAGTTATAATCTCTTGTCAGTGGTTTCAATCCATCATTAAGTTGGATTACATGTATACCTGACAACCTCATGTTTATTACTTTCTGGTATATCTAGTATTTTCAAGATAGCAATATTTAATTATCATGGTCAACTAAGGTGCAATGGAAAACATGCATGCCTTAGCAAGTCTCATCGCTAAACTTGAGTGGCATCTTGGCATTTTTTGGGTCTTATTGAATTATTTTTAATAGGAGCAAATGGGCTATGCATGCCTTAATTCAATCCTCCTCATTTTGTTGATATGCCACTTCATCATTCTTTTGTCTTTTTATGCTAGTGGTTTTTTTTCTTTGTTTGACTTTGTAACATTCTTTTTCTACTATCTTCTTTTATTACTTGCTAATATCATCCATTTTTTTTTCGTAAATTTTCCAATTGGAGTGCTAGCAATTTACAAGACATTAATGGCATTGATTCATTGAATTGAAAAGCCTAATTGATACATCACATGTTCGACAGTGATGCTTCATTGTTTTATTCTCTCCACACATTAAACACCTGGGTTGAGAAATTCCCATTTGTTGAAATCTGAGGCCTACAACTATGCCTCACAAGGTTAGAAACCATGCAAAGATAGCCTTTTTTAGGCTTAATGAAAGGAAAGGCTTCCAAGTGGCTCTAATATGAAATATCCATGTTTTCTATTTTTTTTTGAACCTTCAAAGTATGTCGAGTTGAGCATTGAAGATGGTCATAAGACACAACCATCTCTAGCCATCTATAGGGTTATACATTCTAAGGGCTTTGGATTAGTTCTAACGGTATTCTTTATAGCAAATGATAGATGCTTGCAACATGAACTTAGTTATGAGATCATTTGAAACGAGGCTCTTTTCTCTCTCCAAAATGAGCTTATTAAAGGTATTGGGTATGCATTCCTTTATTAAAGTGGGCCATGATTTCCAGTCTATGGCCCGGTAGTCAAAGATATTTGTGACCCTGTTGAGGCCTGGAAATTCGTAGGCAAAAACAGTAAGGGATTCTCCCCAGTCAACGTTCCCAATTAGCCCATGACTGTTTGGTGTAGGGAATCTGTCCGGTTTGCGGTCCTGCTACCGTAGGTCAGATAACAAAAATAAAAGGTTTTACCGGTTGCGGCCTGGTCCACCGTATATATTTTTGTATTTTTTGGCTTTAAGTATGATATGCAAGTGCCTATCTAAAATGCAGGTTGATAAAGAATGCAAGGAGCGGTCACAATGTGATGCGCAGGTTCTTACCTCTCGTCTTAGAATCTCTCGCATCTAAATCATACACAACTAGAAAATACATACTAACTAAGCTGTCTCTAGAGAGCAAAATATTAATTCATGAGTAATGTAATACTTTTCACATGTTAAGGTAAATCACAGATAGTTGTTCTTAGAATCAAAACACATAAACATGAATAAGATATACATGACAAGATAGCTCATCAATCGTTAAACTCTCCATTACTCATAGTGGAAATTATCACAGAATAAACCAGAGAACATTCAGATAAGAACATAGGTTCAGAAAGTTAGAACGCTCTCACAGTTAATGAAACAAAGTTGAAAATGAAATAGTTCCCCTTCAACATTGTTCATTTTATCACATTCGAACATTCCACATAGCACCTTCTCCAACAGGAAAAATTTGCGATTTTTTTATTGTAAAACGAAGTAATTCCTCTTACAAACAAAAGCCCTTATTCTCGCTCATTTTCCTCTCTTTATACAAAAACAACAAAAACCCCTTGGGCTTCCCCAACCGTCTGACCTTTGGACTCCCCAAAAACCGTTTGATCTCACAATTTTGTCTTTTTCATGAGTACTCATGATTCGTATAATGCGTTACATTTCAGATTTAAACTTATGAGAACTTCACAAAACAGGATTAGCTCGGTAACTGATGGACCCTTTCCAAGCCTGGGCTTTTATTGCCATTGATTCTGCCTTTTCTTTTATTTGTCCTTCTTTAGATCTCGTTGCTTTCAGAACAAACTCTGCTTATCACTTTTCAGCCAACTTTCCTCAACTTTATCCTTTAGCTACGTCTTCTCGCAGCAGTAATCTGAAGAATCTTCTGAGTTCGTCTGCAATTAAACAAAAATTCATCTTTAATTAGGACTGCATCTTTTCAATAAACTTAAACTACACTAACAACAAAACTGATCATCAAAATGAGGCCCTGTGTTGCGCTCTTGTCGCGAAAACCTTAACAAGAATCAAAATTCACCGTCGCCCACACAAAGGTTAGAAAATCACGAGGCAGCAGGAAAAAGCTTATCGGCGGCTTGAACCATTAAAACATCGGCCAGACAGTCTTACTTACAGCCACAACGACGGGTTTCAGATGAACAACGAGTTCCGCAGGACCGTTAAGTCCATCGAAATCGGAAGAACTAAATGCCAAAACATCGAGCGGTAAAGTTCCCTATTGGCGGACGAAACGACATCAACGTCGGGAGGATAGTGCATTACGCAACCGCAATAGCGGAAGATGAAAAGACTACGGGCCTCGTGGCCGAAAGACGAAACAGTGAAACCCAGACAAAGCATCGGTGAGCGGAGCAGTTATATGGTGGACACTTAGTTCGCTTGGGAGCCACAATGATGGAAAACGATCAGACTACAGCCTTTGATCAAATTCATAAACTTTATATTACGGCGCAAAAACATTGTGAAAATTTTAAGTGTTTGGAAAACTTAAGGTTGTGCAGCGATCCAAAAAGATTGTCTCACTTCCAAAACAACGGCTTCACAAAGATCAAACAACCCTGACTCAAACTTCGACCAACCTCCGATAATGCAAACAAGTCAAAACAATAACAACACAACATCGGAGAAGTCAAGACTATCCTGCGGAACACTCATCATTCAACTTCCGTAACGGAGGCTCCATAAGGAAATATGGCTCCGATAGGTTGTTTAAATGGACTCCGAACAATCAAACTAAAATTGTTACTTCGGTTGGGCAGCAATGAAAGATTGTTTCACCTCCGAAACAGTGGCAAAAATGAGAAATAGGCTTCTGAGAAGAAAGAAAGAAAGAAAGAAAGAAATCACAAATCAAAGGGAAATATTTAAAACCAAACTCCAAATTCCACACCCAAAGCAGTTTCAGACATAAGCAATTTTCCGAAAAGCATGAAGAGAGTTAACTTCAAAAACAGTCCAAACTTGTAGTAGAAGGAAAACAAAAATAGAGTTCATGGATCCAAACGATTCTAGGCAAGATAAGAATTAAGAAGGGGGTCCAAAATTTCAAAAATTTGGGAAAACAGTTGCAGCTGCAACAATTGGCGACCACCTGGTGAACCTAGATCTCTGGGCAATTTATTCCTTAAGTAACAGACTATTTAACAATAAACGAACATGTTGAATTCTTCCATATGTTTGGATTTCCCAAATGGAAAATATATGTACTTTTAATCATTGATGATAGTCCAATTTAGGAGAAAGGAGAAACAAGATTTCCAATTCAAGATAACTCTTTTGAGGTCGGGAAGATGAGTTTCATTTATTACCTCTGTCTTCGGGTAGCTTCTAGCTTGGACGCCACAGGATAGTAACATATGGTAAACAGAAATATTCTTTTGTTCCTCATTTCCATGCCATTTTGCACTTTTTGTGCCTTTTTGGACTTTTGTCCTTTGCATATGAGTCCTCCTGCATGCCTTTCTTTCTAAATTTTCATTCAGGCTCCTCTATCCATAGTGTCCTTTTGTGTGAGAGATGTATTCAACTTTCAGCTCACGGAAGGAGAAGAACTTTTGGCAATTTAGTACTTATATGGTTCAGTATTTTGTTTTGATACAAATTGCTTTCATAGGAGTATTTGACACTTATTTGCCGTTTGGCATTCAATTCCTAGCATGGGATCATTTATATATAATATATTGTTTACCCTGCTTCCTTTCCATGGGCCTTTTGCTATCACCCCCTAGGACATTTTTAAATGTGAGATGGATGGAAACCTCAAAATAGTATTCTAGACCTTTCGATCCTGGTTTATTTAACAAGGATTAAGTAGGACTTCAATGTGTTCATAGCCATTCGGGAAAACTGCTAAACTATAAGAAATTATTTCAGATAAAACAATAATACGCAATCTTACACTCAAGAAATTGAATCATTCCAGAATTCTGATGCTCTCCATGTAATCAATATTTTTCCTCCTTTTATTGAAATCAATAAAAATCTAAAATAAAACAAAACAAAAATAAAATAAAACAAAATAAACAGCCAAGTCAATTTATTTATGTACAAGATAAAAGAACAAAAACAAAACTCAGGAAAAATAAGGTTTGAGAACTAAACCATTTACTAGTAAGTTCTCTTCCCACCCTTGTAAATCTTGCAATTTATAGGTTGAGGGGCCAAGCTTTGCCGCAATCTGAAAAGGGCCTACCCACAACTGTTGAAATTTCATGTGTTTTCCTTTCTCATCATGGGTGTGGTCCCACTTGAGAACCAAATCTCCCACCTCGAATTCTTTTGTTCCAACCTTGTGTTTATCAAACCATGTCTTAACTACCCCCTGTTGTTGTTTAAAACGTTCTCTGGCCTTGGATCTAGATTCCTCTGCCTTCAAAAGATTATGTATCGTTACCTGCAAGACTTCATTTTCTGATCCTCTGGATTCCTGAGCTATTATGGAAGAGGGTAGCATGATATTGAGGGGTACAATGGCCTCTTTTCCATAAAAAAGGGTATACGGGGGCACACCTAACGAATTCTTGGGGGTGACTCTATCAGCCCAAAGAGAATTTGGTAATCCTGAGTGCCAACTCCTTTGATTTTCTATCACCATCTTTTTGAAAATCCTAATCAGATTCTTGTTTGTAGATTCAGCTAAACCATTTACCTATGGATAGTAATTAGCAGAGTAATGCAACTTAATTCCTTTCTCATGAGCAAATGCAGTTAATCTAATCAAGGAAAAGTAAGTAGCATTATCGAAAACTAAAGAAATTGGAACTCCAAACGTAGTCATAATATGGTCTTGCAAGAAGTCCATGACTGCATCTTCATTTACTTTACGCAATGGAATGGCTTCGACCCAACGAGTGAAGTAGTCGGTTGCTGTCAGAATATACTTGTGTTGCAGGAAGGAATTCGGCTTTATCTCCCTAATGATATCCATCCCCCACTGCTCAAAAGGTTCTGTTATCATCACAAGCTTTAATGGTTCTGCTGCTTTAACTTGTCTTCCACCACACCTTTGACAAATGTCGCATTTTTTGACATGGGCGTGTGCATATTTGAACAGTGTGGGCCAATAGTATCTGGCTTTGAGAATTTTATGAGCTGTAGTATCTCCGAAGAAATGTACTCCAGCAGGCCCATCATGTAAATCTATCATTACCTTCTTCGCATCTTCTTTCTCTAAGCATCTAAGAAGAACTCCATCATAATTATTTCTGAATAATATTCCTTCAACAATCTGATATGAGGCTAATTTAAGACGTAGTGCTCTTCTTTGCTTAGAATTCCAATGTTCTAGTAACAATCCTGCCTGAAGGTAATGCACAAGGTCTCGATACCAAGATTCTGGAGCTATGAAAAGAGGACATACATCCATCAAATGTAACTCAGCTTCACCTTCCTTGTCATGTTCTTCATTGTCTTTACTTTCAGTCATCGGTTTGCACAATCCTTTCCCTTTAACTATGGAGGATGGCTTGAATTCGAGGTCATACTCCTGTAGAGTTGTTATCCAGTTGCCTCTCCTTTCTCCTAGCTCCTTTTGTACGAAAAGAGACCTCACAACTGGGTGTGGAACTATTACGTTTGTCTGGTTCTTCAGTATATATGGTCTGAATTGTTTCACCGCTTTGAACACTGCGTAAGCTTGTTTATCCACAGCTGGGTAATTCAATTCAGCCCCTTGCAGACTAGTGTTCATAAATGATATGAGGAACTCATCTCCCCCATCTTCCTTCTGGGTAAGCACAGCTGCTAGTGAATCATCAGATGCGAAAGTGTACAGAATAAAATCTTTATCAAAATCCAGACTTTTGAGGGAGGGTGCATGCGCAACAGCTGTTTTAATTTTACTAAATGCGTTCTTCTCTACATCAGTCCACTTGAATTGTACACTTTGCTTTACCATTTGCTGCAAAGGTTTAACAATTTGAGCGAAATCTGGCACAAACCCTCGCACGAATTTTATTGTCCCCATAAATGATTGCATGCCCATTTTATTATGGGGTAGGGGAATCTGTTCGATTGCTTTGATCCTTTCTGGGTCTATGGAGATACCCTTCTTAGAAACCACATGACCCAACAAACTACCTTCTGTAACAGCAAACATGCACTTCTTGGGGTTTAGTGAGATACCATATTTTCGGTAGCGTTCAAAAATATGCTTTAGATGAAATGCGTGTTCCTCTCTTTTCTTTGAGAATATCGTGATGTCATCGAGGTATGCTATAGCACTGCGGCCAATAAGACCACGGAAATCTATGTCCATAGCCCTCTGGAAAGTAGCTCCAGCATTTATGAGTCCAAAGGGCATCCTTCTGTAAGAAAAAGTTCCCCACTTGGTCTTGAATGTCATTTTTAGTCTGTCTTCTTCGGCTACTAATACTTGATTGTAGCTTGAGAATCCATCTAATAAAGAGAATAGTTTAGAACCCGAAACCATTTGTAATATCTGCTCCATGGGTGGAACATGATAATTTTCTTTATCTGAAGCGCGATTTAAGTTTCTAAAATCCACACATAGTCTAATTTCTCTAGATTTCTTCCTTACCGGTACCAGATTTGAGACCAATTCCGAGTGTCTAACCTTGAAGATAATTCTAGCATCCAATAGTTTCTTAACTTCACTCTAGATTAAAGGTTTTAATTTTGGATGCATTTTCATTAAAGGTTGCTGATAAGGTTTGATTCCAGATTTGATGGAGATAACATGCTGGATAATATTGGTGTCATATGTTTTCAGATCTTCATATGTCCAGGCAAAAACATCTTTGTATTGCTTGAAAAGAATGATGAACTTATCCCTTTCAGCTGGGGAGCAGCATTTTCCCAGATTCACATATTTAGGCTCCATCTCAGTCCCCAAATTAATCAACTCGAACTGTAGAGACGAGCTATGAGTCTTCACATTTGTTGGTCTTCTAAATTTCTCATTTAAATCAAACATCCGTACTAAAGTCCTGATTCCATTAGGAATAAAATTATCGAATTTTAGCTCGGCCTGATGTTCTTCATCATCAATAATCGCCCCTTTGAAGGCCTTGTCATTTGTCAAGCATTCTATAATCTGCTGATCATCATCGAACACTCGTAGATTGGTTATCATATCTGGAACTGAAGGCCTGAAAAGCAATTCAACAGAGCACCGATTATTAGAGGGCACGAGCCTCACAGCTGAGGTGGCCAACAAGTCAACTGCTGCATTCTTAAGTCTTGGAATTGATACAATGTTAAATGCATTAAAATATTTAAGTAAATCCCATACTTCGTTTTGATAAGCCTTTAAATGAGGAGAAATGCAATGTATTTAATTCCGAATTTGTTTTACAATTATTTCAGAATCTCCAAACACCTTCAGATTATTTTCCTTTAATTCAATTGCTTTCTTTAATCCCTGAACCAACGCTTCATATTCAGCCATGTTATTGGTACATTCAAACGCTAACCTACATGAAAGAAAATGTTTGTTTTTCATAGGGTCAATCGAGACACAGTTGGCTCCCGACCCCTCTAAAGTTTTAGAACCGTTAAAGAAAAGCATCCAAAAATCGCTAACCGCTATTGTGCAGGAATTAACACCTACATCTACAGCTAAGTCTACTATTTTACAATCGATTTCATTAGCTTGTGAAAACCAAAGGAGATCAGGCTGAGCATCTGATGTGTCGCTGGCTTCTTCTGCTTGATAGTTTCCTGGTTCTAGCTCAATAAAGTAGTTTCCCAAAACAGAATCCACTGGTTCATTTTTTTCTTCGAATTGAGTAACATTGTGTTTCATGTGGGGCTCCCTCAAAAATTTAATTTGATCTGAGGAAAAATATCCATTTAGCTTTGCCGACCAATCTTTTCTCAAAACAAGTCCATAAGCTTCCGGTATGCCAGCCACCACAATATTGATGACTTGACACACCTTATCATTTGAAGATAAGTGAACGAGAACATCCTCCATTTCTCCAATTACCTTCACATTCGTTCTATCCAACTGAACGAACCTCTAGGTAGATGGTTTAGGTTGTCCATTTATCTTTTTGTAGACCGACAGCGGCATGACATTGACTGATGCCCCTGAGTCTACTAGGCAGTTATGCATGTTATGGTTGAAAATTTCAAAAGTAAGGAGAAAAGGTGGATTCTTGCGTTTAGGATTACCTCCCATACTTGCTTCACCAATTTCTTCTTCTTGGGGCTGATTGTCAGCGGGCAACGTCTCCTTTGATACTTCAAGTGCTTTCAATAGCTTTTCTTTCTGCTGCGGCACATTGCACACTTCAAATAATGAGATATTTGCCCTTACCTTCTTGATATCCTCCACAATGTCATAATCCATCTTATGTTCTATGAGGTTCGATCTAACATTATTTATTTTTTCTTCATTGAGCTTAGTAGGCATGCTGGTCTGTCTAGGATTTTGATTGGTGATGGTAAACTCCAGAATTTTATTAGCTGAGGAGCTATTTTGAAATTTCTAAACATTCTTTTGAAGTCTTTTTATCTTCGGGAGCATAAGACTATTTTCCTTAATCAACCCCTGGCTTCTTGTCATTACATTTGTTTCAAGGATGCCCTTGTGTCTTAGATCCTTTTCTTCCTTGGCATCAAACAACGATACATAGTCCCATAAAACCATAGCTTCATCCTCCTATTTTTATATTGATTTATTGTTATCTTTCCCTTCTTCATCGTTGTCTTTAGTTAATTTGGAATCCAAAAGCTGATTCATGACCAATGTCATTGAATTTATACATTGAGGACAATTCTTTTCAAAATGGGGTTGTTGGTGGAAAGTGCAAAAGTTATCCATTCCTACCTCCGTTAAGTTCATAGATGTAGGGTTGTGTGGAGGGGGTTGGGATTGATTGTTATCTTCCCTTTTCTTGTAATAAGGCTTGTAGAACTTTTGGGCTTCTTTTTCCTTTTCCAAGTCTATGATTCTGTTTGAAAGCTTCTGCATCATCTTTTCCATTCCTTCGAAATATGGTGATTGCTCCTCTTTAGGATTAGTAAACAACAAAGCTTTCCTCCTGACATTTTTTTCTCTTGACCGTTCAAGATAATCTTCGATACTTTCCCTTTCAGCCTCTACTCTCTCCGCTTCCTCATAAGTCTCTGCTAGCGTAGGCTTGGCCTTCATTTTGGCAAACATGGCCAACTCGGGTCCTAGAGTTGAGGTATAATATTCAATCAGGACTTTATTCAAGGGTTTGTCGTCTTCATAAAAATTCTTAAGGTAGGATGAGAATCTTTGGGTAAAACTATGCACCTTCTCTTTTCTTTCTTTTGTTAAGGCACATAGTCCTTTCATGACAGTTGCATGAGTTTTTTGGGTTGCATACTTACTTCTAAAAATCCTTTCAAAGGTATCCCAATCAGGGATAGAGTTTGCAGGTAAACCAAAGTACCACAATGCTGCCGCTCCTTTAAGGGTGTGCGGAAAAAGTCTACAAACTACATCTTCATATTCCCCGGCCCTTAATCCTTCTATTGCCAAATAGAATCTTTGCAAGTGGTCATCTACTAACATCTTCTCGTTTGGATCAAATTTGGACAGCATCTTTTCAAAAGATTGAATTAAATCGTGCAAAGGAGGTGTTAGGTTTAAAGGTGATTTGGCTTTCCAGGAAGGTGGTGGATTCGGTGGGTTGGGTGGCTGATTTGCGTTTATGCCTGCCATGAGTTTGGGTGGAGAGTGAGGTGGTGAATGAATAAGAGTATTAATAGGTGAACCATAAGGAGTATCTGGGCATACTTGATTCAAAGGCTGTACAACTTCCTGTAAGGTTGTTTCTACAAGTTCTTCCCAATCTCCAACCAACACTGAGTCTTCCAATATAGGATGGTCTTTCCTTTTATATTCTCTTCTGGGCAATTCAGGGATAATCGATAATCCTCCAATCTTCTTCACTTATGCCCTAGTATGTCTATTAACAACTTCATTGTCCACAAAATACAAATGCTCTCTACCCTTCTCTTCAGGAATTGGATTGGGAACCAAACTGCCTTCTAAACTGTCACCAGTGGAATAATCTCAAGAAAACGGGTTTCCTCGGCCAGCCATGCACTGGCGGCCCTCCTTCTAGCACCAGAAACTATTGAGGCCTGGAAATTCACAGGCAACAATAGCAAGAGATTCTCCTCAATCAACGTTCCCAATTAGCCCGTGACTGTTTGGTGTAGGAAATCCGTCCGGTTTGCGGTCCGGCTACCGCAAGTCAGATAACAAAAATAAAAGGTTTTACCGGTTGCGGCCCGGTTTATCGTATATATTTTTTTATTTTTTGGATTTAAGTATGATATGCAAGTGCTTATCTAAAATGCAGGTTGATAAAGAATGCAAGGAGCGGTCACAATATGATGCGCAGGTTCTTACTTCTCATCTTAGACTCTCTCTCATCTAAATCATACACAACTAGAAAATACATATTAACTAAGCTGTCTCTAGAGAGCAAAATATTAATTCATGAGTAATGTAATATTGTTCACATGTTAAGGTAAATCATAGATAGCTGTTCTTAGAATCAAAACACATAAACATGAATAAGATATACATGTCAAGATAGCTCATCAATCGTTAAACTCTCCATTACCCATAGTGGAAATTATCACAGAATAAACCAGAGAACATTCAGATAAGATCAAAAAGTTAGAACGCTCTTACAGTTAATGAAACATAGTTGAAAACGAAATAGTTCCCCTTAAACATTGTTCATTTTATCACATTCGAACATTCCACACAGCACCTTCTCCAACAAGCAAAATTTGTGATTTTTTTATTGTAAAACGAAGTAGTTCCTCTTACAAACAATGGCTCACAAGTTTTCCAGGAAAAAGACCTTATTCTCTCTCATTTTCCTCTCTTTATACAAAAACAGCAAAAACCCCTTGGGCTTCCCCAGCCGTCTGACCTTTGGACTCCTCAAAAACCATTTAATCTCACAATTTTGTCTTTTTCGTGAGTACTCATGATTCGTATAATGCGTTACATTTTGGATTTCAACTTATGAGAACTTCATAAAATGGGATCAGCTCTGTAATTGATGGACCCTTTCCAAGCCTGAGATTTTGTTGCCATTGATTCTGCCTTGTCTTTTATTTGTCCTTCTTTAGATCTCGTTGCTTTCAGAACAAACTCTGCTTATCACTTTTCAATCAACTTTCCTCAACTTTATCCTTTAGCTACGTCTTCTCGCAGAAGTAATATGAAGAATCTTCTGAGTCCTTCTGCAGTTAAACAAAAATTCATCTTTAATTAGGATTACATATTTTCAATAAACTTAAACTACACTAACAACAAAAATGATCGTCAAAATGAGGCCCTGTGTTGCGCTCTTGTCGTGAAAACCTTAACAAGAATAAAAAATCACTGACGCCCACACAGAGGTTAGAAACTCATGAGGCGGCGTGAAAAACCTTATCGGTGGCTTGAACCATTAAAACATCGATCGGACAGTCTTACTTACAGCTACAATGGCGGGTTTCAGACGGACAACGAGTTCCACAGGACCGTTAAGTCTATGATCGGAATCAAAAGAACTAAATGCCAAAGCATCGGGCGGTAAAGTTCCCTGTCGGCGAATGGAACGACATCGACATCGGGAGGTTAGTGCATTATGCAGCCACAATAGCGGAAGATGAAAAGACTATGAGCCCTACGGCCGAAAGACGAAATGACGAAACCTAGACAAAGCATCGGCGAGCGGAGCAGTTATATGGCGGACACTTAGTTCGCTCGGGAGCCGCAATGGTGGAAAACGATCAGACTATAGCCTTCGATCAAAGTCATAAACTTTTCGCTACGGCACAGAAAAATTGTGAAAACATTAAGTGTTTGGAAAACTTAAGGTCGTGTGGCTGTCCAAAAAGCTTGTCTCACTTCCAAAACAACGGCTTCACAAAGATCAAACAACCCCGACTCAAACATTGAATGACCTCCGATAATGCAAACAAGTCAAAACAATAACAACACGACATCGGAGAAGTCAAGATTATCCTGCGGAACACTCATCATTCAACTTCCGCAACGGAGGCTCCATAAGGAAATATGGCTCCGATACATTGTTTAAATGGCCTCCGAACAATCAAACTAAAATTGTTACTTCGGTTGGGCAGCAATGAAAGATTGTTTCACCTCCGAAACAGTGGCGAAAATGAGAAATAGGCTTCTGAGAAGAAAGAAAGAAATAAATCACAGATCAAAGGGCAATATTTAAAACCAAACTCCAAATTCCACACCCAGAGCAGTTTCAGACATAAGCAATTTTCTGAAAAGCATGAAGAGAGTTAACTTCAAAAGCAGTCCAAACTTGTAGCAGAGGGAAAACAAAAACAGAGTTCATGGATCCAAACGATTCTAGGCAAGATAAGAATTAAGAGGGGGGTTCAAAATTTTGAAAATTTGGGAAAACAGTTGCAGCTGCAACAAACCCTTTGGATGCCTTTAACAGTATGGGCATTTGGCAACAAACTATATGGTGTTTCAACCAATGCTTTATTGTTATAGCTAGTACTAGAGACCATCATAGAACATGATTATTTAAAGAAAAATTTGATCTAAGCGATGATCGTTTTGATTATTCGAGAGCTCAGCCTTCTCATCATTCAAATTTCAACCAACTAGTTGAGCACTCAGAGTCCCCTTTCCACCAAGTTTATGATTGATGGACTTCCAAGCCTTGAATATGCTCTTGGCTATAAAGGTGCATTTGATGTTTGCAAGATTTTCTAGGAATTTTCCCTCTTTGGAGCTCCCCTCATTACATTGCTCCTCCAAAGGATTTTTGAAGCTTCATTGCCCTCCATTTTTCAGTGATCCATTTTGCACACAACGCTTGGGCTTGGGTATGGGTGTGGATCATCCCCAAACCTCCCCAGTCCCTTGACGAGGAAATTAAAGTCAAATTGATTTTGTGGAATCCTTGATTGAATAAATACTTGGCCCACATGGAATTTCTTAGAAGCTTCTTGAACCTTCAATATGCATTATGGGACGGATTTCAACATGATGAATGATAGACATGAGTGGTTGCCAACACATTCCCGTTTAAATTTGGCCGTGAATGTCATAGGTTTTGTAATTCAGATGTCTACTTTTTTGTTTTTAATTCTCTAGATCACTGATCAGTTTATTTCACAACTCCTTTATAGAATCTTGAAAAGCAAAAGAAAATTTGAAGAATTTCAAAACTAGACTAGGTTGGATTAGAGATCATCCTTTTTGCTAGGTGCTAGTCAAGGGGACCAATTAAAGAAATGTGTTTCCTCCTTAGAGGTCGTGAATTCGAATTGGATGCATTCCAATTTTTGCTGAGCATAGGCCTCCTCTTGTTTCCCCAAAGAGAAACTTTAACAATATAATCTCATAATGATGACAATCCAGAAATTGATTCTCCAGATTCTTTACCAAGGACACTTTTTCTTCTAATGTTTTTTCCTTGGTCTCACTTTAGTACCTATGTTTTTTCCATTCCTAATATTACAGCTAATATTTTGAAAAACCTATACTGCTTATCTTCCTATTTTGATGCATTATGAAAAATGGTTTTAAACTTAGTTCTGAGACTAGGGTTCAAAACCCCATGAGCAGGCGTGGATGAGGCCAGGTGAAAGTCATGGGTGATTTTGATGCCATAGAAACACCCCTCATAGTGGGGCCACTTTTTATCATTACACACAGATCTAAGAGTTATACTATGAACCGATGATGTTATAACAATTCATGTTCCAAATAAGCTGATCTAAATAAGTCCTCATTCTTTTATTAAGGTTGTACTCATACTATTGTTATGAATAATTATAGAGTAGTCATAGTTATTGGTCTGTCTCTATGATACTAATGAATGATCATACTGAAAGACCACTGTAAGTAGCATTTTGAAAAATCTTGGGAATTATGAAATTTGTAGTATGTACTTTGTCAAGTCTCTTGCAGTGGCAATTTATAGAATTTGAAATTGATATGTTGAGCTGCTGGTTAATTGAATGTTGTTAGAAGATGTTGCATCCTTCTGTGTTAGTCATAAATTTTGAAATATTTGTGCATGGTGTTCCTTTAGGAAAAAGGTCTGTATTAGCGACTCATTGGGTTGTAATTAGGTACTATAGAGTCATCTTTAGATTTTCATTGTCAATATTTTTATAGCATAGTTGTTCGGTCCTTGCTTTCTTATTGTTTTTTGGTATGGATAAATCTCAGGTTTTTCAGCAGAGTCACCTGCTCCTGGGCATGATCTAGGATTCTTGGATATACCTGCCACTATTGCAGCAGTTAAAAATCCCACATCAAAGATAGAGTATGATGAATCTAATCATGAGAGTTTTACCCCTAGGGATCCTAGGAAGAGAGCATTTGCCTACTTTGTCTTGACAGGTGGAAGATTTGTATATGCCTCCTTTATCCGATTGATGGTTCTGAAATTTATTTTGAGTATGTCTGCAAGTAAGGATGTTCTTGCAATGGCATCTCTTGAAGTGGATTTATCCAGTATTGAGTCTGGGATTACTATCACAGTTAAGTGGCGTGGAAAACCTGTTTTTATTAGGAGATGCACAGAAGATGACATCAAGTTGGCAAACAGTGTAAATGTGAATGCTCTGTGTGATCCCCAGGAAGATTCTGAAAGGGTTGTAAATCCAGAGTGGCTTGTTGTGATTGGCGTTTGTACCCACCTTGGTTGTGTTCCGTTGCCCAATGCTGGGGATTATGGAGGTTGGTTCTGCCCTTGTCATGGATCTCATTATGACATATCTAGACAAATTAGGAAGGGCCCTGCACCTTACAACCTTGAGGTTCCAACATACAAATTCTTGGAGGATAACAAAATGTTAATTGGTTGATCTACAAGCAAAGCTATCATGTCCGAACATGGGATTATGCTACCAGATCGGTTTTCTATTGTGATCTTTGGAAGCTTTTCACCACTTATTTTATCATGCTGTTATCTCAATAAATTTTAGATACATAATTTTTTCTGTTATTCATTTTAAGAATGATCATTCAATCTTTTGCTCTGGCAAGTTTGGTTTTTCCAAATTGCCTATCTCTTTGGGATCCTATTGATTTGTCATATACTTAAATTTGTTTTAAAACTTAAAAGTATTCTAACTATTAGAGTTCAGTGCAATTCTTTAATATGGATATGCTACGTTCTGAACAACTCAAGAAAATAGGATCTCATGATTATTGCATTCTTATTAGATATAATTCTTTATAAGAATTAGAAAAGTTGTGACTTCATCATCATGATGAAAATTTTGGGTCAAGTTTTATTCTCTAGGGAATTATTTAAGAAAATTGCAATATTTCATTAAGCATTATTATGAAAGAATCTGTGGTACTACTATCCCAAAGACGTAAGTTTTTTTGCCTTGGGAATTATTTTTGAGAATCGCAATATTTCATTAAGCTTTACTATGAAAGAATCCGTCGTACTACTATCCCAAAGACAGACTGAACGACATTGAATAGTCCACATAATTTGGTTTTCTGTATATGGAGGATTTATGCTCATTCTATTACATACAGATGATTTATCACTCTTAACAATTATGGGTTTTCCCTTTAAATGCAACCGGTGTTGCTTCTTGGTAGGTCACTTTTGCTTTAGCAACTTCACGGAGGTGGTTGTTTTGACCAGTGTAATCAACGTTATACTGCCCAATGAAGAGTTCATTTTTTGAAGTAGTGTTTTCAATATGAATATTATAAAGCATATTCCAATGTTGTTTTTCCCTTTAATGAGCTAATTTATTCTTTTTTACATCTCTTGTTTAATTGAATTGTTGTTCTTGATCAGAAACCATTGGATATAGTTTCTTGTTTCTCATTTAGTAATTTCAGGTCTATATATTTGTTGGTTGAATCTGGTGCATATAAATTCTTGTGTTACTTCCAACGGTCATGGTGGGTTTAACACTGAATTTTAGTAAAAACCCTCTTGATTAGATACTCCAGATCTTTTATTGATCTGATTCTTGCAAAATTTAGCAGAAGACCTTAAAGTTAGTGAGTAATATGTAGCTATTGTTCTCAACTTTGTACATTTTTACACCGAAGGTGTTATTTAAGGGGCTGCCTTCCTCAACAGGTTTCGTCATCGACTCATCGTCTGTCGATGACCTGTGAGGAGCCTCCCCGTGTCCACATATTCCTCATAACTTATCCTCTTATCTGTGACAATAGGTTGACGACCCGTATAAAGCTGTCACTGATATGGAAGTTCAAGCTCAACGCCTTGAGGACAGAAGTGTGTGCCCCTATTCCTGCACAGATCTGCGGATCTTATTAACTATATCATTATGTATTTTGTTTCAGATCGCAGCCTTGGAGAGTATGGTAGTTGGAACTTTTGATTCCAATATTATTCTCCTAGCATCAAGCCTTAAAGCCTTCAGTTTCCAAATCTAAGCCTTTGCGTTGCAGTTCTGTATCCCCACACTCTTGAAAATCCAGATTATTCATGCATTCTACACTATTTCTAGCTCCAGTGCAACCTAAGTCTTCTTATCTAAAATTGTGGTGCACAACCCTAGCCATCCCATGTTCCAGAATAGGACATATTCAGGACGCCATGGCAGGGACAAAGAGGTTTTTTAAATACATAATATTGGCTCTACATAAAGGACAATTCGCGTGTGACCTTAGCCAAACATCAATGCAGTTAATATGGAATGCATTGCTGCATTTTGGAAGAATCCTGAGAGCCTCATTCTCCTGAAACTCCACCAGGCAAACTGCACACTCCATTCTGTCTATGAGCTTCTTTGCTTTAGTGAATCTGCAGAATCTGCACAGAGGAATGGATCTGATCATAGCTTCATCTAGGCCATATGATTGAATAATTATCTGCCAGCCTTCTAGGTCTTGGAATCCTTCCATTGAATAAGCATCAACTTGTATATTCTCTTCAGAGTCCAAACTCCTACGTTTCCTTTTGAAAATTTGTATTTTCTCTTCAGAGTCCAAACTCCTACGTTTCCTCCTGAAAAAGGGTCTCTATCGAGAAGCTTTGCAATACTAAGAAAAAATATTGTAGTAACTTACCACCACTAAAGCACTGCCTAGAACTACAACAATGGCTATCAGGGCAGGACTGATGGTGGTGGCGGCGTAGTTGTGCTTGGTAGGTCCTTTACTTATGGCTGCATTTGGTGAGGCTCCCCATCCAAACTCATATCTACCTGCTGAAATTTCCCTTGGACGAGATTGCTGTGGAGGCAAACTCGTGGCGAATTTCTTTAACAGATCTACTTCAAACCTATAAATTTGTTGAAAATACATAGATGTAATTAGTTACAATGTTCGTGGAGAATGAAGGATAATAAACCCACTACAAAATCATAAATAAAACCACTACACATTCAGAGTGAATTGATGTAACTACACAAAATTGATGAGAAAAATGCAAATCACCTCAGAGAAAGCGTATTAATGGTGTGCTAAGCTCCGCAAATTGATGGAATAGCCTACCCTCTAGGAAAATAGAGAAACCTGCAAATCACCTCAGAGAAAGTGTATTCATGGTGTGTGTGCTAAGCTCTGCAAAATGATGGAATAGCCTGCCCATTAGGAAAATATAGTCCATGGTTACACAATTTTCATGAGTTTTTGATCTTGTTAAGGTAAAACCAACACTTTCTAAACTTTGAAATCGAACTGATATTGAATGACAGACGCCTAGCCCCGGGACTGCCAAATGTTATGGATTTCTTAACTGATATTGAATGACAGACGCCTAGCCCCGGGACTGCCAAATGTTATGGATTTCTTCTTTCAGGATTTTGATTATAAAAGCCCTCGATTATGTTGGAAAATGGTAATTACTCGCAGATCTGTACTAAACTTTCAGCCGACTTTGTCAGAGGCCGTACAAGTCAAAATCTTGTCTGTCAGTCTGACAAGGAGGAAAAGACTACGAGTAGGCAACATAGTCCAGTCGAATTTATTTCTGAAGCTAAGTTGTTAGATAGATAGTAATTACAGTCTTTAATGGCAATTCAGTCAGCCCATGCTGTAGCAATTTTCAAATTGCCTATAAATAGAAGAAGCATTTTTGTAAAATCAGTTAAGAACACAGGAACACAGAGACAGCTAGTAGAGGAACTCAGGGTGAGAAAGAATAGTTGAAGCTCAAGCTTTTGTGCATATGATTTAGTCGAAGAGCTGAAGCTCTGTAGACAGACGAGTCTGGACAGACAAGTCTGGACCGACCAGTTTGTAACCGACAAGTTTGTATTACTTTGTATTTCAGCATAGTTAATATATGAAATAGTTTGTGGTTGAATGCATGATTATTTGGTTGCATATATTTCCAGATTTACATCTTTAAATGTCTTTTACAGTTACTGTTAAGTGAAAGAACAAGAACCCATAAAAATCTCACCGCGTGAAAGTTCCAGGTTGTTTCTCATAAGTTATTTGGATTTGTAAATGTGTCTATGTTACTTCATTTTACTCACAGGTGAAAAGCAGTTGTAATTTCTTAAGTATTTAGACTAAGAAACATATCCTGCAGATTTCGACCAAAGTAAGCCGACTAGAGTGGTCGAAGAGCCGACTTGAGTGGTCGGTTGGTCAGCCGACTTGGTCGAAGGTCCCACTTGGTCGAAGAGTCGACTTGGTCGGAGTAAAAGTGGTCAAGGTAAAAATCAGTCGGACAAGTAAGTCGGAGTAATTTTGGTCGAGTGAAGGACCAACTAAAATTTATAAACTTGTCTAGTCGAACATAGACAAGTTTCACCTGACTGGTGAAAAAGAAAAGTGGTCAGCATGAAAAGTAAAAGTGAAAATTTGAAATTTGAATATGGACTGAGCCATAAACCCAAGTTTAGTCGGCTCGGTTTTGGCTATCTGGTATCAGAGCAGGGTTATATCAGAGCAAGGTTTATATCAGCCCAAGATTTTAGGAAAGAAATCTTGTCTTAAAAAGTGGAAATTAATTTTCTAAGGAAAGTTAATTAAAAAAATTAAAAATGGCTTCCACTTCTGGTTCATTACAACCTCCAAGTTTTACAGGAAAGAATTATGAATATTGGTCTTTAACAATGAAGGCTTTATTCAGAGGACAAGATGTCTGGGAGATAGTCCAGCATGGTTATGCAGAACCAGCAGACATGACTGCATATAACAATCTCACACAGGCTGAGAAAGATGTTTTAAGAGAACAGAGGAAGAAAGATGGAAAAGCTCTGTTCTTCATACATCAAGCTATGCATGAGAGCATACTCCCAAGAATAGCAGCAAAGACTAATGCGAAGGAAGCATGGGATACATTGGAGATTTCCTATCAAGGTTTGACTAAGGTAAAGACATCCAAGCTGTAGATTTTGAGAAAAGATTTTGAATCTCTGTGCATGAAAGATTCAGAGAATGTAGACACATTCTACACCAGATTTGTTGGGTTGATAAACCAACTAAAATCTCATGGAGAACCCGTATCAGACCAAAGGGTTGTTGAAAAAATTCTCAGAAGTCTTCCCCCAAGATTTGAAAATTTGGTTGTGACCTTAGAGGAACACACAGACATGTTGACATTATCCATTGATGAGCTGCAAGCTTCACTCATCAATCATGAACACAGAATTAGTAGATCACAGACATCATTGGAAGGTGCATTTGCAGCACAGTCATCGATAAGCCATGGTAGAGGCAGGGGGAGAAACAACTTCAGAGGCAGAGGAAGAAGTTCTTCAAGAGGAGGACGAGGCAGAAGTCCTGCAAATGTCGGTGGCAGAGGAGATAACCAGAACCCAAGTCAGCCAAGTGGCCAGAGGTTTGATAAATCAAAAATTCAATGTCATTACTGTAAGAAGTTTGGTCATTATGCATATGAATGCAGGAAGAAACAATATGACCAAGGAAGGCAAAGCCCAAGTCAGCCGACCAACACCAACACTTCGACAGGTGCAATGTTAATTGCATCGACATCTCCACTTGAATGCAATGCTGTTCAAGAAAGTCCACATGACATATGGTACTTAGAATCAGGATGCAGCAACCATATGACTGGTAATTTAAATTTGTTTTCCAGTCTAGACACTTCAGTTAAAACTGATGTTACACTTGGAAACAATGTCCAAGTTACTGTCTTAGGAAAAGGCACTGTTGATATTCTAACCAAACAGGGGGAGAGCAAGTATATCCCTGATATCTATCATGTTGAAGGTCTGAAGCATAATCTGTTAAGCATTGGACAGTTGTTACAAAAAGGCTACAGAGTCTACATGGAAGATGAACACTGTGTGATCAAAGACAAGCATCCAAGCGACCAACTAATAGCAAAAGTGCCAATGACAAGCAACCGCTTGTTTCCATTGAGGATAGTTCCCGACATAAAAGGTAAGACAAAGACAGGAGCTGCATTCAAGGCAGAAAGTGAAGAAACAGTCGAGATCCTCGACAAGAGAGAAAATTGCAGCGCTAATTTGCAAGCTGCATTTCAGACAGAAGTTCAAGATGAATCCTGGTTGTGGCATTTCAGATTTGGACATCTGAATTTTGGTGGGCTGAAGCTACTGCACACAAAGAATATGGTGAAGGGATTACCATTGATCGACAGACCAGAGAGGGTTTGTGAAGGCTGCATTTTTGGCAAGCAGCACAGAGAGACATTTCCAGTCGAAAAGTCCTATAGAGCATGCACACCACTTGAAATTGTGCACTCTAACATTTGTGGTCCAATGCAGACATCATCCATTGGTGACTGCAAGTATTTTCTAACCTTTATTGATGATTACTCAAGAAAGACATGGGTATATTTCTTGAAACATAAATCTGATGCATTTAGTTATTTTCAGCAGTTGAAGGCACTCGTGGAGAACCAGAGTGGTCACCGCATCAAGATCTTAAGGACCGACAGAGGAGGTGAATATGTTTCAAATGAATTTTTGAATTTTTGCAAGACCCATGGCATACAAAAACAATTCACTGCAAGGTATACACCTCAACAGAATGGCATAGCCGAAAGAAAGAACAGAACCATCATGGAGATGGCACGCAGCATGTTGGAAGCCAAGCATTTGCCAAATGAGTATTGGGGTGAAGCAGTCGCAACTGCTATATACATTATGAACCGGTGTCCAACAAAGAGTGTGAAGAACAAAGTTCCCCAAGAAGCATGGACAGGTATGAATCATAGTGTTTCACATTTAAAAGTTTTTGGTTGTGTTGCATATGCTCATATTCCAGATGAGCTGAGAAAGAAGCTAGACAAGAAGGGACAAAAATGTATTTTTGTCGGCTATTCAGAAGACACAAAAGCATACAAGCTGTATGACCCCGTCATAAGGAAAGTCATAATCAGTCAGGATGTTCAATTTGTTGAGAATGAATCATGGGATGGAACCGTCGACATAAATGTCAAGATTGTGTCGAGCATCGACAATGATGATATGGAAGATGAAGTGGTTCAAATACCACATGTAAGTCAACCGGTCGGAGCACCATCAACTCCCATGACACCAAGACATGGTTCAGCACAAGGACCATCGACACAAGTAGCAGCTCAAGCTACACCAACAAGTACACCAAGAGGACAACAGACTCCATCAAGCATCTCGTCGAGGTTGACATCAACAAAACCGGTGAAGACAAGAAGTCTGCGAGAGATATATGAAGCTGGTACACCTAATTCATTCTCTTTGTTTGCATTATTTTCCCCTATATATGATCCACTAACATTTGAAGAAGCTGTTGAAGAAGAAGTATGGGCACAAGCCATGGATGAATAAATAGTATGCATTGAGAAAAACCAAACATGGGAATTGGTCGATGTACCAAAAGACAAGGATGTAATCAGTGTCAAATGGATTTACAAGACAAAGCAAGATGCTGATGGGAATGTGCAAAAGCACAAGGAAAGAATGGTAGCAAGAGGGTTCACACAGCAACCCGGCATCGATTTCAATGAAACATTTGCACCTGTTGCATGCATGGATACAGTCAAAATAGTTTTGGCCATTGCTGTTCAAAACAAATGGCATGTTCATCAAATGGATGTCAAGTCGGCATTCTTAAATGGCTATCTAGAAGAGGAAGTATATGTGGAACAGCCACAAGGGTATGAAGTTCCAAGTCAAGAGAAAAAAGTGTACAGGCTGAAAATGGCACTCTATGGTTTGAAGCAAGCTCCTAGAGCTTGGTACAGTCGGATTGATTCCTATCTCATTGAAAACGGATTTCACAGAAGTGAAAGTGAACCGACTTTGTATACCAAAGTCGATGAGCAAGGTAAGATGTTAATTGTCTACCTGTATGTAAATGATTTAATATTTACTGGTGATTATGGCATAGCAGATTTTAAAACAGTCATGGAAAGTGAATTTGAAATGACTGATCTGGGGCTTATGAA
>LPNX010889513.1:0-24814 GCA_001517045.1 Pseudotsuga menziesii | reverse complement strand
TCTCATAGTGAGCTGGGCTCAATGAGATTAGCTCATTTTCAAGATGATGGCTTCTCATTTCATCTGTCTTCCCGAATAGTGACTCAAACTTGACCCAAACATCATCTGTTCTGCCAAGAATTTCTATGTGAAAGAGAATTTCTCTTGAAGTGATAAGGTAGAGCATGTCGAAGGCTTCATCAATCCTATTAAAATACTTAGCTTTCTCCACAATAGAATTTTTGTCGTTTTCAGTTCCCATGGTGACCCGATAGAGGCCCTTGGACCTTGTTGGGGTGCACACCTTAACGGTCCCTATTTTTGGTAACTCCATGGTTTTGTGGAAGTTGTAAGCGGAGTTATGACTCAAAATAGTCTTAGGGGTGTCAGGGTTGAGTCAAAGTCTTATTTTTCTAATAAACCCATGGTTTAAGTCCAGGTTTTAGGGTTCGGGGTACCCATGGTTTAAGCCCATGGTTTTGTAATATGTGCGCTGTATAAATATGAACTCTTGTAAAGAAGTAAGGTTAGGCTTTTTGTGTAAGAGGATTTGATGTGAAGCTAAGGATATTTTGTAAGGAAAGGTTAAGTCCCAGCTGTGTGTGTGGACGACCTCTGCAGCTGTGTGCGCAGAGGGTTTTGAGTGATTAAGGAAATCTGCAGCTGTGTGCGCGGCTTTGAGGACTTGAAGGGATCTGCAGCTGAGTGCGCAGATCAGAACTATGGTTTTTGTAGAAAGATTGAATAAAACACAGTTCTGTGGACGTAACCCCTACACTGGGGGTGAACCACATTATATCTGGTGTCGTGGTTCTATGTGTTGTTTCTATTTTGTTCTTTTATGCATTAATATCTATATATCTGATAAGTAAAGATCACTGCTAGATAATAGTTTTGCTGTGAATTCCCAATAAAGGGTTATGCAAGGAACTGTTTGTTTATCTAACTGCGAAGCTAAATAAGTGAAAGTAAGCTCTATGATTTGCATTTATAATCTGTTTGAAAGCTAAAGGTACAGTAATATCCCTCTTCTGCTTGCAGAAATCTGGTTTTGCGGCACCCCATAGCAGTTTCAGGTGAGACTGTAACCTGTTCGCAGGTTGTTGCTGAAAGGGCCAACTCTGTGGGTAGTTTGTTGGTGTGACGTTAAAGATATAAAACCCGGGTCTGCCCAATAGCCCAACAAATTGGTTCTGTTGCCGGTTGAACTCAGTATCTGCTCAAGAGGGGTTTACGTCGTACCTCGAAGGCTATGTTGTGGAGACCCTCTATGAAGGAAATTGGTGATTGGCTTAACGAAACTTATCTGAAATTTGCAGCGCAAGAGAACAAAGATCCGCATCGTAGTGAAAATGACTTTTTACAAAGGTATTTTTTTGTGATGTTTATGAGATTTTGTTTGGTAGTATCCACATAGAGTTGCACCAGTGGTTATCCAGGTTAACAGAGAGAAGAACGAACTTCCAAGATCGTCAGTTTCCTGCTTGGATCCCCACGAGAATTAATATACTAAAAAGGGTGAACAACGAGATATCCCGCGCTGTTGATTTCTGGACAACGGAAACCCTTGAAGCATTTGTGACGGAGTTCGCCATCGACACGAGTACCTCCTTTAGTGAAGTCGAGCAGCAGTTTTTCAAAGGACCAAGGGGTAAGTTTTTGAATTCATTTAGTTTAAGAATTAAAATGCTATTAGCTGAAAAAGGTCAATTGCTAATTGAATCAAACTGTTAGAGTTAGTATTACTAACCTATGTTTGCAAGTGAAAATACCTTCGACGAGCAAAGTGGTTTGCTACGAGGTGGCAAAAGGCACAAGAGATATTTTGGATCCTATTCCCAGTTTCAGCATACCGAGTATTCCCCTGTAAATCCCGCCGATTCAGAACCCGAAGAAACCCCCTCTGTTGGAAACCCTCCAGTAACCCTGCAGCAAAGACCTATTATTCCTAAGAACCCATCGCAGTCTGAAAGTCACCCTAGCCCGAGTATTCCTGTTGCAGGTCAGTCTACCCCAGTAAGTTCCCCCCACCTACTTCCAGTCCCCCTCCATCCCCCCCTAGATCCACTATGGCCCATATGCATGATGACATTAAGCTACCTGTTTTCAAAGGAACTGGATCAGAGGATCCAGAGCAGTTCTGGTTTTTATGTGAAGCCGTATGGACTGCTAAGTCCATTACGGATCAAGATACAAAAAGAGCGCAGCTGGTTACTTCTTTCAGAGACCGTGCTCTGACCTGGTTCATGAAGTTCTCCAGCACTCAGAACCATTCCTTGCCTGATATAAAAGCAGCAATGATAAAGGAATTCAAGAAGCTGAAATCCAAGTCGCAGTGTATCACTGAATTGAAAGAGATTCAGCAGAGGCGTGGAGAATCAGTGTGGGACTTTGATCAGAGGTTCAAAGTTCTGCTAGACCAAGTCAGTTTTACCATTGGACCTATGCAGCACAAGGAATGGTTCATTGCAGCGTTGCTACCGCATATCAGAACTCCACTCATGCAATAGAAGGTTGCTAACCAGCAGGAGGCTCTGGAAATAGTGATGAAGCTTGAAATCGCTCCTGTCGAAGACAACTCTGGTATGGTTCAAATACAAGCGCAGTTGGCTGCGATGGCTCTGGAGCTTCGGGATATGAAACATGGAAAAACCAGTCGCGAAGAGGTTTGGTGTATGCAATATCGCACAGAAGGTCATGCCAAGGAACACTGTCATGTGGTAAGAAATTACCCGAATACTGGTGCGCCAAACCCATTTACCCCGCAAGTTCTTTATTGTGAGCTTTGCAGAAAAATAGGGCAACATCGACCTGAAGACTGCTATCTGCTACAGAGGTATGGACAAGTACCTACAAACCCCTATTGTAAATTTTGTAAGTTCGTAGGACATAACAAAGATGCGTTTCGCAGTTATGAATTTATGAGAGAGCGCACCTACGATGCCTATCGGGTACAAAATGAGGGACCGAGCAATGATGGCTATGGCTACCGGGGTGATGCATCAGGTAGAGGTGGTTTTGGAGGTCGTGGTCGTGGTAGTATGGCTGGCAGAGGACGCAGTCATGTGGTGTGTTATAACTGTAACCAGGCTTGACATCTGGCTCGCGACTATCGTAACCCCACTACGACATGTCGGTATTTCCGAGCAGTAGATCATGTGATCGAGCAGTGTCCGCAGTTGATAGCTAAGATTCAGGAAAGAAATAGTGCCCCTACTCAGAACATTCAGATGATTTCCGTCAAGCAAAGACCTACCCCAGCCATTAATGTTGTTACCCAGAGTGGAGCTACGACGCACATTGAGAATAAGGAGAAACAACCTGACGAAGCTTGCATTTGCAAGGCTCCAGAGAAAGTCCCAGCAATTGCTATCGAAAGAGAACAAGAGAAAGTCATGGAAACCAAGCATGATTTTGTTGATCCTAGCACAGCATTAGTACCCCCGCAGTAACATCAGAAGGAGTCGCAACTGCAAGAAGCTTTGACAGATAAAGTAAGTACACTATCCTCCTTTTTACAGAGCTATATGAAACTCTTAAGGAATCAGAATGCTTTAAAGGAGTTGCAAAAAGTTCTTTCTTTTTGTGAACCTCAGAGAAGAGTTGATAAGGAGAAAACTCTTAATCGTGTCTGAAGAACTGGTAGGGAAATGAGATTGAATTCCCAGATAGGAGAGTATGATATGACTGATGTTATTTTGGATCTAGGATCAGAGGTAAATGTCCTAACTAAGCAAACCTGGGAACAAATGGGAAAACCTACCCTTGACTGGTCCCCGATACAGTTGAGATTAGCCAATCAGCAGAATATTGTGCCCCTAGGACGATTTCCTAATATTCTAGTAGATATTGATGGAGTCTGTACTGTAGCAGACTTCGAAGTTATTGATATCATTGATGACAACAATCCCTATCCAGCCTTGTTAGGTATCGAGTGGGAAATGGAAAATGCTGCAGTTATTAACCTGAAGAAAGGACAAATGATCTTCGAAGGGAAGGAGTTGCGAGTCATCGTACCACTGGATCCTTCACAAGGAGCAATATACACAGAAACACTCAGAAACGAAGATCAGGATGTTCTGGAGCACATCTATAACATCACAGCGAAGGAAGAAGATTATATTGACCCCAGTGCCGAAGGTATTATGGATTGGCAGTGTGACAGCTCCTGTATGACGGACTCAGACGATGGTTTAGAGAATTGGCAAACCGATTGTATGAGCTCCATGGACACAGATGTGCCAGAATTACCAAGTCTCTCAAATGTCTTACAAGAGCCTTACCCATTTTTGATGGTTCGACAGACCCAGCAGAGTTGAGTGCGACATTCTCAGAACAGATGCCGGCTTCACAGATATGGGAGACTCTGGATTCAGCATTCCATGCCACCACAGCAAGATGGAGGGATAACCATGTGAAGTACATTCCTAGTTGGGAATCTTATCAGAAATCTCTTTGCTTAAGATTCGTGGATTAGCTTCAGGCAGTGCGCAGTAGGTTTGATGGGAAGAGTGGGCTGCAGGAACACTTGGAGAACTGTTACGAAGTATGGAAACATGTACCTCGACGGGCACATAGGCTTGTCCATATCCGGGCATCCGTAGCAATGAACTGGTATACGGTGGTTGGGCTTCGGTATGCCGATATGTTTGGTGACACAGAAATAACTAAGTACCGACCTGCGGGATTGAAGCTCACAGTTTGGTTGCAGAATTTGTCAGGATGTACCGAAGGTCAATATGGTGTCGACGGTCCTTACTGCGACACAACTGCAGATCTAGTTGCATTGCAGCCCAAAATCCGACCATTGGAACACTTCCAATTTGGCGGCGTCGGTACTTTAATTGCCTTAATTTCCTGTCCTAATGATATCCGCCAAAATCTAGCACCGTGGAAATAGAATCTATGCCATATTTGGCGCCTTCAATGCACATTTATGGTAGATTTGGTCGATGGATTGTATATGAAGACATCCAGGTACGGGGAAATCGCATTCCGCATTTCCTTGAGTTTCACAATTGAACCCATGTCAGCTGAGCGTGAACTCCAGGACCTATTGAGAGAATTGGAACAGATGGGTCTGCAGCACATTTTCGCCCCCCCACCTGAGCCTGCAATCCGTGAAGAGACTATACCAGCACCGACCCCGCCAATGCAGACACGATCTGCCAAGAAACAGTTTAAGCCTGAAGTTCATTCTAAGCGGAACGAAGATAGACATAAGCAATCAGGGAAAACATCGGAGGATCCTGGGATGAATCCGCCTGGCTCAAAAAAGATCCCACTTGAAGGGGATGAGGACATTTCCCCGCAGAATCCACCATAGCTTCAGCCTATTCGAACAGGAGTTAAACTGCCTCGACGGAGCACTAAGTTCACTGTATGCACCCCTTCGTTTCCATCGGGTGTGAAGCTAGTCAGAACGATGACAGGAAAATTAGACCGGCTTAAGTATGCCGACCACGACACGAATGATCGTGGAAAGTTTCCACAGTTCGCACCAGCCCAATACTTACACTTTGTTAAATATCCAAAGACCAGTGCGACAGTGCTGGAAGTAAAACAATGGGTTGCTGGCCTGGATCGAGTTGTTCTGCTAAAGATGCTTGATGTTCCCCATTTTGGCCGCAGCACACAAGTCACCATCGTGGTCAAGCAGCTGCTGGCGTTAGTCCATGAAGGCTACCTATGGATCGGTGACAAGAAAATTGTTATTAATGGTGAGCTCATTCATAGGATCACCGGCTTACCAATGGCAGGGCCTGATCCGGGGACAGAATTTCCCTCAAAGCACAAAGATACGAAGCTCGCACAAAGCATGAAGGAGCGCTTTGGCCTGACGAAGGGGAAACGTGGGTACTAACACTTCCGCGATTCAAGAGCAGAACATTTGCTTTGTAGCTGAGCTCTTAGCATGCAAAATTATGCGAAAATGCAGACCAACTGAAGTGCCTGCCCTAGTCATCAAAATTGCTATCAACTGCACTGAATGCTACAGCTACAACTGGGCAGCTTATCTTGCGAAGGAATTCCTCGAAGACACTCGCGACGTGCAGGAGAAGGGTTGTCCCTTCCACTACTCATGGTTGATTGTCCTCATCGCGCTGGTAGGATGGAAAGAACCTACTGAAACACAGTTTGCTGTTGTACTGACGCACATGCTCGGCGCAGCCAGGTACGCATTGCTGTGGGTTTCACAGGATAAAACCCACCAACAGATGACAAACTATGTATTTGCCTTTTATATGATGAGTATCTTGTATGAGACTATAAAAACCCCACGGCTCAGTAATGAGTTGTTCTCTCAGTATGATGGAGCGGTCAAATTCAGGGCCGATATGCACCATATTTTTATCCAGGCTTACGCAGATAAGAAGCATCAATGGTTTAAGTTGCCATATGTAGTGACTAAAGATGACATCCTCGCGGTAGTACAGCAATGGCGGCAGAATGGTTAAAAGATGCAGGAACAAAACCTAAGATTCATGTTCCTCCTGTCACCGATATGGGCATAGGCCCCAGTCACACGCAGCAGCAAGACCCTCCCGAAGACAGCGACGAACAAACTGAGTCGCAGCAGACTGAAAGCGACCAGGGAGGAGATGGTGGAAATGAAGACGACGAAGAAGAAGTAGACGAGTCGGTTAAAATTACTTCAGACCCTAATAGGCAGCACAAGCGCAAGACACCGAAAGCAGAGGAATTAAACAAACCGCAGTCCCGAAAGAAAACAAAGGCGTCGGAAGACAAGAATATTGTCGAAGAGGCCGGCCTGACAAATGAGGAGCTTGCTCAGGCTCTGTCAAAGACCACAGAAACTCTCACCTAGAAATGGTCAAAATTTGCAGATATGCACCTACAGGCCCTCACCGGTGTAGCGAAGCATGTTTCGGAGCTGAAGGACTTAGCGGAGAAATCGCTGACTGGCGCTTCAGCAAGTAGTTCCCTGGTAAGCGCGCAGCCTAACCTAAGGAAATGGCCCACTAGAGAAAACAAGGGCCAAGTGTCAAGTTCTACCCTCATCATAACTGATGCAACATCTCATGCAGAGATGAGCATGGTAGTAGGAATTGATTACACCAAGATGTCCATGATGGAATTGCATCTCTGCTAGTCATCTATTGCAAAGGAAATCCAGGCCCGAGATCGCTATTCACAAGAACAGTTGCAAGATACCAGGAAGCAAAATGATAACCTCACAGAGCAGCTATAGGTAGCAGAGCTGCGAAAGAGGGATGCAGAGCATAAGCAGATTACACTGGTACAAATTTTGGATGAAACATGCCGAAGTCTTCCTGACTTCGACGTGCAGCGGGCGGAAGAACCAGAACAAAGATTAGTCCGGTTGAAGGAATACGCATAGCAATATCGCAACGAAATAGAGAAGCTCAAAGCAGAACATGAGGATCAAATCTCGGAGCTTCAACTACGCCTCACCCCGGTGAGCCCACTAGAGGTTAGGGAGCAACGTCGAGCCGACATTCAGGCCTCCGCAGCAAAAATCTCAGATATTGTGAGCAGCACAGCAAAGCTGCTAGAAGCCAGTGTTGCAGCCTAGACTACATTACAGGAACATCCCGAAGTCGGACAGCTGCAAGAAACCATCAGACAGCGACAGACAGAGTTGGATGCAATAAAAGTGGCAATTAAGACTCTACCGCCTATGGAGAAAATGCTGAAGGTCAAGCGAAGCAATGAACTCCAGCAGGAAATAGAGTCGTGCAGGGCAAGAGCAACAGAAGTGGAAAATTCTCTGCAGCCACTCATTAGTGAAATTTTCAAGTTGAGTACTGCTGTGGACACCCAACTCAAAGTGCTGAAGGAATATGATGCATTTTCACAAGAAAATTCTAGTGAAGCATCAACCACAGTATTGCAGGAGTTGGTCGAAAAGTAGCAAGCAGCTGACAATATTATACACAGCCTCAACAAGCAGTACACCCTCCTCGCTGACAAAGTTCATGGACAAGAAGAACAGCAGAGTGTCCCGGGATGGGACACTGGTGAGTCTTAGGGGCCTGTTGGGGCGCACACCTTAACGGTCCCTATTTTTGGTAACTCTGCGGTTTTGTGGAAGTTGTAAGCGGAGTTATGACTCAAAATAGTCTTAGGGGTGTCGAGGTTGAGTCAAAGTCTTCTTTTTGTATAAAACCCATGGTTTAAGTCCAGGGTTTAGGGTTCGGGGTACCCATGGTTTAAGCCCATGGTTTTGTAATATGTGCGCTATATAAATATGAACTCTTATAAATAAGTAAGGTTAGGATTTTTGTGTAAGAGGATTTGATGCGAAGCTAAGGCTATTTTGTAAGGAAAGGTTAAGTCCTAGCTGTGTGCATGGATGACCTCTGCAGCTGTGTGCGCAGAGAGTTTTGGGTGATTAAGGAAATCTGCAGCTATGTGCGCAGAGGCCTGCAGCTGTGTGCGTGGCTTTGAGGACTTGAAGGGATCTACAGCTGAGTGCGCAGATCAGAACTATGGTTTTTGTAGAAAGATTGAATAAAACACAGTTCTGTGGACGTAACCCCTACACTGGGGGAGAACCACGTTATATCTAGTGTCGTGGTTCTATGTGTTGTCTCTATTTTGTTCTTTTATGCATTAATATCTATATATCTGATAAGTAAATATCACTACTAGATAATAGTTTTGCTGTGAATTCCCAGTAAAGGGGTATGCAAGGCATTGTTTGTTTATCTAACTGCGAAGCTAAATAAGTGAAAGTAAGCTCTGTGATTTGCATTTATAATCTGTTTCAAAGCTAAAGGTACAGTAATATCCCTCTTCTGCTTGCAGAAATCTGGTTCTGCGGCACCCCCTAGCAGTTTCGGGTGAGACTGCAACCTGTTCGCAGGTTGTTTCCAAAAGGGCCAACTCAGTGGGTCTTTTGTTGGTGTGAAGTTAAAGGTATAAAACCCGGGTCTATCCAATAGCCCAACAGACCTCAGCTGGATGACCATTTCAGCCTTCCACTCAAAATAATTGAATGGAGTAAGCAGAGCTTGAGTTTCCTCCATCCTTCCTATGCAACCTATGACAAAAATGTTGTTAAACCTGCAAGTAAACACTCAAGTTTCCTAGAAATATGCCCTAATAAGAAACTCAAACCTCACAATAGTTGTTTGCAGCTCCAACTAGCTCTGATACCATGTAATAATTTACTTCTTAATCAAATCTAGGAGCTAGAACAGACTTCACACATGAATTGTTTGACAAAATGTGCAAGAGATACAATCAAGAGATGGAAAATACATGAAATAGAACATATGAATGGTGCTAGTTTCTGATCATATTATTATCATACACCATTTATATGTTATGTTACACATTTATAATACATTGGAGTAAATTTGAGTGGCTCTGGATGTCAGAACCCCAAAATTTCGAAAAATTTAAAACTTTTAAATATAGCATAAATCATACTAAAATAGTCATTAATTATTGATTAGTTAATGTTACTTGCATCGTAAATGAATGGTATTTACTTGTGCGTGTATCATATGATGAGTTTCTTGTCAGTTACTGATTGTTTTCTGTTTGCAACAGCAAGGGGGATTTCTGTGACAGATTGGTCTTACTTAACTATTAAGCTAATGCATCAGTTTCTTTGTCTATTACAGATATACAGGTAAGGTTCGGGTTGCTGCTAACATATCTTTTGAAGTATTAGATAATAATATGCTGTACCAATTCATTCAGTTTAAAAAAATATAAATGTATGCTAGCCAGAACTATCAAGCTTAAACAGGTACAGCTTTTCCTACATTTTTTTTAAGATTTCACTGATAGACAGATAGAATTACCAAAGAAACAAAAACTATGTTTATTTATATTAATAGCATTAAGTATCCCTAAGGAGTACTAATTCATTACTAAATTTACTGTAATGCAATTATACTTTTAATGTCTTGCACAGTAAATAAAACTGGGTTATTATGTAAGATCCTATTATGCTTATCCGTTGTTATCACATCATGCCACTTTTTAAAATTTAAGATATGTTTTGATTCACAAAACAATTATAAGGATCTGAAATACGATACTTTCTGCAAGAAATATGTCTTCTCTTAATTATGTTTAAGAGTTTGAACTAAAGGAAAATCTATCTCTATTTCCACGATTAAATGACTGAATAAATTCTTTGAGCACTTTCTAGAACTGACTCTAGATTTTCGTTATCAATCTTATTGTGAACTTCTCGGTTTAACTATCATCACATAGAATGATATCACAATTCCTAAACTGCTAAACAACATCCACTTACCCATCCTTAAAAATCTTTGAATGAGAATGATAACAAAGCCTACTTGTCAGTACAAGGAACTGAGACTATTAAAGATTGTTCAAAAATTAACACTAACAAGTCCCAAAGAGTTGGTGTAATCTCAATCTCAAAGCAGTGGATTACAAGGTAGAGTTCTACAGGTTTAAGTCATAGCATGTCCAGTCTTTTACCAATTATGCGAAGTTATAAAAGTACTAAACATTAATTAAGAGATGTTATAATTTATTGCTTTGATTGGAGACTAGGATAATAGTCTTAAATTCATAGAGTTGTAAGTTCTAAGAACCATCACAACTCAAGGTTGTGCCCTTAACCCTAACTCATTGTGTAAGATTTATCAAATAAAATTTATCAAGCAAAGTTTATAAAGTAAGGTTTTTAACCTTGAATGAGGTCGAAAAATCATTGGTTATAACATACATACAATACTATTTTGTCTTTGCAATGCAATTATTTCTAGCATGGCATAATGTTTACAAAACATAGTTTTATATGCTATATTATAACATTGCAAATGTGTGCAGGTGATCTTAGGTTATCGACCAAATGAAAACTCCATTCAATGATTTGTTTGGGGAGCAAAATGATTGTGTAACATTACAATTCGACCCACTCGTAGACAATTATTAAAATGCTGTCGTGGTTGTTTCCTTGCCATGCACTGGAGGCTTATAAGGTTGACTCGACCCTAAATTTGCATCAGTCTCTCCCTCGCCTTCGGGCTTGAAATTCTTGGCAAAACCCTCCTGGTTCGATTTGGTCGAAGGCTTGCTTATGAGCAGCTCCAACGCTGCTTTCGTCCTCCATGCTTCTTCTCGGCTCTGTGTAGAAGTACATAGCTTGATTGTTAGCAGCTTCAACGCCGTTAAAGAACTTAGGGTTATTTCTTTTTGGTTCTGTTGTCTATTATGTCACGGCGTGGGTAATGCCCTTCCATTTTACACTGGCAGCGTTGCAAATGGTGAGATAAATCCCTGGGTTTTCACCAGTTCGTTCTTAATGAAGAAAAGAGTGGTTATTCTCCCACGGCTCTTGACTAAAGAACTGTTTCTCGATGGCTGCTATACTCTTGAGCTCGCTGGTAAGTTACGACTCTTCTTTTCTTTTTTATTTAAAAACAAATACAGCTTACCCATAACATAATAGGGTTTAAATAAGATCTGTCTCTTGTTTTTGTAGGTTGCTCTTATCGTGGTAAAGTGGTGGACTCCCAGTCTAGGCTAACAGCATTTATTCGGTAAGCCCGGTCTCGACATGGCGACCTCCTTGTTGGTTTACTTAGGACTATGAGGGTTTGAATGACACAATACAGATGGTTACTCTCGTTTGCTTTAACCTTTTTACTGTATGTTAGATAGTGTTTTTTTTTTTTAACCAGCTTAACTCCAAGCTGTACAAGGGTGTTGCGACCCCGGTCAATATGCAGTAATGTATTTAAGTTAATGGAAATGGCTGCAAGCCTGCCTGTACAAGAGGTTTCGTCCTCGTACTCTTTTTACTTTGATGTAAATTCTTAAAATCATACAGGGTTTTTACCCAAGTTTGGATTATGTTTTAATATAAGACCTTCGGGTATCCTGGCTTGCCTGTACATTTGTTTTGTTTTCTAGCTCTGTACAGAAAATGAATAAATTATAAGTTTATACCACATACTCTGTGGGTTTATAGTGCAGCCGTGGTTTAAACATTGTCTTTTCATACAAAATTATTATATTTGTGTAACTATGTTTAAATGTTCTTACAGGCTGTATGCCTTTATATAAAGTTTTATTACTGCGCCAGGTTAATATATAAAACAGATTTATAGTTATTCCATTGATTGTTAAAAGGATAGGGTTTTACCCTCTGTTATTATGAAACTTGAATCGGTTCCCTCTCTTGCGTTCTTCTTTATCACAGTTATTTAAAGAACTTAGAATAAGAATGGATTACTGTGTTTTATTTATTAACCTGGCTGTAAGAAGAGCGTTATTAAAGCTTCTCTTTATTAGATAATTTTTGTATAAAGGTTCTGTACCTTGAGTACTTTCCATATTATTGTTTTAATAAATATTATTAAATTCTTACTTACAGGTTTTATAACCTGATTGCTATTGATTTAGAAGTTATAAAAACACTATAATCCTTTTAAGTTAAAAGTTCCTGATGTACTCTTACTCATTATTACTATTGTCTTTTTATTACTGTTTTATTTACTTTACAAGTACAATATAAAACTAGTTCATAAATTTTACTTTATTTGTTTACATACAGAGTTTAAATAACTAAGTTTGTAATTGTATATTAATATATTTCTTGAATGTTATCATTATAATGTATATAGTGTTAATATATTATAGGTATTATAATACAATATTACTTCTCTTTAATGTTATTATGAATATTATCTTAATGTTATTTACCCAATATTGATTTGGATTCTGTATGTAGTTATACAGCTTGCGTAATTCTGTACATTACTTATTAATTATTTAAAGTATATCTTTCTAAACCTAACTATATAAATTCTTATAAATGTTATAACAACTATCTATCATAATAGAAAATAAAACAATAACAGTTTGTAGTGTGTGTATACTTGCAAAATAAAAGCATTCTTAACTATGATGCAAACTGATATCAATAAGTTTTAACTCTGATAACAAACATGTAGATAACAGATAAGTTATTATCTCCTACGGACTGTATTATTTTATTTTAACCCTAAAAGATTAACTCCTATTTAAACTAGCAATAACAGTCCTAACTCAAAACTGCAGTAAGTCTATCTTTTCTTACTTACTGCTAATATTTTCAAAGGAAGTAAAAGTATAGTACTAGGAATAGTTTATAAAATTGTAAGACAAAATACTTGCAACTTGTGATTACACTTGTTAACTGCAAGTAATATAGGAAACTCAGTTCAAATATTACTATTTCTTACACTGAGATACTGTGCTAGAGTACGGTCTGGTGATACCAGATGTGGAAAAACATAGTAATTTACTAACAAATTTAACTACTGATATACTGAGATTCTACTTTACTGCAATTAACTGAATACTCAGACATAAAGCTAAACATAACATACATCCATTCATAAGTAGTAAACATAAAGAAATAAATTACAGAACCTGATTAAGCTGTGGACAACAACAGCAATGGGAGGCCGTTCCTCCCTACCAATTCTTGGAGAGCGCTCAGACAGCGACTTCTCAGGACCCCCGAGCTTGCTCTGGTCTCCCTGGCTAGAACTAGGTGCAGCAAATCAGATACAGTCTTCAGCTTAGTATCAACTCAGAACTATCAGTCAGTTCTTTCAGCCCAATAGCTGTAATCAGAATCAAGTTACTGCAACCATCCACTCAAAACACTTCCTTGCTTTTTTCCCTCTTTCTTCAATGAAATTCCTAAATAACATTCACCTGAATGAATTCTTTCTGGAATAAAATATGAGCAGCCTCAACTCTCTTCATTGAGTACTTTTAAAGATTGCCTAGGTCTTAGTTGGGTTAACTGTCATTTAATGAGCCACCTGCTCACATTCCACTTTCTTGGGGAATCATGACGCCAAATATAGGGAAGTTGGCACCTGAAACTTAGGAAGTGTTTGAGGATGCTGCCACTTGTATTTTTGCCTTTCCACCTAGTTCCATCCACCATTTTGACCAGTAACCTCTTTTAACAGCTCTCCCATGCTGTTGTCTCCATAATTTATTTATTATTAATAAAATATTCTGAATTACACTCCATAACTGTTGACTCTGCTGAGTCATCAATCCCTACTTAGGATTAAGTTTAACATAATGTCTCTGAAATATAATAAAACAAATTACATAATTTTACAAAATTGGGGTATGTGACATACACACCCCCTCAAAATGTAACATCGTGCTCGATGTTACTTATTCTTCTTCCTCAGGAACCTCCTGGAACAGATTCAGGTATGCTTCCCGCATCTTACTTTCCAGTTCCCAAGTAGCTTCTTCAGGACTAAGGTGCTTCCATTGCACCTTCAGTTGTCCAATTGTGCGGTTCCGCAGAGTAATCTCCCTCCTCCCGAGGATACAATCCGGCTCCACCAGAACTTCCCCTTCTGGTTCTACCTGTACAACGTTCCAATCAATTACATGAGTAGCATCATGAACATACTTTTTTAGAACAAAAATATGAAAAACATTGTGCACTTTTAAATTAGGTGGTAACGCTAACTGATATGCAACTTGACCAACTCTAGATAAAATCTCAAATGGACCACAGTAACGTGGCGCTAATTTTGCACAACTCCCCAATCTCATGGAGCTCTTCTTTGGTCTTACCTTTATGAACACATGCTCACCCACCTGGAACTCTTTAGGAGTTCTTTTCAAATCTTCCTGGCTCTTTTTCCAATCCTGGGCAACCTTCAAGTTCTCCTGCACTTGTTTTACAATCTGTTCCATTTCTTTTTGTAGTTTGGGCCCCAACACTAATCTATCTACTGGATTATTCCAGGAAATTGGAGTGTTACATTTTCGCCCATACAGAATTTCAAAAGGGCTGAACTTAGCTGAAGATTGATAACTGTTATTGTATGCAAATTCTGCTAAATGCAAATAATCCTCCCACTTACTAGGCTGATCCTTAACATACATTCTTAACAGATCTTCCAACACTTGATTAACTCTTTCGGTCTGTCCGTCCGTCTGAGGATGGAAAGAGGTGCTGAAATTCAGAGTGGTGTTTAATCCTTTGAATAAGGATTTCCAAAAATTCCCAGTGAATTTAGGATCCCTATCTGAAATAATAACCTTCGGCACACCATGTAGCTGAAAAATCTGTTTTAAAAAAATGTCTGCTATATTTGCAGCCTTATAAGTGGTTTTAACAGGAATAAAATGTGCTACTTTACTTAATTTATCCACTACCACCATGATTGAATCATTCTGATTTTGATTTCTGGGTAATCCAGTAATGAAATCTAAGATGATTATTTCCCACTTCCAGCTAGGAATAGGCAAAGGTTGCAATAACCCAGCTGGATGTTGATGTTCTGTCTTAACTTGTTGACAGTCCAAACACCTAGCTATATACTCAGCTGTTTCAAATTTCATATTAGGCCAGAAATAATCTTTTCTTAACATGGTGACAGTTTTCTGGTAACCTGGATGTCCTGAATAAGGGGTTTTATGCACTTCATCCAGAATTAGCAATTTAACTTTAGACATATTTGGCACATACAATCTATCCTTAAACAATAAAAATCCATCTTGGTTTAAACTATAACCCTTAATTAAACTTTCTGTGGGTTCTTCCTTAGCTATAGCTTGTAACTGTTGATAAATTTCATCCAATTTTATACCTTCAGTTAGCTGTTCATTTAAATCAGAATTGTATGTACTGATTGCTGTTGTGAAATTCAATTTTGCATTTCTGCTTAAAGCATTAGCTACTTTATTTTATTTTCCTTTTATGTGTTGAATTTTGAAATCGTATTCACTTAGGAAGGCTAGCCATCTGGCTTGCCTTGCATTTAAGTTAGGCTGATCTAAAAGGTATTTTTAAACCCTTGTTATCAGTCATTAAAGTAAACTTTCTGCCTATTAAGTGGTGTCGCCACATTTTCAAGGCATGAATAACAGCAGCCAGCTCTAAATCATAAGTGGCATAATTCTTTTCATGGATCTTTAGCTTCCTGGACTCATAGGCAATGACATGCCCATCCTGAGTCAGTACTCCGCCTAGACCGTCATTACAAGCGTCGGTGCGAACCACAAAATCTTTATTGGGATCCGCTATTCTTAAAATTGGCGCAGTTGTTAATAAAGTTTTTAGTTTCTTAAAGCCTTCTTCACATTTTACGTTCCAATCAAACTTCTTGCCCTTCTTCTGCAAAGAAGTAATTGGGTTAGCTATCTTCGAAAAACCTTCTATGAATCTCCGGTAATAACCGGTGATTCCCATGAAAGACCTAACATCTGTTACATCTTTTGGTACTGGCCATTCTTCGATTGCTCTGATCTTTTCAAGATCAACTGAAATCCCTTCCTTAGTCACTACGTGACCCAAGTACTGGATTTCATCCTTGAAGAAATCACACTTACTAAACTTCGCAAAGAGCTGTTGCTCTCGCAGTTCTTGTAAAACTATTCGCAAATGTTCTTTATGTTCCTCTTCATTTTTATAATAGATCAAGATGTCATCGATGAATACGACAACAAACTTGTCTAAATATTTATGCATTATGTTGTTCATTAGACACATAAAGACAGCTGGGGCATTAGTAAGCCCAAATGGCATTACGACAAATTCGTAATGTCCATATCTAGTTCTGAAAGCTGTCTTAATTAATATGTCTTCTTTAATTCTCACCTGATGATAGCCTGATCTCAGGTCTATCTTAGAAAATATCGTAGCTCCGTGCAGCTGATCAAACAGATCATCTATGCGGGGCAACAGATACCTGTTTTTAATTTTCATTTTATTGAGTTGACGGTAATCTATGCAGAGTCGCATAGTACCGTCTTTCTTTTTAACAAAAATTACTGGTGCTCCCCAAGGGGAAACACTAGGGAGAATATATTTCTTATCAATTAATTCCTTTAACTGTGTTTTTAATTTGTTAAGTTCCAGAATGTTCATACGGTACGGATCCTTTGAGCTAGGTACAGTACCTGGTACCAGCTCTATTGTAAAATCCAGTTCCCTCCAAGGAGGTAATCCTGGAATTTCCTCCGGAAAAACATCAATAAATTCATTTAACACCGGAATATTCTCTATTTTTATTTTATCTTTTTCAACATTATTTTCCTCATCTGTAATGATTACAGCATAGGCCTTGCATCCTTTCCTGACTACTCTTTTGAGCTGCAAGGCAGAGATCCGCCTAAACATAGTCTTCCTAGGAATTCCTTTAACTATTACAGACTGTTCATTATCATTTACACATGTAAACGTTTTATCAAAACAGTTTAACACTACCCTATGTTGTTCTAACCAGTCCATACCTATAAGTATGTCATAAGAACCAAGTGGTAGCACATTTAATTTAACAACAGTATTAAAACCATTCATATCTAAAACACAATCCTTAACATAACAATTTACCTTTCTTTTTGCCCCTGTGGCTAGTTGAACTAGCCAAGAGTTATCAAACTTTTCAACATTCAGATGACACTTTTCTACTATCTGTGGTGAAATATAACTTAAGCTAGCACCTGGATCTATCAAAATAGTTACAGGAGTTTTGTTAACCATACCTTCTACTTCCACCATGGAAGTTTGGTACTCAGCTTGTCGATTTTCCAATGCTGCATTGATCCAGGGCATAGTCCTTGCAAAGTCTCCAACTGTCATTTCATCTTGTATTGTATGAATTTTGTTGTTTGGCTTCTTTCGATTTGGGCAAACTGAAGCATAGTGTGGGCCATTGCACTCCCAACACTTAACAGGTTCCTTCCTTTCAAAATTTTTAGTAAAATTTCCATGATTATTAGAAACCTCCTTGCTGCCCTTGAAGTTATTGGAGTTATTTGAAACACCATTTTTACTTCCCTGAAATTTTTTACCATTAGAATGGTTTATGTTCTTGTTGTTCCTGAAATTTTTCTGGGGAACATAATCCTTTTTCTTGAATTCAGACTGATTTCCATTCTTTTTAGCCTTCCAATTGGCTATTCCTTCCTTCTTTTTGTTCTGTTGAAAACAGAAATTTTCTTTTCGCATGGCTTCTTCCAGAGTTTTGGCGTTGTCATATTCGATTCTATCTTTTATATGGTATGGCAAGCAGCTGAGAAACCGCTGTACCTTCGGTTTCTCATCAACTAAATACGGCACATACCTTAACAGACTTAAGAACTTGCTGTTCAAGTCTTTCATAGTCATGGACCCAAGCTTTAATTCATAAAACTCCTTGGCCCTTTCTTCATAGTACTATTCAGACAGAAACTTCTTCTTGAAGTATCTTTTGAAAGTACTCCAATTGACCTCGTTTTCCTTAATCCCTTTAACCCTCTTCAAATCTTGCCACCATATATCTGCCTTCCCTGAAAGGTTATATATGGCCATTCTCGCCTTCAGCTGGTTTGAATAATTATAAATCTGAAAGTATTTTCTCATCCCAGATAACCAGGATTCTACCTCTTCTCCTTTTTCCGTTTCTCCATTGAAAGTTGGGGGTTTTATTTTCTTGAACTCCCCAGAGATCTCTTCGTAAGGTCTGTACTTTTTCTTTCTCTTATACACCTCTGCTTCACTACTATCACTAGTAGAATAATAAATTTGTTGTTCCTTAAGGCTTTCAGATGAGGAACTGCTATCAGATTTAGCTAATTTCATCCTTTTGGAACTTTTTGGATGACTAGCTTCTTCCGATTCAGACCTTCTATTTTTCCCTTCAGTCTGAAATTTCTCTATCGGAATTTGATTTAACTCCTCTTGAGTCTTCAGAATTCATTCATTATCCTTTTTGACTGATTCTAATTCAGTCTTTAACCCTTTTATGGTCTGCATTAACTCTAAGGAGTCAGCAGTCATCTCCTCAATCACAGGTTCTCTGGACATCTGTCTGATCTCCGTATTTGAAGATTTCTCCCCAGCATATTCTCCTAAGTGCTCCATACCTGTTTGTTAGATTCAGAAAAAAATAATTTTCTGTTTTTTCACATAAAACAAAAGACAGATTAATATATTATTTTACTATTCTGCAGAAGGTAACTGGGCCACATCAATGCCTAGTGTTTGAACCATGCTCTGATACCACATGTCAGAACCCCAAAATTTCGAAAAATTTAAAACTTTTAAATATAGCATAAATCATACTAAAACAGTCATTAATTATTGATTAGTTAATGTTACTTGCATCGTAACTGAATGATATTTACTTGTGCGTGTATCATATGATGAGTTTCTTGTCAGTTACTGATTGTTTTCTGTTTGCAACAGCAAGGGGGATTTCTGTGACAGATTGGGCTTACTTAGCTATTAAGCTAATGCATAATTTCTTTGTCTCTTACAGATATACAGGTAAGGTTCGGGTTGCTGCTAACAGATATTTTGAAGTATTAGATAATAATATGCTGTACCAATTCATTCAGTTTAAAAATATATAAATGTATGCTAGCCAGAACTATCAAGCTTAAACAGGTACATCTTTTACTACATTTTTTTTTAAGATTTCACTGATAGACGAATAGAATTACCAGAGAAACAAAAACTATGTTTCTTTATATTAACAGCATTAAGTATCCCTAAGGAGTACTAATTCATTACTGAATTTACTGTAATGCAATTATACTTTTAATGTCTTGCACAGTAAATAAAACTAGGTTATTATGTAAGATCCTATTATGCTTATCCGTTGTTATCACATCATGCCAGTTTTTAAAATTTAAGATATGTTTTGATTCACAAAACAATTATAAGGATCTGAAATACGATACTTTCAGCAAGAAATATGTCTTCTCTTAATTATGTTTAAGAGTTTGAACTAAAGGAAAATCTATCTCTATTTCCACGATTAAATGACTGAATAAATTCTTTGAGCACTTTCTAGAACTGACTCTAGATTTTCGTTATCAATCTTATTATGAACTTCTCGGTTTAACTATCATCACACAGAATGATATCACAATTCCTAAACTGCTAAACAACATCCACTTACTCATCCTTAAAAATCTTTGAATGACAATGATAACAAAGCCTACTTGTCAGTACAAGGAACTGAGACTATTAAAGATTGTTCAAAAATTAACACTAACAAGTCCCAAAGAGTTGGTGTAATCTCAATCTCAAAGCAGTGGATTACAAGTTAGAGTTCTACAGGTTTAATTCATAGAATGTCCAGTCTTTTACCAATTATGCGAAGTTATAAAAGCACTAAACATTAATTAAGAGATGTTATAATTTATTGCTTTGATTGGAGACTAGGATAATAGTCTTAAAGTCATAGAGTTGTAAGTTCTAAGAACCATCACACCTCAAGGTTGTGCCCTTAACCCTAACTCATTGTGTAAGATTTATCAAATAAAATTTATCAAGCAAAGTTTATAAAGTAAGGTTTTTAACCTTGAATGAGGTCGGAAAATCATTGGTTATAACATACATACAATAATATTTTGTCTTTGCAATGCAATTATTTCTAGCATGGTATAATGTTTACAAAACATAGTTTTATATGCTATATTATAACATTGCAAATGTGTGCAGGTGATCTTAGGTTATCGACCAAATGAAAACTCCATTCAATGATTTGTTTGGGGAGCAAAATGATTGTGTAACATTACAATTCGACCCACTCATAGACAATTATTAAAACGTTGTCGTGGTTGTTTCCTTGCCATGCACTGGAGGCTTATAAGGTTGAATTGACACTAAATTTGCATTAGTCTCTCCCTCGCCTTCGGGCTTGAAAGTCTTGGCAAAACCCTCCTGGTTCGATTTGGTCGAAGGCTTGCTTATGAGCAGCTCCAATGCTGCTTCCGTCCTCCATGCTTCTTCTCGGCTCTGTGTAGAAGTACATAGCTTGATTGTTAGCAGCTTCAACGCCGTTAAAGAACTTAGGGTTATTTCTTTTTGGTTCTGTTGTCTATTCTGTCACGGCGTGGGTAATGCCCTTCCATTTTACACTGGCAGCGTTGCAAATGGTGAGATAAATCCATGGGTTTTCACCAGTTCGTTCTTAATGGAGAAAAGAGTGGTTATTCTCGCACGGCTCTTGACTAAAGAACTGTTTCTCGATGGCTGCTGTACTCTTGATCTCGCTGGTAAGTTACGACTCTTCTTTTCTTTTTTATTTAAAAACAAATACAGCTTACCCATAACATAATAGGGTTTAAATAAGATCTGTCTCTTGTTTTTGCAGGTTGCTCTCATCGTAGTAAAGTGGTGGACTCCCGGTCTAGGCTAATAGCATTTCTTCGGTAAACCCGGTCTCGACATGGCGACCTCCTTGTTGGTTTACTTAGGACTGTGAGGGTTTGAATGATGCAATACAGATGGTTACTCTCGTTTGCTTTAACCTTTTTACTGTATGTTAGATAGTGTTTTTTTTTTAACCAGCTTAACTCCAAGCTGTGCAAGGGTGTTGAGACCCCGGTCAATATGCAGTAATGTATTTAAGTTAATGGAAATGGCTGCGAGCCTGCCTGTATAAAAGGTTGCGTCCTCGTACTCTTTTTACTTCGATGTAAATTCTTAAAATCATACAGGGTTTTTACCCGAGTTTGGATTATGTTTCAATATAAGACCTTCAGGTATCCTGGCTTGCCTGTACATTTGTTTTGTTTTCCAGCTCTGTACAGAAAATGAATAAATTATAAGTTTATACCACATATTCTGTGGGTTTATAGTGCAGCCGTGGTTTAAACATTGTCTTTTCATACAATATTATTATATTTGTGTAACTGTGTTTAAATGTTCTTACACGCTGTACGCCTTTATATAAAGTTTTATTACTGCGCCAGGTTAATATATAAAACAGAGTTATAGTTATTCCATTGATTGTTAAAAGGATAGGGTTTTACCCTCTGTTATTATGAAACTTGAATCGGTTCCCTCTCTTGCGTTCTTCTTTATCACAGTTATTTAAAGAACTTAGAATAAGAATGGCTTACTGTGTTTTATTTATTAACCTGGCTGTAAGAAGACCGTTATTAAAGCTTCTCTTTATTAGATAATTTTTGTATAAAGGTTCTGTACCTTGAGTACTTTCCAGATTATTGTTTTAATAAATATTATTAAATTCTTACTTACAGGTTTTATAACCTGATTGCTATTGATTTAGAAGTTATAAAAACACTGTAATCCTTTTAAGTTAAAAGGTCCTGATGTACTCTTACTAATTATTACTATTGTCTTTTTATTACTGTTTTGTTTACTTTACAAGTACAGTATAAAACTAGTTCATAAATTTTATTTTATTTGTTTACATACAGAGTTTAAATAACTAAGTTTGTAATTGTATATTAATATACTTCTTGAATGTTATCATTATAATGTATATAGTGTTAATATATTATAGGTATTATAATACAATATTACTTCTCTTTAATGTTATTATGAATATTATCTTAATGTTATTTACCCAATATTGATTTGGATTATGTATGTAGTTATACAGCTTGCTGTTGGGCTCTGATCTATCAGTGTTAATCAGAACTTGAATTTAAAATCAATCCGTGTTTGTGAACTTCGAGACACATCCAAGTTTAGGACAGAGAAGCTGAACTCAGTTGGAATTTAGATAACTGGAAATGAATCTACTGATGGAAACAAAAAGGCTGTAGGTCACAGAGACAAAATCCTCTTACGAGGGTGTTTTCATTGTTTTCTTGTGAACATACAGTGGTTGATCTGTGAAAATGTAAAAAGACTAATGTAAACAAAATTAATTTAAACACCAAGTTTATACACCCTAGGATTCAGTTGCAGAACATACAGTGGTTGATCTGTGAAAATGTAAAAAGACTAATGTAAACAAAATTAATTTAAACACCAAGTTTATACACCCTAGGATTCAGTTGCAGACTTCTACCAATGCTGAAATACAAGTATGAATTAATTTCTCTTACAAGACTATATTCATAATTTATAAATGTTTTTTTTACCATCTCATTATCGAATGAACAGCAGTAAACAATGCACAACAATTGTAGTCTGATTGTTCTAGTATACTCAGCATTTAATCAATGTCACAGTGTTTATTCAATATCTTGATGACAGGCAGCACCGTAGAAGTCTATGATTTGAACCGTGATTAATAAAAACAGAGCAGTGAATAAAATCAATAGATAAATTACTAAACCTATGCTGCAATTTATAAACTGGAAACTACAAAGAAACCATACCAATGTATTCAACGCTTGCATAGAAGGGAAATCGCTGCATTCATTGATTTCTACACCGGCAAATGAAAAATGTGCGAAAGCTTCAACAATGGGGGCCCTCCAAAGCTTTACTCCACGCACAGGAAAGAAATTACAGAACTAAAGTTTGATAATCATTCACCAACGAGAGCGTTTACACAGATATCCCACAAATTGAAAACACAATGCGTTTCTCCTTCAAAAATCGTGATGCCCAACTTCAATATTTTGGAATAGATTTATACAAATTCTAAACTAAACTGAAACTTCTATAATCCTTCTGCTAATTAATGCTAGAGGCTGCGAGATCTTCTTCAGGATCGTGGGTTTCCACGAGATCAGCGTTTGCTGCTTCTTTTATGTGAAATGCAGAACGGGTGGCCACATTTGACTCTGCTTGACTCGCCACCTGCACAGGCTACTTCATCTGACTGTTAGATGTTCGTCCATCTGTGGACATTAAGGATCCATTCTTGATCTTCCGTTTCCCTCCTAGCTGTCCTGTAATTACTCAACCTTGGAGGAATTGCGGGAAGTTAGTACATCCCGTAGTCTAAGTAAAAATCCTAGTTAAAATGCCTAAAAAATTACAAAACTCAATTTATTAATGAGCAAATGACATAATACCTTTTTAACCATAGTTTATAGATGGACTTTAAAGCTCTTAGTCAAAATGGAGGTTTTATGAAGGAAATGAGGGTTATATAAGAGGCAAAAAGGGGTCAAAAACAGTTCCCAACATCTCCCCCAAGAAGAAACCATAGCATGTCCTCATGCCAAAAACTTTGACCCTGTTCAAAACCAAAATTTACTACTGATTATCTTGCATTTAGTCTTCAGTCTATGAGGAGGCATCTGTTGATGCCCGAGATGCATAGAGAATCCTCATCCTTTCATATTTAGCCTTGTAAACTTTCTTCTGTTTGTACCATCTACAAGCCTGCTTGGTGATACGTGTTCTCTGAACCTTTAGCTTCCAATTAGTTTCCCTTAATTTCTCATTCTGCTGTTCAAGTTCTTTTAGCTCATGTTTTAGTCTTTTGATCTTCTTGCTGTTCTTGGAAGTTTTCTTTTTCTTCTTCTTTAGTAGGGGCTGTTCAGAAGTTGCATCCTCACCAAATTCTCCATGCTCTTTCTCCTCTTCCATAGCCTGCTGCTCTGAGAAGAGAGAATTTGAATCTTTGGGCAATTCTTGTTTGGAATGCTTGTCTTTTTCCTGCTGGTCAAAGAAGAGGTTAATCTTCTTGGTTTGACTGATTACCTCATCAGGATTTGAGATATCCTGTATTGTTTCAGCTGTTAAATCTTCTCCTGGACTCCCCAAGGTTTGTACCTGTTCCTCATCCTCCAATGCTGATTGGCTCTGAACTTGCTTGTATTTTCTTGATTTTCTTTGATAAGTGGTAAAGAGATGATCCTGCTTTTGATACTGTTTTTCCTTCTTCTTTAGGCTTCGAGTTTGGATCCTTCTCTGAGGCGGTTTTGGTCTTGTTGCCTCAGAGTTATCCTCCTCATCAGTTATTAGTACTATCTCTTTCTTTTTCTTTCTCCCCTGAGGCGGTTTTGAGCTTGTTGCCTCAGGGTAGGTCAACATCAATATTTCATCTTCCTTCGCATTTTCTTCAAGCTACTCTTCTTGATTCTCAAATTGGTTATGAGCTAGGAATTCTGTCCAAGTCAGATTCTGCCTGTGTAATTCATACTGGATAATCATTTTAATAAGACCATAGTG
>LPNX010889490.1:0-12760 GCA_001517045.1 Pseudotsuga menziesii | reverse complement strand
CAGTGAAATATAAAGTCCTAAGGACTTAGAGTCTAGTGGGATTGTTCCACTCCGGTTCCTTATTTTATTTTTATAATACTGCTCTTGAATTAAGCTTCTAACCACAAAAGTTAACTTAGGTCAAGTCTTTAAGAGCGATTGATTTATTACCTCATGCACGCACTAGATAGCTCAAAAAAAGTTATGTTATTCATCGAAAACATGGTGTAACCGATAATACTTGTCATGGTTGAGTAAATAACCAAATGCCATTAAACTTTGTTGAACTGAGCTATGTAAAAGAATTCACAGCCAACCTCCTAGTATTTACTATCCACTGAAAACTATAAACAATCTTTTTTATAATGCATCCATGTTTACGAGTAATTCTGGTTATAAACAAATAAGATTTATAAGGCTCGTGATCATAATTAAAACCATGTTTTATAGAACTATCAAGTCACAAATTAAAAATTTGGTGGCAACAAGATTAGCTATGCAAAGTCTGTTAGGAATACTTTATTAATATCATAGTTTGGCTAGGTGATGAATAGCCTTTTTATTAGTATCTCCCAATCTCATATAATTTTCTTCATAAACTTATTTACGATAGCACAAGGCTTATCAACGCTTGCAACTATAATATTTATGCTGTGACTATTAGTGAAAAACTAAAAATTCTAAGCATATAATACTTTGGGCAAGAATCTATGTTATGGGGTTGCATTGATTTTATCATCAACGAAGAGCTTAACATGACTAAACATCTAATTATAAAGTTTATATTGTAACATGCAATGGGTAATGGATGTGGCGTTAGACCACTCCATCGATGAGATTATGGGTATGGTTGAGTGTATAATGGACTTTGAATTCCCCTCGACCCAAACTATGCGATGACTATAATATAAACTTGGCAATGATTCGAACTTTCACAGTTTAAGCTATGCATCCGTAGGTTGACCTCCATGAACATGTAGAACCTTTGTATGATTACCATATTATATGATTATGCATAAAATTTCGTTTTTAATAATTGGAAATCATTTGCATGCAGGGACTATAGAGTTGACCCACTCCACGGTTGAATTATTTGTGAGACCACGTGGTTACTTCTTGGCCAAGTGTTGGGAGTATAAGGGTTGGTGTAACCCTAGACTTTGTCATTCTCCTTCGTCGTTTTCGGGCCCTCGGGATGCTCTGCAACTACTCCATGGTCGCCATTCTTACCCTATTGTGAATGATAATGAGCTCTGCGTCCTCGTTGCATCGTTCAGTCTACCTTCGTCGTTACGGCTTGGACTGTGTGTAGTGTTTGAGTTCGTTCCTCCACGGCCTGCCTGTTAGGATTGTTTAAAGGGGTTACTTGCTTCTGTTACAGTGTGGTTTTCGTCATAGGGTTTTTGAGAGTGTGGATTCTCATTGCTTCCTTCTCCTTGCTGCTGCTAGCAGTGGTTTGTGCACTCGTTGGAACCGTCTGTGTCACATGAGGGATGAAGGGTTGGCCCTTTATTTTGCTGGTAGCGGCGCTCCTGTTCCTTGGTGGCTACATTACTTTCGTTTCCAGGTATGAGAAAAGTTCTTTTTAATAGTTCTTAAACTAATTCTTAACCGAGTTATGATATAATGCACCATGTTAATGCTGTGGATTCTTATGTTTGCAGGTGACGGGTGACATTTCTCCTTGTTGTTGGTGCAACGCATAGGGTCGACTTATTGATGACAGGTAAGCCCTGGCCAACCCATGGCAGTCCATACTAGTTCACTTTTGTATGGAACAGTTTCGAAATGGAAGTTACGGCCTGCAAAGTTTACCCTTCATGGGTTATTATTTCTCGGTTTACTTGTTTAGTTTTTTACTAAACCCTTTCTCTTACCAAGGTTTTCCGACTTATGCCGTGACTTGTAAACTTTGTTTTTACTTGTTTTGTTTACATTTATGTAAAAAGGTTTGCGGCATGTCAAGCCATTCTCTGCTTAAACTTTAAGTATAGAGAGCTAACCATTTTGAGCTTGAACTCGGTTATTTTGATACTCTTAATGTAATTTTGTGCACTAGGGTTTTCACCCTATTTCGACTGTGTAAAGATATTTTTACCGTTTAAATTTATCTTCCATTAAAAATATATTATTATAATCTGTTCTGTTATTTCTTTCTATTATAATAATTGTTTATAAGCTCGAATATTCGAGCAAGAGTTAATCATGTTAATTACCTGTGTATAAATAATTTATTTACTTATTCTGTAGGTTTTAGTTCAATAATAAATGTTAAATACTTGTTTGTTACACGTAAATAGTTAATATACTTTCATGGTTATATTTCTGTGTCCTTATAGAACTGTAATAACATTTTATAGTTTAATGTTCAGAATACTAAATAAATCCAAATCCTTCGATTATTGTTTATCTCATTATTAATTGCAATGTTATTACTATGATTTACAATGTTAATACTATAAATTATAATGTTACTATTATAATGTTAATACTATAAGGGTTTCGACCCTGTATTTTCTTTTATAATTAATTTTTGTTTAGTTTATTTAGATGAATTTGGTTATATATAAATAATATTTATTAAATATTATTTAACATTGCATTCACTCTATTTTATAAGTACATAAATAGGATTTGTTATGATTTCGTTGTTACACTATTATAATTGTTGTTCTTAATTTATTTATAATAAGAACTATGCTAGAATTATCCTACTTGAAATGTGAACATTTGTAGAAATAGTTAAGCAGTATGAACAATAAAAATAACTCTGAAAAAAGACTTGGTTCTTTCTTCACAGAAATAAATGAGTGTTTATCTAAGTTAAATATTTTACCTATGCGACAGGTTAGTGGTTTGATTTTACACAAATACATTTCTGAATAAGATAAATAACATATTTACAGTAGTCAATTTGTTAAAGAAATAAACCTGCTGTTTGTAAAGTATTATGTATACTTCTTTGCTAGCATTCTTAATACAATAGTCTTGTTTTTAAACAATAAATTAATTAAACAGATTAGTATCCTTTCCTAAAAACATCTGTATAGAGAAATAAAATTACTCCATTTTTCTGAAATACAAAATAACTCTAATCACTCCAGATTTATATCATATCTTCATCTATTTTAAACACACTACCTATGCTAGAGTACGGTCTGGTTTATTGAGACGGGGAAAAACACAGGTAGGATTATCTCATCTAAATACAGATTCAACATTCAACAACTAAAAGATTATAAATTCTAACAGTTCACTACATAACATCCAAATCATTCATTATTCATTCTGAGAAATAAACTTTTAACACGGCATATAAAAGACAGTAGAACCTGTTTAAAGCTGGATGACAACAGCGTTGGGAGGCCGTTCCTCCCTACCAACTCCTGGAGAGCGCTCAAACAGCGTCTTCTGAGGACCCTCGATCCTGTTCCTGGTCTCCTTGGCTGGGAACTGGTGGAGAAAGCAACAAAATACTAGTCCAATGACTCAGTACTAACTCTACACTCAGCAGCAAGATCTTTCAGCTGAAAAGCTGTACTAGATCATTCTCTGCAGTTTACCCCTCAAACACCTTCCAGAAATTCCCTTCCCAATGAAATCCTTTGAAGTACATTCACCTAAATGATTCTCTTCTTTGAATGAGCAGCCTCAGCTCTCTTCAATGGAGATTTTTATTAAGATTGCCTAGAGTCTTTTTGGGTTGTTGTCGTTAATTGAGCCACCTGCTCTGATCCCACTTTCCTAGGGGATCCAAATGTAGGGAGGTTGCCACCTGCAACATTGGAAGTGTTTGAGGATGCTGCCACTTGTCTATTTGCTCTCCACCGAGTCTCCTCCACCAACTTGACCAGTAAACACTCTTTTAGCAACTCTCCCAAGCTGTTGTCTCCACTTTTTATTTATTTATAGTTAAAATATTCATAATTACATTCAACATCCTTGACTCTGCTGAGTCATCAATTACAACTTTAGCATAAAATTTAACATAATGTCTTGGAATAAAATCAAATAAGATAATATTATTTTGCAAAATTGGGGCATGTGACAAGCTACCACGTTATATGAGGGAAATCCAACATTCAAGCATGTTTAGAGTTACCTGGCCTAGTAAACCTAAACCATCTACCTACTTGACCTTAATGCAGAAGTGTCATTAAGTCTAGGGATCATGGTATATGATGCTCGGAGACAAATGTTAATAAAGTGTTATATTATCATGTACTTTATACATGTTATGTATAAATAATTAAATATATTGATATTATAAATAAATGAAAGAAATAAGAAAAGTTCCATCAATTATTATTTATTATGAAAAGATTAATAAATAGTATAATGTCTATAAAAGTCCAACTAGGAACTAGTAGAAAGTTCCTAAGTGAAAATATTAATTATTACCCAAAGTAATTGAAAAAGGGTTAAATCAAGAAACCAAGGTTTCTTGATTTAGCTGTCCCTTTGACTGAAAAGTCTGTCTATAAAGACTGAAGCCAAGCAAAGGCTTTGGGGTTCTGATTTTTATCTTGGGAGAATTATTATTCTGCCTGTTTTTACTCTCGAGTGTTTCCGTGGAGAATTTTCCTCCAAGGAAAAGAGGATTGATTTAGAACTCAATACCACTTAGGAAACCCTACCTTAGGATCTCTAAGCTACTCGCATGTTGGAGTCCACCTCGAGGGGATCCAGACTAAAACCATGAACAGTTCCGGGTAATGGTTGGGAGGAACGTGGTAGTTCCCAAGTGATTTGGTCATCAAAATCAGAGATCATATCTGTCTTAAATTGTTAATGCTGGTTATTTAAAAAGTGTGCACGTTCAGCCATTAAAGGAGATTCAGGATCAAAAATTATGTGTATGAGTTATTAGTATGTCAAAGTTCATTTCTAGGGTAAATGCTGGTTGCTTTATATAAATGCCTTTTATATAATTTTAACCCTAGAAATGATGGTTCTATCCATATCTCTTAGGGTTACATTTCTTACAATCTAACCCTAGACTGTCCATGCTATTTTCTAGACTAAATGATGGATATGTTAGATGAATGTTTTCAGTGTATCTACTAACCCTATGTATTCGATTTTCTCACTAGACTCTGCTAGGGTTTGTATTTTCTTCAATACTCCCTTGGATTGTAAATGTTATCATAGGTTGTATATAGCTAGGATTGCATCTCTAAGTTTGTTTTCTGTATCCATTCAATATTCAAAAATTATTACTGTAAACTAGGTAAATCGAGACCCGCTATTTATTGCTCACCTATTCTTTATAGCTCTACTCACATATTACTTTTGTGAGTAGAGAAATGTTTAGATTATAGTACATTTAATCATAGGAGCAAGATTAAATAAATAAATATACTAAATAGATACCTTAGGGTATTACTTACAAACATAACTACTTTATAGATAAATATGTGTATATGTATATATGGCAATCAGGTATAAACATTTATGAAAGCTATCTATACATTTAATTCCAAAATTAAATAACTCGTCTAAGACATTTCAAGGTCTTCCATAATAAGAATATACTAGTATCGAAACTTTGCTTTTAAAGTAATCAGTATCAGAACTAAATAAACAAAGGAAGCATCGTGACCGTCCATGTGGTCCTTCACAAATCTTTGTTCATACAAACAAATCCAGAGTTCTATCCATTCTCCATCTATACATAACCATAAACAAAATTACATAACTCATCAAACATTACCATAACCAAATTAAAGCAATACATCTTGTACAGTAATCATATCATATTAAAATACCATCAAAATAATATTATAAATCCATGTATTTCAAACAGGAACGGGAATCGAATCGTGTGGGCGTTCAAGCCCAGTTTTCTTTTATTTATTAAAATAGCATTCATTACATTACATTAAAACCATGCTTGCCAACAGAGGTTGCGACATCGATTCCCATGGATGTCGAGACCCAAGGCAAGGCCTTAATAACAAACCATAAGTATGTATATACAAAACAACAACCAAATTCATATTCATATTCATAACAATAGCTATAAAGTGGAAGATAGATCAAATTCATATTCATAACAATAGGCTTCTACATCTTTAAATTCAATTGAAACGTGTTTGTAAATAGTTTTACGAGACCATTTTGACACATGTTTCTAGAGAACACAACCAGGATGGNTTAAATTCAATTGAAACGTGTTTGTAAATAGTTTCAGGAGACCATTTTTACACATGTTTCTAGAGAACACAACCACGATGCAGATAAATTGTCAAGGAACGTTTTGTAATGATCTAAGATAGTCAATATGTTGTTTTGTCTTTGATAAATTGTCAAGGAAGGTTTTGTAATGATCTATGATAGTCAATATGTTGTTTTGTCTTTGATATGGAAACCTTATGGCTTGAACCTATACCTAGTTTCCTTTCTTTTGTATGCTTAGAGCAAGTAAACAATTTATTTTTGGTTTTGCTTGAACGCATAAGAATGCACCTATTCATGTTGAGGATATATATATATATATATACACAGAGAGAGAGAGAGAGGGAGTTTTCTAGTTTGTCTCTCACTTGTAGGAATAGCATGTGGTATAAGGAATTGCAACACAAGCGTATCTAAAATGTCAAAATCTCGGGCCAAACCAACCCTTAAAATGGCTATATTTTTAAGTGTACCCTCCTAGCTACCTTGCGGGATTCGAACTCATGTTGGGATGCGAGGCTTGTGGAAACCAAGTATATTTTGTATCTGGGCCACTTAGGTTTATATTAGAAAAAACAACCTTAGTGGGAAGCATTAGATGAAATGATTATATATATTGTGTTCCAAAACCTAAATTTAATTTTAAAAAATGGCTTGAAGGAGATTTATCATATAAAATGATTACATCTCTTCACTGCTGGCTTTCTTTCAATATGGTTTTTATCTTTGTGATACCCTTTCTTCTCAAACACTAAAAAAAGTACCATACTTTATATTCAAAGTATAAAATATGCATATGAGCTCATATACATTTAATAGGCATAAATTTTCCTCCATTTCCCCATCCATAAAAAGACTAGATACAATCCTAGATACCAGCTAGTCCTCTTACCTAAAAACATCACATAGCAATGCTACCTCACATTTGAACCAAACAAATCATAATTGTTTTGAAAAAATATCCACTCAATAGCAGTGTGAAAACCAAAAAGCTATTTATAATTAAATACAGTCTTCCCAAATATTACTAAGTACAGAAGAAGCCTTCCTAATACTATATACTAAAGAAAGGCCATCAAAACATCAGTTTTCATTTTAGAATATAGCAATAGCAAAAGTGCAGTGAGAGAGAACACTTGAACCGCTCAACTCCACATAATGTATAATGCTTTCATTCATGTTTAGTGTTTGGTTGGAAAGCTTATATGCTTCTCCATTGAATTCTGTTAAAACATGTTTTGAAATTTATCTTTGGAAATCCTCCGTGAGCCTTCTAATGTTTTTCTTCCATCCATAAAAAGTAGCCACCAGTATCTAACGTCTCTAGAAAGACCAGTCAATAATCACTTTGAAGTCTCCAACTACATGCAGATATACAATATGTTTAGTTCAAATATACCTTGGGAATTGAATAAAAATAATCCATGTACAGAAGTGAGTGGTCTGTCATAGGAGCCAACGGAGATGATGTAATGACATACACTCTCTAATATAATCTAATCATTAATTTCCTGTTGGAAAAAGTAATTACTCGCAGATCCGTACCTGAGTCTCAGTCGACTCTGTCAGAGTCTGTATCAGTCAAGATCTTATCGGTCAGTCTGACAAGAGGGTAGAGTCCACGATTCGGAAATGTAATCCAGTCGAATTTATTTCTGAAGCTAAGTTGTTAGGTAAGATAGTTATTACAGTCTTTAATGCAGAGTGAGTCGATCCATGTAGAAGCAATTTTCAGGTTGCCTATAAATAGTAGAACCAAATTGTAAAAAAGTTAGACAGTGGAGGAACTCAGGGTGAGAAGAAGAGAGAAAGAGGAGTCGAAGCTCAAGCTTCTGTGTAAGTGATGCAGTCGAAGAGCCGAAGCTCTGTAAAAGGATAAGTCGGTGAGCTGACAAGTATGGACAGACAAGTTTGTAATATCTTTGTTATTTCCGCATAGTTATATATATGAATGATAGTTTATGGTTGAATGCATGTTTATTTGGCCGCACAATATTTCTAGATTTACCTGTGTAAATGATGTTTACATTTACCAGTTAAGTGAAAGATCAAAGAACCCATAAATTTCTCACCGCGTGAAAGATCCAAGTTTTACGGCACATTGGTCGACTCAAGTCTTCCTACATATTTGGGCATATGTTTTTATAAGTTATTTGGATTTGTTAATGTGTCCATTTTACTTCATCTTACTCACCGGTGAAAAGCATTTGTAATTTCTGAAGTCTCTTAGACTAAGAAAAATACCCTGTCCATTTCGACCAAAGTGAACCGACAAGGTCGGTTGAGTGAGCCGACTTGAGAGGTCGAAGAGGTGAGCCGACTTAGAGGTCGAAGTCAGCCGACTTCAAAGTGACAAGTGGTCGAGGTAAATTCATTCGATAGAACCGACAAGTAAGTCGAACTAAATCAGTCGAGTCGAAAGGCCGACCAAAGTTGATAGACTTGTCTAGTCGGGAGATAGACAAGTTTCACCCGACAAGTGGAAAAAGGAAAAAGAGGTCGGCGTGAAAAAAGTAAAAAATAAATTTTAATATTAATTGAGCGGTAAAATCAAGTTTAGTCGGCTTGGTTTTGGCTAACTTGTATCAGATCAAGGTTTATATCAGCCACAGGTTTAGGAAAGAAATCTTGTCTTAAAAGGTGGAAAATTAATTTTCTAAGGAAAGTTAATTAAAAATTAAAAATGGCTTCCACTTCCGTTTCATTACAAACTCCAATTTTTACAGGAAAGAATTATGAATATCGTTCTTTAACAATGAAGGCTTTATTTAGACGTCAATATGTCTCGGAGATAGTCCATCATGGTTATGCAGAACCAGCAGACATGACAGCATATAACAATCTCACACAGGCTGAGAAATATGTCTTGAGGGAACAGAGGAAGAAAGATGGAAAAGCTTTGTTTTACATACATCAAGCTATGCATGAGAGCATACTCCCAAGAGTAGCAGCAAAAACTAATGCTAAGCAAGCATGGGATACATTGGAGACTGCCTATCATGGTTTGGATAAGGTAAGGACATCCAAGAGGCAGATTTTGAGAAGAGGTTTTGAATCTCTGTCCATGAAAGATTCAGAGAATGTAGACACATTCTACACCAGAGTTGTTGGATTGATAAGCCAACTGAAATCTCATGGAGAAGCCATAGAATACGGAAGGGTTGTTGAAAAAAAATTTAGAAGTCTTCGTCCAAGATTTGAAAACTTGGTTGTGACCTTAGAAGAACACACAGACATGTCGACATTTACCATTGATGAGCTGCAAGCTTCACTCATCAATCATGAGTTCACAGAATCAACACAACATAGACATCATTGGAAGGTGCATTCACAGCAAAGTCATACATAAGCCGTGGTAGAGGCAGGGAGAGAAACAACTTCAGAGGCAGAGGAAGAAGTTCTTCAAGAGGAGGACGAGGCAGAAATCCTGCAAATGTCGGTGGAAGAGGAGATAATCACAACCCAAGTTAGCCAAGTGGCCAGAGGTTTGATAAATCAAAAATTCGATGTCGTTATTGTAAGAAGTTTGGTCATTATGCATATGAGTCCAAGAAGAAACAATATGACCAAGGAAGGCAAAGCCCAAATCAGTCGACCACCACCAGCACTTCGACAAGCGCAATGTTAATGGCATCGACATCTCCACTTGAATGCAATTCTCTTCAAGAAAGTCCACATGACATATGGTACTTAGATTCAGAATGCAGCAACCACATGACTGGTAATTTAAACTTGTTTTTCAATCTAGATAATCCTGTTAAAACTGATGTTACACTTGGAAACAATGTCCAAGTTACTGTCTTAGGAAAAGGCACTGTTGATATTCTAACCAAACACGAGGAGAGTAAGTATATCTCTGATGTCTATCATGTTGAAGGTCTGAAACATAATTTGTTAAGCATTGCACAGTTGATACAAAAAGGCTACAGAGTCTACATGGAAGATGCTCACTGTGTGATCAAAGACAAGCGTCCAAGCGACCAACTGATAGCAAAAGTGCCACTGACAAGCAACCGGTTGTTTCCATTGAGAAAGGGAAGAAAAACACGGGAGCTGCATTCAAGGCAGAAAGTGAAAAAATGGTCGAGCTCCTCGACAAGGAAGAAAATGGCAGCGCTAATTTGCAAGCAGCATTCAAACAGAAGTTCAGGATGAATCCTGGTTGTGGCATTTCAGATTTGGACATCTGAATTTTGGTGGGATGAAGCTACTGCACACAAAGAATATGGTGAAGGGATTACCATTGATCGACAGACCGGAGAGGGTTTGTGAAGGGTACATTTTCGGAAAGCAGCACAGAGAGACTTTTCCAGTCGGAAAGTCCTATAGAGCACGCACACCACTTGAAATTGTGCACTCTGATATTTGTCGTCCAATGCAGACATAATCCATTTGTGGCTACAAATATTTTCTAAATTTTATTGATGACTACTCAAGAAAAACATGGGTCTATTTTTTGAAACATAAATTTGATGCATTTGGTTATTTTCAGCAGTTCAAGGCACTCGTGGAGAACCAGAGTGGACATCGCATCAAGATCTTAACGACCGACAGAGGAGGTAAATATGTTTCAAATGAATTTCTGAATTTTTGCAAGACCCATGGCATAGAGAAACAATTCACTGCACGGTATACACCTCAGCATAATGGTATTACCGTAAGAAAGAACATAACCATCATGGAGATGGCACACAGTATGTTGGCAGCCAAGCATTTGCCAAATGAATATTGGGGTGAAGCAGTAGCAACTGTCGTTTACATTATGAATCGGTGTTCGACAAGGAGTGTGAAGAACAAAGTTCCCCAAGAAGCATGGACAGGTATGAATCATAGTGTTTCTCATTTAAAAGTTGTTGGTTGTGTTGCATATGCTCATGTTCCAGTTGAGGTGAGAAGGAAGCTAGACAAGAAGGGGAAGAAATGTTTTTTTGTCGGCTATTCTGAAGACACAAAAGCATACAAGATGTATGATCCTGTCGCAAGGAAAGTGATAATCAGTCGAGATGTTCAACTTGTCGAGAATGAATCATGGGATGGAACTGTCGAAATAAATGTCAAGATTGTGTTGAATGTCGACAGTGATGATATGGAAGAAGAAGTGGTTCAAACACCACATGTAAGTCAACCGGTCGTAGCAGCGTCGACTGAACCCATGACACCACGATATGGTTCAGCGCAAGGACCATAGACACAAGTAGCAGCTCAAGCTTCACCGACAAGCACACCAAGAGTATAGCAGACTCCATCAAGTATTTCGTCAAGGTCGACATCGACAGAACCGGTGAAGACAAGAAGTCTGTGAGAGATATATGAAGTTGGTACACCTAATTCATTCTCTCTCTTTGCATTATTTTCCCCTATATATGGTCCACTAGCTTTTGAAGAAGTTATTGAAGAAGAAGTATGGGCACAATCCATGGATGAAGAAATAGAATGCATTGAGAAGAACCAGACATGGGAGCTGGTTGATGTACCAAAAGATAAAGATGTAATTAGTTTCAAATGGATTTACAAGACGAGGCAAGATGATGATGGGAATGTGGAGAAGCACAAAACAAGACTAGTAGAAAGAGGGTTCACTCGGCAACCCGGCATAGAATTCAATGAAACATTTGCACCTGTTGCTGGCATGGATACAGTCAGAACAGTTTTGGCCATTGTTGCACAAAACAAATGGCATGCTCATCAAATGGATGTCAAGTCGGCATTCTTAAATGGCTATCTCGAAGAGGAAGTATATGTGGAACAACCACAAGGGTATGAAGATCCAGGTCAAGAGCATAAAGTGTACAGGCTGAAAAAGGCACTCTATGGTTTGAAGCAAGCTCCTAGAGCTTGGTACAGTCGGATTGATTCCTATCTCACTTAAAATGGATTTCACAGAAGTGAAAGTGAACCGAATTTGTACACCAAATTCGATGAGCAAGGTAAGATGTTAATTTCCTGCCTGTATGTAGATGATTTAATATTTACTGGTGATTATGGCATAGCAGATTTTAAGGCAGTCATGGAAAGTGAATTTGAAATGACTCATCTGGGGCTTATGAAGTTTTTTCTGGGCATTGAAGTTCGGCGGTCTGAAAGTGGTATTTTTATATCAGAGAAAAAGTATGCAAGTCAAGTTTTAAAAAGGTTTAACATGTCTAATTGCAAGATAGCCCCAACACTAGTAATAACAGGTTTAAAATTGAGCAAGGATGATGAAGGATCAACTGTCGATCCTACGATGTTCAAAAGGCTTGTTGGCAGCCTTATGTAATTGACAGCGACAAGACCAGACACTATGTATGGAGTAAGTCTGATCTCAAGGTTCATGGAGTCACCAAAAGAATCACATTGGCAAGCAGGTAAAAGAATTCTGAGGTATGTAAGTGGCAAAAAAGACCTTGGTATTATGTATTCAAACTCAGAAAACTTTAAACTCATTGGTTACACTGGCAGTGACAATGGAGGTAGCATAGATGACAGGAAGAGCACATCTCGGTACACATTTCATTTTGGTACATGTAGTGTCCCTCTCTGCATTGATGACAATTTGTGCGGAGAAGTGGTAAAGTTTCTTTGTCTTCCTTTATTACTACAAGGAGGTTCAACCTGTTAGCGG
>LPNX010889487.1:215731-337987 GCA_001517045.1 Pseudotsuga menziesii | reverse complement strand
AGGAGGATAGCAATTTTAGCGCCGTCGCTTAAGCGACGCTTATGTCCATTATTTCAAAAAAAAAATTAATCTTTCTGATTTTTGGCACGGTTAAAATAAAAAATCCACACGCCGTCGAAAATAACCGTCGGATTTTGGAGTGTACTCTCTAGATTGATTCTATGACAGTTGAAATGCACAATTATAAAAAAAAAAGAATATAAAAATAACTGGTAGCTAGGTAAGAGCAATGAATGGATAACTCATAGTTGATATAGATAACTAAGAGTTCATGGCATATAACTAGAAGAATGTGAGATAAAAAAGAAAAGAATATATAAAAAATAATTGATAGTTGATAAATGAATAACATGAAGAATGTCACTTATAACTTGTAGCTAGGCATGGATAACTCACACTTGAACTAGTTTAACTAGAAGAATATGAGGAATAAAAAATGTTTCAAAACTATATTCCATTCCATAACTATCTCTCAACAATTTGATACCTATGAACATCTATGCACATCTAAAGGGTCACGCCCATTCCAGAGGACAAGGATACAATGTTAATGTACTTGAACTCCCTGTGCTAGCCCGATATGTTTGCAATACCATCTTTTTTTTTTCTGTTGAATCTTACACAAGATTATTATTGTTCATTTTGTACTTTGATTCATATCAAACATGTTTTTCCTTTTTATAGTTGTTATTGCATCAATTATCCACACTTTGCAGTCTTTTCTTCATGAGATTAGTTTTTGCCATGCCATGCCAAACTATGATGTGATAAAGCCCATTTGGCATTGCTCTCTTTTTGAGATGAAACAAGACTTTGTTTAAAATATGCTATGGCATCCCACGCCAAAATGTAATGTGATGTTAATTGGAAATCCCTACTTGCTATTTTGTATACTTGTTAAGTTAAGTAAACTTGTTATATATTGTGATTTGGACTATTCTCTATCTTTTGAGAAATTGCAGCGTTCCATTTTGTTGTGGTATTAATTGCAGTGTTCCAGTTATTAATATATTATTGTTTGAATGAGATAGTTATCAAGATCTTTTTTTCGTAATATTTATATAGAAATCTGATTGTCATAAATAATTTTACATCCTCATATAACTACTACAAGACATTACCTACATACTCAGAACATTACATTTTTTTAATCATTTCCTCATTAAACACACAAGTTAAAAAGATTATATCATATACAAACATTTACATACACTACCTCAATTTAATCATTCATTTTTTACCTTCTTTTACTCTCCAACAAACACCTTATCAATATATTATTACATCCTCTTGGAGCAATTGCTAGTAATTAAGTTTCTTTACCCTAACAAAAATTGCTGTACCCATTGGAAGCGTAAAACAGGTCATAAAGCGCATGGAAGGCTTCAAATCTGAAGCGTAGGCAGAAAATAAATTTGGTTTATGGATTTGAATTAAGAACTTGGTAAAATTTAAGAAGTAAAAATAAATAATATTACTAAAAGTTACCCAGCTGTGAATGATGGCGTCATGGCCTACTTCAGAAATAGATAGAAAAACTCAATTCACGCGTGATGGAAACGACGTATGATAGGATATTTTCGGAGTGGTTTCCAGTGAGTGAAGAAAAGCAACTTTCCGTTCTTTCCACATCGCTGATTCAACATGGATGCCTTCATGCAGAACAGGACGAAACCGAAAGGGGGGCCTCGTGCTATAAATCTTTCTAAAATTCAGAGAGCTCAGAGCAGCAACGCCAGCTCCATTCCTCTTTTCTGTTCCCCATTTTTCCTCGGTACTTACATCTGTTCCCCATTTTTCCTCGGTACTTACATCTGGGTTTTCTTGGAATTGATCTAAGAATGGCAAACTCGGGACGTTTTGCGGTTGGCATTCTAGGTGCTTGTTCCTCTTCTCAATTCTTCTCATTCACTGCATTTTTGTTTTTCGTTTGTTTCATAGATTTGAGCTTAAAATGGTGTTAATGGCTGAAAACGGGAGCACTTTGTATTGTTTTATGTACCAGGCAACTTGGCTTCGTTGCTATTACACGGAGCACCAATGTAAGACCGAGGCCTCCAAAATTTCGGCAATTTCAGCAGAAAAAGTCCATATTGAATTATTGTTCTAACTTGTAAATATTTTATGCAGGGTCACGTTTAGGAGAGTGATCAAAAACAGATCTACGGAGGAACGCTCTGGATTCCCATATGCAATAGCTCTGCTCAGCTGTCTTCTCGACACGTGGTATGCCTCGCCTCTCATCAGTAATGGCCTGGACGACATCTTGGCGGTGACTGTCAATGGCGTTGGAATCGTTCTGGAGTTTGTGTTCGTTTGCATCTATCTGAAATTTGCTCCAAAGAAAGCCAAGGCAGGCTTCAATTCTCGTAATATCTTATAATTTGTTCCTGATCAGTAACTAGTTCTCTTATAATTAGTTTCACCGGGTTTGCAGCTTACTTTAGATTAATGATCTCACAGATGCCCCGCAAATTGATGAGGATAACATGTAGGGTTGTATGAATATATTGAATTGGTTGTTTGTTGCACAGGTAGAAATGGCGAGAACTATCGTGGGTGTAATAATGGCGTTTGCCTCCATCTCAACAGTTTCTTTGGTTGCTTTTGATGATAAGAAGCGTAGGAAAATGCTAGTCGGGACTTCAGGGATGATTGTTACTGTGGTTCTGTATGCTTCTCCACTTTCCATTGCAGTAAGTATCTAAATCCCATGGCGTTTTGTCATATTTAGCTGTGGAATCTCCATCAATTACGTATTTTGACTCTATCCCATCCTGAAATGTGCACAGAGAAAGGTGATCCGGACTAGAAGTGTGGAGTTTATGCCCATCACTTTCACCCTATTCGCACTCGTCAATAGTTGTATCAGGATGATTTATTTCCTTCTGGACAAGAATCTCATCTTAGCGGTAACATCAGATACAGCGGCCTTCTCTGTACATTTGCAGATATTTTTGTATTCATCTGTAAAAAGGACTAAGTTTCTTACTGTGTTTTGGTGAATGCAGTGTCCAAATATACTGGGCGTACCATTAGGCATAAGTCAGATAGTGTTGTATTGTATGTACTGGAAGCAACCAATTCTCGAAGAGAATGGAATATTTGATCCAGAGGTTGGATTGAAATTGGATTCCACAGCTCAACAGAGCGTGGAAATGGAGACCCAGTCGGTGAAACATACCTTCAACTCGGTTGGGAAAATTTAGTTCATTGGGAGAGTTGGCTAACATACTATGAAATCTACTAGTTTTGAATTGTATACGCAACCTTTATTACTATTTTTTTTTACCAGAAGTTTAAGTAATGTCATCAATCAAGGACTGAATAAGGCCTTTAGGTTTTCAGGTTTTTTATCTTCATGGACTTACTCTTCGTGTTATACCTTGTAACATTGTTCATCTAATCAAAATGTATAGGCATAGGCATATTTGGAATATGCCTATTTTAAACCTTCCATCATTTCTTTCTAAGATTGGTCACCCTTTTATAAAGTATTACACATAATTGCACCTTTTTAGACTTGTATCAATAATGGTAATGTTGCTGTCGCTTATTTGCCCATGTTTTTGACGCTGAATAATATTGTAATGTGTTAAGATACACGTTATCAGGGGCAGCATTGGAATCAGCTCTTTTTACAAATTCAATGAATAACATGTCAGTTTTGTTATATACATGGGCAACAATGCAATCAGTTATTTTTTACATTATGCTAATTTTTAAAAAAATTATTATGTTTATTTTAATAATTCAAATATTATGATGATTATTTTTCGATTAGAAAATTTAGAATTTTATTGATAAAAAAAAGCTACTTATTATTATATATATGATTTATTAATTTCAGGTGTATATGAATATGAAGTTGAAAAAACATATCCAACAAAAGAGTTATATTGATAGCTAGGCATCTCAAGCCATTTACATCTCAAAATTAACTCAAGCTTATTATCATATGCTCTCTCACATATAAAAATCTAAAGAAGATTGTATTTAAAACTTTAATATAGTTACTAGAATAAATCTTAATAGTCTTCATATATTATGTTTTCAGCGAAAAAATGCAAAAAGAAAGAAAGGCTAAAAGAAAACATATTTACTTTTATGTAATTTGACAAAAAGGAACATGATAATATGTTTTTGAGTGTTTATTTGATTTTATTCAATAAACTATTGAACTTCATGCATATTAATACTAGCTTTTTCCAAAACATTTGATGCTCTATTAAGTTTTTTATAAATATGTTGTATATACACAACTTCCCCAAACCTATGAAGATGATTTGTTGTATTACTTTTTCTATACACAATAATAAGTCTGAATCACAAAAAATATGTAGATGATTTGTGGTCTTTTCAATTTCTATCCAAAGCAGAATTGCCATCCAAAGCAGAAAAAGAACATCACTCAAGACCCTATTTAAAACACTCCATACATATACCCTATTAATACCTATACCAAGACCCTATTTAAAACACTCCATACATATATAATCCCTCGAGTCGCTTGACCCCCACACCTTCTCGATCACCGATAGCATCTCCATCAAAGTGAGCCCAAAGCTTAGAATCATGAATTATTTCCTCATCCACTTGAGTTATCTTGATTTCCACTTTTTGTTAGGAAAAAAATTGTGTAGACCAAACCTTTTGATAAGCACATTGAATAGGCGGGATAAACTTATCTTTTAAACAATTTCATTTGTGCAAACTATATCCCCTAATTAATTATAATGGAAAGTTATGTGTACTCTAGTGATGATTCATTTAATTTCCACTTGTTTAATTTCTTCTTAATTTTAAACCAAATTGCCTCAATATAAAACATTTAACAATAATATACAAATTCAATTTTTCAAAAAAAAAAACAACCTTGAGTTTCTAGGTTTTCCATGTAACATCCTAGTGTAATACCTTATTAAGTAGAAAAAACCAAGTGAACATTTTATATTTGAAGTGACAATTATAATGCCACACTATCATGATTATTATTATTTTTTTAATTGAGAGTCTATTATATTGAAATAAAGTAGTGTTACAAGTAAAATTACAAAAGTGTGTATCCCACTTGTGTAACACCCCGGTTTTGACCCCGTTTGCATTAAATGTTTATGATGTATATATTGTAATCAATTGTGGTGTGGAGCTAAAGGAGAAAACCCCACCATCGATTTATCGTTTTATGTTCCGGTGATTAAAATCGTTGCCGGTGGTATACCATGCTATCCGGCACATTATAATTGTGGCATCATGTAAATATGCATTTGAATTAAAATCAACCCCAACCAGCTATGTCAATGCAACCATAATGAAAAGGGTATGATTTTCCTAAGGATAAGGAGGGGGGAATTATTTAACCTTTGGGGCCAATAGGGAAAAGCCAAATGTCAATATGAGAACCCATCAATTAGTCAACTACCCATTTTGTCTTTCCCCCCCAATCATTAAATTCTACCAGAATGTGGTTGAGTTAGTTATTGCATGGGGATGGGAAGAGTATGGGCAACAATTTCGAATTTGGGGAAAACCAATTTTGACTTTTGGGGCAAGTAATCACCCAAAAATGCATGCCATTTGGCCCATTCACCCACGTTCTTCATTGGCTTATGCATGGAAGCTTGGGGAGCTGCTTACTTCCACGATTTTGCTTGTTGTATGTTTTTCATTCACGAATTGGAGCCCCTGGGAGTTTTACCATCACCATTCATCCACGTTAGGTTGATGTATGTTTGTTTTTACCTCAGCTGGATAGTCGTTCTTCACTCTCATGGCTCAAAATTTCATTTTGGGTGATGATCTGTGGTTGGGCTTTCCTCCCCAACGTTTTTGTGACATTCTCCACTGTTTTCCAAGCTGAGGAATCGTTGTGGGTTAATTTTTGAAATTTGGGGTTCTTGTGGATTCCTGTTGAGTCGTTTTGGCCATGATAGGACCAACAACGACTCAAGAATCAAATTTCCTAGTCAAAGTTGTGTATTACTCGAATTGTCACCTTGGTTTTCTTTTGTGGTGTTTTCTTTTCTTCCCTAGAGCTGTGAATTGATCAATTTTGCAGTGTGTATTCAATGGTTGGTATTTGGACTGAATTGAAGTGGGAATGAAGGCTTGGTATGCTTGGTAAACCTGGTGTGTTTGGGAGCCTCATAGGCAGAGCTAGAGGGATGGCTTTCTTCTCCACAACCCCTGAATAACACTGGAAGTCAGGGCCTGAGGGACTGTGTAGCAGAGAAGGGACTGATTCCTTGTGTTGGGTGTGTGTGGGTGTCCTAGAAGTCAGGATAGTTCTGGTGCGGGTGTCCTTAGCTCTCCAGTGAGCCCACTAGCTTAGCAGTCAGCTTTTTCCATCTCCCTGATGGCCTGATAAAACCAACTTTGTTGGCTTGGATGAGTTGTGTATCTTGGCTATGTGTGAGCCTATTTAGTTCCTTATTCCTTTGGAAATCATGCCTAGCTTGGGGGTGGCAGTGTTGCCGAGAGATTAAGGAGCACACTGGCCTATGGTTGGGTGGAATGTTGCAACGACATAGCTGGTTGCGGGGAGCTTCATTCAAAGATAAGTATTCTTGTCTATTTCATCTCTGCAATTGCATTTACTATTTAATGAATTACAATGAACATGCCGAATGCTTGAATGTATGGTTTTGCTTCTGTTGTATGGTAATAATGTATGTATGTTTAGCTCAAAGCATTTCCGTTTTTATGTGTGTATGTTCATGGGGCTAGTTGCTCAGATAGATAATGGCATGGCACTGTCCTCTTCGCCGGTCGGAAGGTTGGGGATGTTACAACTTACACATAGGAAAAGACAAAGAAAAGATACCACTCAGCCATGTAGTAGTCAAAGAGATCCTCCATCCAAAAAACAAATCCAAACACTATAAAGTTTATAGAGATTACAAAAAAAACTTTAAGCTTTGCTAAATTTTAATATTAATAAAACTTAATATTATATTAATATGTTAAATATTTAAAAATTAAATTAATAACTCATTAACAATATAAAAAATGAATAGTTAATGTTAATAAATTTTCCATTTTAATTTAAAATTGAAGTAAAAAAAAATATTCAGATAAAACAATTAGCTATAATATAAATTGAAAACAAAAATAACATTAAATATATATATAATTTATATTTTTAATTATCATAAAAATAAAATAAAATAAAAATCTATATTAGAGAAAGAACTATTAGAAGTTATAATTATATGGTTGAAACATTTAATCATAATAGAAATTAATTATTTAAATATATATATGTTTGGATATTTGTGTAATCATCATAATAATAAAATAATATTAAGAAAAAATATTAAAATAATATATTTTTTAATCATTATATATATTTTAGAAATAACAATTATAAATTATAATTATATGTTTGAAACTTTTAATCATAATAGAAATTGATTATTTAAAAAAATATATAAGTATAAACTAAAAAGAAATTATGAACTTATTCTTAGTGTTATACCTTGTAACATTGTTCATCTAATAAATAAAAAATCAAAATGTGTCATGAATATTTGGAATACGTCTCTTTTAAACTTTCTACCATTTATTATGTTTTTGACACGGAATATATATGAATCGGTTAAGTCAATTAATTAGAGATGTATATTTAAATTTTTTAGTTTTCAAATGTTTTTAATATAGTTTGATTAATTTTTATTTTTTGAATTATTTAAATATTGATTTAACTTAATTTTTATTGGTCTTTTGTAGGTGACGTTTGCTTGGGTCTTTGTGCCCCAAGACCCGGCGGTGTGGTAACGTAAGCAATGGCATTGGAAACTGCAAATAAGGAATTATGTAATGGGTATGATTTAGTAAACTGTGCAATTAAGTTTTCAAATTTTTATATTATAGGTTTTCTACTTTTGCATAAGGTTTTTATGTTACACCCTCTTATTGCTAAAACAACTTTTTATTTCCTTGCAACTGACATTACTTTGATGGCTGACATCCTCGGCTGCTGGGTGCTCTCACTACTGACATCCTCGGCTGCTCACATCCTGGGCGGCTCTGCAGACAATGTGAGTGTGGCACTGGCCATAAGGTGAGGGTTCTGCATGCCCTTCTTGTTTCCACGATCGATAAGGCAATGCATATTGCCAGGTGAGGGTTCTGCATGCCCTTCTTGTTTCCATGATCGATCAGGCCATGCATATTGCCACAATCTGCCACTATCAAGCCATGCATACCCTTCCTTATATACCTTTATCACTCCATGGTTATAAAATGGACTACGAGAACTAGATTTAGACTGGGCTGGTGCTCTTTTATCATTTTCCCTGGCTGCCACCACTGCTTCAGCTGCAAGTCCCTTTCTTACTGGGTCTTGATTTATCAACCACCTATGGTTGTGCTTCAACTTCAAATCCCTTTCGTACCGAGTCTTCATTTATCAGCCAGCTGTGGTTGTTGCAATATGCATGGAACAACATACAAAGAACTGGGTTTGTCATTAGAGGAGAATTCTTCCTGTATTCTATATTCTATTTAAATTTCAATCTTTTGACCAGTTAAACCATATGTAGTTTAAACACTTTGCAGTTTTTATTTTGCTTTAATGGTGTTTAATGGTATTAATTATTAAGACTACAGTTAGGTTTTCGTTTGTTACCTTGTATTTACATTTCTAAACCCTATAAGCAGTACAAGTTTCAATAACCAACTTCAAACTTAAATTAAATTTTTAGGGAGGAATTCATATTTTACCATGAGAACTAACAAGGATGAACTTCTTTAATTTGCAGATTGAACTCAATTATCCTCACAAAACCCTTGTTTCGGTGAAGGGACATTTTGGCCTAATCTCCCCTGGATCTCCTGTTATACGGTCACTTACATTTGGGACCAGTGAGAAAAAAAAGTTCAGCAATTTGTGTCGAGAAAGGGACTCCATTTTCGTTGCCCAGCAATCAGCTCATGGACACAACCAAATAGGATTTCATGGAAGAAGTGGATTGTTTTTGGATACGATTGGAGTTTATGTGAAGGGAAAATCTCGACATCACTCCTGGCTATTTTGTAACAGCTCATGAGCGGACATTCAAGAGAGAATGTTGTGGTAAAGAAATTATCATTATTTTGGTTGGGAATTTTTCATCTCAACTAATTTTAATAATTATCATTATCTCAAATATATCATGATCCCCTAATAACCATTTTATTTTAAATAAAATTGGATTCCTTTTATCCATTAAAAAATGTTTCCTAACTTATTTATTGTGCTACATAAAAGAACATTAATGGAATCATACGTAAGAATAAAGTAAGAATGGTAAGAATGCAGAGGTTACTATGGTAAGTGCTTTTTCTACAAAGAGGTTGCCCTCTCTTCCTTTATACGGTACAAAATGGCTTACCGTGAACATACACTATAATTATCAACTAGATGAACCAAATTTATTTACTTGTACTAACGGTTAAACACTCAAAAACATGTATCAACTCGAACAATAAATTTTCTGTTTAAATTCTTGAACTGGCGCTGCGTATTTCTAATTTCTAGGTGACACTTATATTAAAATATGGTGCAAGCATCGTCATACATATCTAATTTATATTCTAAATAGCATGCAGGAGCAGAGATGTTGTGTGTCAAATGTTGACTGTCGCTTCATGCATCCCAGAGCTGGGCATGTAATGTATTTGTGTATAGTCATTGAAACAATGTGGCATCTAACTAAGATCATTGAATTTGTTATCGTTTTAAATTTATTGATGTTCTTAAAATGAAGTATTAAAATCTCTTAAAATGGTATGTATATGCATATATTCCATCTTAATTGTACGGTACTTGTAACACTACAATTCTGCATAACTTGCACCTCATGTGAAAGATAAAAAAATCTAGGAGAGTTTCTTAAGGTTAAATAGACTAAAGTTGGTCTTTTAGATGATAATCCTATTTCATAAGTTTTTTTTCCATTTGATAGTAGAAATCCTTATTTTTCAATTAAAGTTGAGGAATACTTTTTTCTCAACTTGAGAGCTTTCCTTATGCATATTATTATAATTAAAAATCCATAAGAGAGGAGATGAAATTGGTATACCAATCCTTCACAACTTTTTAATTTTAAAGGTTTGGCACTAGCTATTTCCAATTGCAAAATCAACTCTAGATACTTTTGAAACTGTAGGTAGCAATGTCGGAGACATTGCCACCTCGTGGCTCTTGGTTAGTATAGAATGTACACTTCCGTAAAAGCTGATATGGAATTATCATAAATATTGGATTGGTTGGCAGCTCTTAAATACCTTGTTGGTTTTGAGTTATATCATTCATGGTCTCTCTGTCACTTTTGTGCCCTAATTTCAGAGTGAGGGAGATGATGTGTAACCTGTTCACGTCCTCTGTTTACATGAATGTTCTTAAATATCACTTACAATGGTAGTTGGGACAGCTGCAATGTGAAGTTAAGTCAATTTAGCACAACTACTCGTGGCACCCCTACCACTACAATGACAACTAAGGTCTCTCGGATTTTTATTAATGGCATTTATTGAACTGTCATTCAAATTCATGGGACCTAATTTAATAACTCACCAATCCGTTCAACTGCTTCTACACTGTAATTCATCTTTGAAGCGCCACTCTTCAACAATTATTTTAAACTGGCGAACATAGAATACAGAGCTACAAAATTCACGATCAATGGCGGCCTCCTGGAAGCTTGAGTTCATCGTGACTACTATCATCTTAGTGTGTTTTTGTTAAATCTCAAGTTCAGAGGTGGTTCAAGGTCAACGCACACCACAGTTTCTTAATTGTGTTAGTAGACTCTACTCTTAACGCTGGCAACAACAATAACATCAATACACCGGTGAAGTGCAACTTCCTGCCTTACGACAGAGATTTTCTTGGTGGGATACCTACTGGATGCTTCTCTAATGGAAAGCTTACTTCAGATTTCTTGGGTATAATCTCCAAATACTCAACATTTATATTTCTGTATACATTCCAAGGATTGAATATTTTTTCAATGAAAATAGGATGTTGCAGGAATGATTTTTTTTAAGTTTAGATTAATGGACACGAGTTATCTTTTGGCATGTTATCAGGAATGTGAATATACAGTTAGGGCTATTTATGTATCTTATGAATATACAGTTACCCATCTGAGCATTGGCTCTGGAATTATTTTGTTTAAATGAAAATAGGATGTTGCAGGAATGTTTTAGGGCTATTTATCTCAGAGGTTTTTGCTGCATGGGAATTGAATGAACTTGGGTATTTTTTGGGTATGCTTTTATATAATTTGAGACTTGGTCCCCAAAGGCCTTACCTTATTGGTTGGTTCCGACTTGGTGACTACCATAACTTTGAAGAACATATTCTATCTCTCTTTCTCATGACTGAAAGGTCTTACTGGGTTGGGTTGGTCCTCACTGATTTCTGGATTTGTTTTTGGATTGAAATACTTGCGTAAGGTTGACTTCCCTTTACCATCTTCAAACTCCTGAATAAATCTTGGATCCATATCCTATTAAAATATTTGTCTCTAAACTTGGCACTTTGGATGCCACTGTACTTCTGTGGGATTGATTAGGTTATTGGTTCATATTTGTCTGTTTGGTAAGGTTCGTTAGAAAGTTAGTAAAAAAGGCTAGTCTCTGGAACCTTGTCAAGTATTAAAAAGTATATGGGTTTTGGGTGGTGAGGAAGACTCTGAATTAATTTTTATTATTCTATCTTTTAAAGGTCATTGACAAAGATGTATAAGAATTAGGAGCTTGCTCAAAGGAGCTGCTTCAACCTACCATCGTACTCTTGTATCAGAGAGGGGCCTGATCATGCACCCATATTTAAATCTACTGTTAATTTCAATGGAGAAGTATTTGAGAGCCCAAATTATTGCAACACATTGAGACAGGCTGAACATGCTGTTGCAGATGTGGTACTCAATACTCCTTTTCAGAGAGGACCTTCCCGAGATCTTGTTGCAAGAATCTTGGTATGATATTTGCTTTGGTAGTGTTTTGAGATTTATTTTCTGGATGATCTATTGCCCTTTGGTGAGCATTACTTCCATTTTACAATATTGTTTTAAAGTTTGACTTTATATTTTACCATTTCAGGGTTTAAGGTTTAGCAGCTGGCTGCATTAAAGGTGTGGCCATAATTTTTGGAAATGACTGTTTTATAGGTCATTTTTATGTCACAAATTTTGAGCAAATGCAGATGAATTGTAAAAGTATGAAACATGTTTTTTTTGGAACATGTCTATTTAGGTGACACATGTATAAGTTTATAGAAATGAGTGACATTTTGTGTGTCACATGTGGTTATTTGAGATTGATTTTTCCAGATTTCGTAAATCACCAATCTGGGTTTGAGAGCCTTTGATTCTTGAAGTTCCATATCTTTTGCATCTATTGAATATGTATTTTGTTTTTAGTTCTATGCTTAACATATTTATTTGTTTAGTGGATGGAGTATTTTGATTCCCCTTTGGTTTTAGATGAAAGAGATGTATTACATCTTCTATATTTTGTAAAACATAGATGAAGAGAGGGGTTAGAGCCTTCTGAGTTTGGTTGTATACATTTTGTAAGGAAATCCTGTGGAATGGATTTTTTTTTATATGATATAAATAATTTTTATCATTTTTTCTTGAGTTGTGATGTTTGTAATTTTATTTACTATTTCTTCTTATATAAATGAATGGAATTCTCTTGTAATAATGGAATCACTAACTAGTATATTCTAGAAATAGTGAAATGCTTAGTGTTTATAGCCTATTGCCAGTTTTCATTTACATATTGTGATTCATGTGTAGAATGTGTTTCTATTCAATGATTTTTTTGTCTATTTTTTAGTGGTGGTGAAGCAATTTGTGAAACAATTTCCTGTAAGTGTGTCTTCTTTCTTTCACCTACCATTATTAAATATTAAGTATTTAAAAGTGTAAAATTTTCATTACTTTATTTCAGAAAAGTCATACAATCTAACCAAATATTCTTTTACTGGTTTCTATTATTTTCCTTAAGCAAATTATGCCTTTTCAAATAAGAGAACCAAATTTCCTTTTTACCTCAAATAATTATGAATAAAACTTTTGGCTTTAAGAAACAAAACTTTACATTTACAAATTCACACAATTGAATATTTGGTCAATATGCAAAGGTGTAGAATATCTTTCAATTCATTGAACAATTCATTTGTTTTGTTCCTTTTGCTTTCACAAAACACAAAATTAATTAATAGTTTTTAAATTAATTATTACTTTAAAAAAGGGAATGTAATGATTAAAAAAGGGAATGTAATGATAGCCTCTTGTGGAAAAATCAATTTAAATGTTTGCAATGTTAGTGAGAATGAGTGTTAAAAGGTATTGTGAATATTAGGGTGAAGAGATTTTGGGTATCCATTTATAAAGTTAATGAGAGTTATCATTTTTTCTTGAGTTGTGATGTTTGTAATTTTATTTACTATTTCTGCTTATATAAATGAATGGAATGCTCTTGTAATAATGGAATCACTAACTAGTATATTCTAGAAATAGTGAAATGCTTAGTGTTTATAGCCTATTGCCAGTTTTCATTTACATATTGTTATTCATGTGTAGAATGTGTTTCTATTCAATGAATTTTCTATCTATTTTTTAGTGGTGGTGAAGCAATTTGTGAAACAATTTCCTGTAAGTGTGTCTTCTTTCTTTCACCTACCATTATTAAATATTAAGTATTTAAAAGTGTAAAATTTTCATTACTTTATTTTAGAAAAGTCATACAATCTAACCAAATATTCTTTTACTGGTTTCTATTATTTTCCTTAAGCAAATTATGCCTTTTCAAATAAGGGAACCAAATTTCCTTTTTACCTCAAATAATTATGAATAAAACTTTTGGCTTTAAGAAACAAAACTTTACATTTACAAATTCACACAATTGAATATTTGGTCAATATGCAAAGGTGTAGAATATCTTTCAATTCACTTAACAATTCATTTGTTTTGTTCCTTTTGCTTTCACAAAACAGAAAATTAATTAATAGTTTTTAAATTAATTATTACTTTAAAAAAGGGAATGTAATGATTAAAAAAGGGAATGTAATGATAGCCTCTTGTGGAAAAATCAATTTAAATGTTTGCAATGTTAGTGAGAATGAGTGTTAAAAGGTACTGTGAATATTAGAGTAAAGAGATTTTGGGTATCCATTTATAAAGTTAATGAGAGTTATATGTAACATTATAAAAAATAAAAATAAAAAAAATTATTTTGATAAGTGAATTGGAAATTTTAATAAGGTTTATTGTTGATTTTTGTAAATATATTTATTGTCTTAATTTTATGCCAAATTAAAAAAAAAATTGTAGATTTATTTTGATGTTAAACTTAATATATTATTTAAATTATCTAAATTTTATGTACATTAAGTGTGTTTATTTTATTTTTTATATATCGTACAATTTAATATTTTATATATTTTATTTATAATTTATAGGTGATCCGAAACTCTTAATGGACTTATGGAATGGAAAATGTCATATTTTTAATATGACACTTCTTATAATGAACAAAAATTTTACCTATAAAGATTGCATATGGAGTGGTGTCCTCAATTTCATTGCCTTTCTTTTGCCTTGTTACCCTTTCTTTAGAGGATAAGTTACTTTTCAAGCCCAAATGTGCAACTCCAAGAGAGAGGCGGGTACCATTTTATAAGGAGAAGTTGGTTTCTAACTTTGGTACTGGAAGGAATTAACTTAACCACTCAAAAAGCATCAACAATTTATCATCTAGCTAATAAAAAATGGTTCATCCCCACTTTGTGTAGTAGTCGTTCTCACAAAGGTGGTAAAGCTCATCCTCACTTTGGATCCATTGAAATAGAACTTGAGTCTAGAGTCTTCTAAGTAGTCAAATCTCTACCATCCTAAAAAGGATGCTTAAGTAGGCTATAACAACATGTATTCTATTTTTATTAAGTTTTAAGTAGGCTATAACTAAATTTAATCTATTTTTATTGAGTTTTAGTTTTTTGCAGAGGCAATTGCAAGCCACTAGCTATCACAAATGCAATATAGGGGACATTGCCACTTCATGGCTTTTGTTTCTAAGATTGTTCACCTTTTATAAATAATCACATAGAATTGCACCTTTTAAGACTTGTTTATAATGTTAAGTTATCATTGACACTAATGGAATTTATTTTTGCAAATTCAATGAATAAAACATATTATTAGATTTGTTATGGAAATTTAACATGGGAAACAATGTAATCAGTTATTTGTGATTTTACACAATGGTAAATTTTTAAAGTTTTATTACTATTATTTTAAAGATTCACACACACACATATATTAGGTGCTTATTAAGTTGAAAAAACATATCAAACCAAAAATTCATATAGCCATTTACATTTCAAAATTAACTCACATATATTGTCATATGCTCTCTCAAATATAAAAATCTAAAGAAGATTGTATTTAAAACTTTAAAAGAGTCTCTTTTTAAAAATCTTAATAATTTTCATAAGAGTCTCTTTTAAAATAAAAACTATACATGCTTTTATCTAATTTCATAGAAAGAGTTAATATGTTTTTGAGTGTCTATTTGATTTTTTCAATAAACCAATGACCTTCCTACATATTTGTAGTGTTTTTTTCCAACTCATTTGATATTCTATTAGGTTCTCTATAAATATGTTGCATATGCACACTTTCTCCAAAAATATGAAGATGGCTTATTGTATTACCTTATCTATGCACAATATTAGGTGTGAATCACCATAAATATGAAGATGGTTTGTGCCCTTCTGAATTGCCATCCAAAGCAGAAGAGGAAGGGCACTAAGATCCCAAAAATTATTAGTATGTATATCAAGGCCATATTTAAAACAAATCCAATGCTTCCCCCATAAATATAAAATCCTTTGAGCTCCACAACTCCTCATCACCCATAACATTCCCATCAAAGTAAGCCCAAGTCTTAGAATCATCAATTATTTCCTCATCCACTCGACTTATCTTGATTTCCACTTTATTATGAGGAAAAAACTATGTATACTCAAACTTTGATAAACACATTGAATAGGAAGAATAAACTAATCTTCGAAACAACTTGCATTTGTACAAACTATATCCCCCAATTAATTATAATCGAAATCTATGTGTACCGTACTAACCAACATAGATCCAAATCTTACGCTCTATCAAACGCCGAGAGGAATCAAATCTCTCGAGGTACAAACCTATTCATAAGTATTTCATTCAAGGAGATGTGAGCTTTGGTGTGTTCTATATATAGCCATTTATTTGATTCAAACCAGAAGACACATGGGGTGATGTACAATCATGGACTCCTTTAAAGACACTTTAGATGCCACATAATACTGAAAAAAAGCCTGGAACCTCTGACTTTAGGTGAAAATTAGGGGTACATTCCTAACGTATTTGAAGATGGAGTAAAAAGAAAAAAGATAGGTAATTGAATCATCTTTCATAATATATAACATTTATGCCAAAAAAATGTGTGTAAATTATTCTAAAATTAGTTTCCGTTAAATTGGGTTTTCAAATTTTTAGCACATAATAACATATATTTTTGTGCGGGTGCAACACTATATGAGGTAAATGATGTCAATTTTGGATAAAATCTTGTAGACATATAAAGGGCATATGGGCCTAGTGCAACACTATTTATTCAGAATTTTTCATGAATTATTTTTTTATTATTAATTATTAAAGTGAGAAAATATTGAAATGAAAATGTTCCGTGCAGGTGCAATACTTTAGGGGCAAATATTAATTAAATCCTTGATTTCTATATATAAGATTGTAGATATCGCTCTCTTCTAGTGCACCATATAGTTTTCTTGGGAAACAGTGAAGGAGATCAAAAGTTATATAAAAAACAATCGATGTATCTATTTTTTAAAACTGACATGTGTCATTTAGAAAAATAATAATAAATAAATAAAACATACATTTTAAGCAAAAAGTTACCTATTCAAAATCATAATATTGTACTCTACAATATTCTATATTTTCATAAAAAAAAATGTGTTTTTCAGAGAAAAACATGCCATTGAAACTGAGTATATTGATAGAGTTCTAAAATACAAGAAATAGCCCCAGTTTATTTGTCTGATCCAATAGGTTCACTAGTTGAAAGCTATTTCCGAACATAATGCCAAGCCTTTTTCCTTCTGAGTTTTTAAATTTAAAAAAAAAAAACACATATGTTGTTTAGCATTATTCATATCACATATGTGCTATAACGCATATTTCGAAATTGAACCCAAGAGATAGAACAATTACACTCACAAAATTGCTAATCAAACATTCAAAATTAACACCAAAGGAGACTGAAATTGGAGAATAACACTAATCTGTATTGAGTGAATGTACAATAGCCAACCTTATGAAGTGATAGGATATTGTAATATATAATTACATGAGAGGTTCAAATGCATAATGATGCCATTCGAAATAGTAAAAAAGCAGGCTTACCAAATCTAGTCAAATCCCCCATAGGTGCATCAAGCAATTTCCAAATATATGAAGATGCTCACGAATTTGCTAAGTGAAGTAGGAAAGCTAAAGAGGGATGGAAAGACATTTCTCATACATGCTTTTATTTGGAGAAAAGCAGGGAGGATGATGTGGGAAAAAAATAAGACAGTTACACCTAGACTAGCTTTTCCTTTTGCCTTAAATCAACTATAAAGCAAATGAGATTTTCAGAAAACGCATATATGCACTTTAGATAATATGGAATAAATAATACATGCTAAAATTGGTTTCTAGGATGTTTACCAAGCGCTCCATGACTCAGTTTTACTATGTGTTGACTTCTAGGACATGTAGAAGGAAACTAACATAGAATGGAATCTAGGAATCTAGGTAATAAGACAAAAGTGATTAAACTAATGTCTAATGTAGGTAAATATGGGTTGATTATTCTAAAAACCCCCCTTAAGACCGAATTTATGAGTAAATATCAGAAAATTATAGGGCCTAGAAACAAGGCTTAGTCACCCTTTACATACGGCTTGTCCATACAACCAAGGAAAGAGGGAAAAGCCCAGTGGGAAAATCCTCCCTTAAACATGGACAGGAAAAACAAAATTTGGAAATCTTGTCATCAATCATGCTTCACAGCATGATCAACAATCCCCAGTAGTGATTTGAGATTGATGAAGTTCTTCTCAAAAAAATTTTTGGTGAAGATGTCTGCTACTTGTTCTAAAGATGCACAGAAGAGTAAAACAATGGTACCATCATGCACAAACTATATGATGTAGTGCATATGGATCTCAATGTGCTTGGTTTGCTGTCTCTGAACCAGATCATTGCATATTCGAATGGTGTTCTAATTATCATAGTAGATAATAGTTGAAAACTCTGATTAAAAGCCACATTCTCCAAGTATCCCCTGCAACCACAAACATTGAGTTGTTGCATTTACAACTCCTCTATACTTTGATTTTGTAGATGAGAGTGCTATGGCACTCTGCTTCTTGCTTGACCAGCTGATTGGTCCTTCTACAAGCATGAACACATATCCTGATGTAGACTCTCGATTTTTGTTGTCACCTGCCCAATCACTGTCAGTAAACCCAATCAAATCAAGATCATATTTTGCTTTGTAGAAGATCCCATGATTTCTTGTTCCTTGAACAAAGTTTAGGATCCTCTTGGCTACTCTCCAGTGGATCTCATGAGGCTGATCCATGTATCTCAAAGCCACACTAACTACATAAGATAAACCCAGTCGAGTGTGTGTAAGATAAATAAATTCCCAATAAACTTCCTATACAGTATATTATTTACCATAGGAGAAGAACCTGCTTCTTCAAGCTTAACTCTTGAAAGGAAGGGAGTCTTGCTTGGCTTGCAATATTTCATGTTGAACTTGATGAGAAAATATGAAGCATACTTGGACTAATGTACTTTGATTCCATGTTGGGATTGAGCAATTTCAAGACCCAAGAATTGGCTCAACAATCCCAAATCTATCATAGAAAATGCATGGTTCATTGCATCCTTCAAGGAGGAAATCTCTTTATTTGAACTTCCTGTAATCAGTAGGTCATCCACATAAAAGAGAATAATCATCAAAGAACCATGAATCAAACAAAACTCAGTGACAACAAAAATCCATCAATCTTGGCATACCAAGCCCCGAGGGCTTGCTTGAGCCCATACAATGATTTCTTTAACTTTCACACTAAAGATGGATTAGAAACAAACCTTTCAGTTTGCTGCATGTAAATATATTTAGTGAGATATCCATTTAGGAAATCACACTTCACATCCATGTGATGTACCTCCCATTGTTGCAAAGTTGCAATGGCTAGAGATAGCCCCATGGAGTCCATCTTTTCCACTGGTGCAAAGGTTTCATGTAGTCAATACCATGTACTTGTGAGTAGCCCTTGGCTACCAGTATTGACTTAAATTTCAAAGGTGAACGATCAGCAGAAAACTTGGTCTTGAAAACCCACTTACATTGAACTAGCTTCCTCCCCGGGGGAAGATCAACCAATTCCCGAGTGTTGTTCTTCTGGAGCAAGCTGAATTCTTATTTCATGGCTGTTTTCCATATTAGATCATTTGCTACATATTCATATGTTTGTGGATCTGATTCAACCATCAGATAGAAATTCTCAGAAAATAGAGGATCTTTCACACAAAGGGCACTCTCAAATTGAGATCTAGTCCTCCTAGTGTCATTAGGATTTCCAGCTAGTTCCCCAGTTGCATGAATGGTCTTTTCTGCCCATTTTGGTTTTGTAGGAATTTTAGGAACTGCAATAAAATCATCATTATCATAAATATCAGAATCAGCAAACTCATTAGTTTCTTCACTTACAATCAATGGTTCTGGTGGTGAAGAGGACTCTCCAACTTCAACTGTTGTTAAAGGCTCTTCTTGGAACTGAACACTTCTTTCAATGAAAGATTTGTTAGTGATCAATTTGATAAGATTGTACCCTTTTGAATCTTTAGAATACCCAAAAAAATAGGCACTCTTGGCTTTGGGGTTGCAAATCCTTTCCTTTTCAGTTGGAATTCTAGCCCAAGCCTTTGAGCTAAAAATCCTGAAATGGGTCACATCTATCTTGTGCCCACTCCAAGTTTCGAGAGGAGTCATACCATCAAACTACTTATGAGGCACCTTGTAATGGATGTAGGATGCATAGTTTATAGCTTCAAACCAAAAATTTGGTGGCAAATTCTTAGCCTCCATCATGCAGGTTTCCATCTCCTTTAGTGATCTGTTCTTTCTCTCAGCAACGCCATTTTGTTGTGGTGTGTAAGGGATCGAATGTTGCATCTGAATACCTGCATCTTTGCAATACCGAATGAACTCAGACTTGACATACTCACCACCATTGTCAGATCTGAGGATCTTGAGTTTCCTCCCAGAATGGTTTTCAACCAAGGCTCTAAAGTCTTTAAAGAGGTAAAAAACTTAAAACTTACCACCTCTAGCCCCCTCCGCTCTAGGCATAACACCTAGTTTCTTTATTTGGTAGACTCTATTATGATTTAGGAAGTGAACCTAAAAATACCTGGAAAATTCATCTATGAAGGTCACTGTATATTTGGCTTGACTCATGGAAATATGAGGGAATGGACCAGCAATGTCACTATGGATCAACTCAAGTGGTGTAGAGGTTCTCTCATGACTAGCTTTGTCATACTTGTGCTCTGGGTGTTTTCCTAGAATACAACCTTGACAGACTCCCTTAGAAAACTTGATCTTTGGTAACCCTATGACCATATCTTTTTCACTCAAATCTGAAATATACTTGTAGTTAAGATGGCAAAATATTTCATGCCAAATATTGCTTGCTTCATTAGCATGAATCAGAAGAGCAGAGGGGTTTGAGTAGGGTAGAAAATGGGAAAACTTGTATACCTTCGAAGTGAGATCAAAAACACCTTTTTCTATGACTTTACCATTCTAAATATCAATTATTTCAACATCATCATGAGAGAAAATGACCTTCTTTGGAGACCCAGTCTGAGTCATCTGATACAATGACAAGAGATTAGAGGAAAGACATGGAACATACAACACATTATTGAAACTACCATGGTCAAGATCAATCCTACCCTTCCCCAAAATGTCAGTGAGAGAGTCATCTCCAAAAACTATTGGTGTACCTTTCAACATGTCAAGAGAGGAGAATGTCTCCTTTGTCGAAGCCATATTTCTAGAATATCCAGAATCTATGATGAAGCTAGGTGAGCTTGATGTGCCAACAACCAAGGCATGTACTCTCTCTCTGTCTTCTGAATTTGATCCTCCTTCCTTCTCCTTTGAGCAATTAGGAAGGGAGATGTTATTCTTCTCCAAGAGTTGGGTCAACATGTCAATTATCTTCTTCATACAAGAGCTCTTAGGATGATATCCCTTACTATAGTATGCGCACTTGCACATTTCTCCTTTATTCTTCTTCTTCTGGGAGTTCTTCATGGATATTTGAGGCTCCTCTTGAGACTTTGACTTGTCTCTCTTTTTCTCAGGTGGATTTTTATCTTTTTTCTTGCTTTTTGAATCCACCCTTGAATTTCCAGCAACCAAATCTTGGTCTTTGGAAGGTTTGAAGGTGCCCATCATCACCAACTTATCTTGCTCTTGTGTGAGGGATTCCATGAACTCTACAAGCTTAGGCATCTTCCAGGATCGATATGTAAACTTGGCGGCATGTAAGTTTGAAACAAACATTGAATAGTCAGGACCAAGCTTGGAGAGTATGTCCAATACTATTTTCTCTTCCTTCTTTTTGATCCCACACTATTATAGTTGCAAAACAAGGGCCTTAAACTTGGAAAAGTAGAGTTGCAATGATTCGAAGCTACTGGGACTCAAGGAGATCAAATCATTCTTGATTTGATTTCCTCTCATCTCATCTATCTTTCCAAAAATCTCTTCAATATTCTCTCACACTTCATTAGGTGATGTCAATCCATCAAGATGGAAGAGGAGGTCTCTTGAAATGCTCAGACACAAAAGACCATAGGCCTCATCGCTCCTATTGTGCCATTTAATTTTCTCTGTAGCTGCATTGGGCTCTACCTCAGTTTCCATATTTACCTTGTAGATACCTTTTTCTCTCAACAATATCTCCATCTAATCTTTCCACTCAAAGAAATTGAATGGAGTCAAGATTATCTTTTGAGATTGGTCCATAGCTCAGTAGTTGTGCCCTCTAGTCAGCAGAATGTGCTCCCAATAAATGATGTCGAACCTAAAATAACAATTTGGAAGGATATAAATTGATCTACAAATTCTTTGACACCATGTGGAAATTGAACCCAAGATATAGAACAATTACACTCACAAAATTAGCACCAAAGGAGACTGGAATTGGAGCATAACACTAATCTATATTGAGTAAGTGTACAATAGAGAACATTATCAAGTAATAGGCTGCTGTAATATATAACTACATGATACGTTTGAATTTATAAGGATTCCATTCAAAATAATCAAAAAGCAGGCTTACCAAATCTAGTCAAATCCCCCATAGGTGCATAAAGCAGTTTTGAAATATATGAAGATGCTCACAAATTTGCTAAGCCAAATGGGAAAGATAAAGAGGGATGGAAATACAAATCATACATGCTTTTATTTGGAGAAAATGAGGGAGTATGACGTGGGAAAAAAGCAAGGCAGTTACACCTAGACTAGCTTTTTTTGTTGCCTTATATCGGCTATAAAGCAAGGAATCCTTTCAGAAAAAGAAGATATGCACATTAGAGAATATAGAATAAATAAAACATGCTAAAATTGGTTTCCATGATGTTTCCCAAGCACTCCATGACTCTGTTTGAGCATGTGTTGACTTCTAGGACACGTAGAAGGAAACTAGCATAGAATGGAATCTATGAATCTAGGTAATAACACAAAAATGATTAAATTAATGTCTAATGTAGGTAACTATGGGTTGATTATTCTAATAGCTTGGTATGAGAGTAAAAAAGAGTTTACCAAATTAGTGGATACGCCTTGGTAGAAACCCCATCTAAAAAGAAAATATCATGGTAATTATTGCCCCCTCCAAAGAGGTTTAGTGTGGCAAAAGGACAACACTTTGTCTAAAATTTGTGAATGGTTGTGGATAATGAGGTTATATTATTGGAGGTTCAAGGTGCTTGTCCATGGCGCTTGTTGATGGTGCTTAAGACATAAAATATTCTTTTTAGACTTAATGATTGAGTTGTATTTCCTAACCTTTCTCTAAGGCTCGAAACTCATATCTAGCTCTAAAATATTCATAATAGTACCAACACATCCACTATGAGAGTAAGGATTGCAATATCATTTATGTTGTTTTGAAGCATTATTTTTGGTTGTGGACACACAAAAGCATCTTTTAGGGCCTAAGGCCAAGGTATAATCTCTCGACTATGTTGAGCCTCCATTATGTATGCGTTGTGCTCGAGAACTCATAATCATACTAATATTCCCACTTGGAGGCCAAATATCTTCTTAAGACACGATTTTTTTCGTCTAAGGAATAATTCTTTGGTAAGATTCCTATAACATTTATTTAAGGACTACGGCTTAGGGTTTCTCCCACAACTATGTTCGGGACCTTGATATGCATGCGTAGTGCTCAAAACATCCTATTATTTATAATTACTCCGCATGGAGGCTAGGGATATGCTCATGAGGTCATGTATGGTGGATCAAATTTCATTCTTAAAACTATATTCTAAGAAGTTTTCTTTATTGTACAAGGCCTAGGTTTCCTACCTTAACAATGTCTAAGACCCATGGATTCATATCTACTATCTAAAACCTTCCAATGGCATCCATGTCACCACTTGAAGGAAAGGGTAACTTCAAGAGGTCATGGATGGTAATTTGAGGTTTTTTTCATGGTCATGGATTCCTAGAAGCCTTTTTAGAGTCCAATCCCAATGTTTACTCCCCCAACAATGTCAAAGGCCACACGACACATACCTAGTGCTTGTCAGGGATGATTTTAAGGAACCATACTTATTTAAAAGTGTATAAATGTTGGTGAATCTTACCAATTCTTAAAACGACAACTCTAAAATGTTTGGCGATATTTTTCAAAAAATATTTTAATTTCCAAGAATTTTATATCGTTTATATAATAATTTGGTGATTTTTAGGGTGAAAAAAGTTTACCCAATCAAAATTGGGTGAAACAAGGCTTCAAAAAATGCAAAATTGAGAATCGTTTTTTGGAGAAAAGCCCCTAAATATAGCCCATGGGATAAATTTCGCCCCTAAAATTATCCCTGGTGCTTGTAAGTCATGTGAGGTGATTCGAGGTATCATTTTAGGCCTTGGATGGATATAATATTCTTTTATGTACTAAGGCTTGGGTTTACTCTGACAACCATGTGTAAGGCCTTGAGACCCATGTCTACTATTTAAAACCTCTCGATGGCATGATTATCCCCACTTTTTGGGTAGGGACACAATCAATAGGTCCTACGTGGTAGTTTGAAGCGTCCTTATTGACCTTCAATGACTAAGGGATTCATTTAGGGCCCAAGGATTTGGTTTCCTCCCATTTCCAAGCATATGACCCCGAGACCCATAACTACTATTAAAAAAATACCAATTTCTCGCATATCCCTAATCTAAGGCCAAAGACCCCCTAGAGAGGTCATGTGTGGTGGATTGATACATTATTCTTTCCTATGGATCCCTAGAATATTCCTTTAGTGTCTACGACCTAGGTTTCATGATCGCTCAACCATATCAAGGGTCTCTAAACCCATTCTTAGTGATTATAACAACCTAATGGTGTCAACGCCCACACACAAAGCTAAGAATTTCCTCAAGAGGTAACATATGGTGGTTTAAGGTGTTCTTGGTCATCCTAGATGCCTAGAAGCTTCATTTAGGGCCTAAAGTAGAGGTTTCATCCCTTGACAATGTTTAAGACCCCAGGTCCCTCCCTCCCACTTATATTTACTCCCCTCCCACCAATCCCTTCCCTTTATATTTGTACTTCCTCAAGTCCTCTCTCATATCTCTCCCCTACCCATCCCTCCATTCCCCTTCTATTTCTCCTCCCTTCGTCCCCCCCATATATGTCCCCTACCCATTGTTACAGAGAGAAACTTCCTATGGCTTTGGGGTACAACAACAGAGAACTTGACACCAAAAATCAATATTTCCCAATATGCAAGAGAAACCAAACATCTAACACTAAGGGATACCAAATCATACCTTGTTCCAAATGGTTGAAGTAGATCCCTATTGAGCTTTTCCAATTCACGCTTGCATTAGCGATTTTCTCTCAACAACAACAAACAAGAAAAGCATGCTCTATAGTATTGTGTTAGACCTAATATAGCATATATATTCAATAATGTATAAACAATTAAATAACTCCATGGACTCAATATTCATATTCAAATGCACATAAATTGGACAGGAAAAGATATTTCTATTAATAAAATTAGAGATACAATAGTGACAACCTCTGTCGACACTTTTGCGAACCGGAGAAACCGAGTCCTCCACCTGGGCCTCCACCACCTCAATCCTCCATCTCTCGATAGCAATATCACATGCAAAGGCAAGCTTGGGAAGAACACAAAGTGATCCAAAGGGACAAAGGGATGCAGACTCAAGTATAAGCAAAACTGAGGCAACATTGGACTATAGGTTCTTTACTCTTAAATTCGTCCTCTTCAATGTACCCAAGGGGTTCCTTATATAGCACTCCAATGAGGTAACGGAGGGTCAAATCCCAGCGTTCTCAAGGAATATGGAAGGCTAGGAGTCAGGATATTTGGACTCATACGAGGAAAACTCCAAATGTATTTGGACTTATGCACACATCTTGATGTACATGAGTTTGAGTTCAAAAGTCGTGTGTACACATGAGTATAGCTTTAAAAGTCATGTACAACAATAAAAAAGTGTTTTTTAGGGATGATATTGGGATATCAAAGTATAATACAAGTCTGTGGGGTCTAAAGAGTCTGCAGAGGGATAGGGAATGCCATAAATATTTGATCAACCATGTGTGGTAAAATCAGCTATAACAGATTCCCCCTAATGTGTGATGTCAGAGGGGTAACATGATGGCCGAAATACATTATAAAATAAATCCCAAAAGTGGAGTAATGAAGACCTAGGTGGAAGATCCAGCCACTCATCGGTACCATAAAATGATCAATCTCTACATGTGACTACAAATACATATAGTAGTCTCGAATACATAAGAGTACAATGGCCATGAATAGGCATGATATAGAAAATGTGACATATGTTGTCATCGCCACGTACAATATACAATAGATCAGAATATCCAAAGTGGATGAAGACATACAATAGATTAATATATCCATAATGGATGAAGACATCTGATATACATTGGAATCAAATCATGAGAGCTAATATCTCATGAACACTTGCACGATAAAAGGAGGTAGCATACATGGAATGCCACCAAGCTGGAAGATCTTCTACATGAACCGCTACGAGTACATGTCCTACTATGCGAATAGATGTCTTGAGGTCAAACATAATAGTCCATCATCTGATTACCAGTCATTGGTGTATACCATTAACAGTGTCAAGATCACCCACCAATAATGAAAATGGGAATCAAGGTACATAGTGCAACATAACAAGTGTGAATATATGTGTTGAGGTTGAACACTTGGAAGAATCCATCAATTAGGGGACATTGATGTATTTTCAAAACTGTCGATGGTGAGAGAAATTACCATTAATGACTATAAGTCTCAAGGCACTCAAAGGACTCTAGACTCCTATTTTAGAGTAAATGATCTGAAGTCAATGGAATGGAATCTGTTGGAATAATGGAATTAAGGCATCCCCCATCAACCAACACAAGGTACTTAACAATGATGTATAATGTGGAAGAAATCGAACAAGATGTGCATGAACCAGTAACAGTACCGGGAATGGTCGACATGCAAAGTCAAGATAACTGAGGAATGGCTGACTCAGGCTTCAACTTCCTTCGAACAATATCATAAAGGTGAATGGTGACTGAAGGTAGGTAGCATGGACTCGATATGCAAACTAGTAAATCTTTGCGACATAGGAAGCATCAACAGAGGCTCCCATTAGAGGAAATTTCAACTCAAAATGGGCCTTTAAGTCTAATTCAAATTCCATGTCATCATGTGTTAGCCAATGAAATTGATTTAAATTTGAAATACCATATAGGTCTTAAAAAAAAAATTATATATAATTTGGGGATATGTATCATAAAAAAACTACTTTTTTTGTTGGTATTTTCGACATATCTCCCTGTGTGTTTACTCAAATTTTGACCGGGAGAGCTCATTGGATGTGGAATTAAATTTCACATCCAACGAGTACCCACTTGGCATACTTTTTGCAGACCGATCTACCCCCAAAAAAATAAATACTTGAAAAAATGTGATGATGAAAGCTATATGAACCCATGATGAAAGCTTTCCTACCCCATTTAATTCTGCATCCAACGAGCTCTCTTGATCGAAATTTGAGTAAAAACACAGGGACATATGTTGAAAATACAACAACAAAAAATTAGTTTTTATTTTCTTCCTCCAAAATTAATAAATATTATTTTAGTATTTTAACTATTATTTTATTAATTTTCCTTCGGAGGCCCATTTTGAGTTAAAATTTCCTTTAATGATAGGGACTAGAATATTAACCAATCAGTGTAGATAAAATTTGAGTAATGAGTACAACTCTTAAAGTCAAACTAATAACCCGACCAATAGATGTGATATACAGTTCTCTGTTCGAAGGTGACATGACTCGACTGCTACCAAAGATAACATCTTTTCCTGTCCATCTTTTTTATGTTTTTTTTTTTTGGACTTTTTCAGATATTTTGAAAAGCTTGAAAAAGAATTAAAGTGATTTATAGTACAAATCTAGGACGAGACGAGTGTAAGGGGACAAAAAAACTAGTTCCAAGTAGTGGAACATACCTATGTGCAATGCAAGGAGATATCTGCATGATAACAATGCTCGGGGGAAGATCTCCTCTCGGTAAAAGAGGTGATCAAGATGCAAAAGATATGTAAAAGTATCTTCTTGGATAGACATGAGACAAGATCAAGATATATGGCTGATAACTCAAAGTCAGGGAGCTGACATAAAGCTCAAGAAGGAAAGAAAAACTCATGAAAATGAAATTAAAACATGATATATACAAGGGATTCCCTATGGGGAAAAGGCATCATAAATTTCAAGAGGAGTATGAAGCTCTTTCTCAAAGACATGGTGGGTCTAAAAGGGGACTCCCATAACCTAAAGGAGATATCTCAGCATGGGTACCAAATGCAACATAGGATATAACTAGGGAACCCATGTATAGGAAAGCTATACCATTCACACAATACCACTTCTAACAACAACATGAAGTTTCTGTGATATCATGGAATGGGTTTGTACCTAAGGTTAAAATGAAATGGTCATAAGGTCATGAAAAATGTAGGTGGATGTGAAATACTAACCTATATTCCAATTCAAACATTATACCTGTAATAAGAACGAACGAGTCAAATCCTCGGAGAGAGTGTACAAAACATGGACCCTACATGACAATAATATTAGTCCAAAACAACTAGAAATAGTCAGTAAACAGTAAATACTATAAGGTATAGGGAGGACTGATCATGACAACAAATTTAAATGAAATAGTGCATTGAATGATGGGACATAAGAAGAAAGTAAGGTGAAGACCCAATGTTCACATATCCACTACCACCCCTTGAGGGTGACCACTGGTGTAAATACCGAGTGAAGGGAATAAAAATCCTCTACAAATGGAGTAGAGGATGGAATATGACCATTCCCAAATCCATGAACATGGTAAGGGGCTGTGATGCCCCCAAGTTCGACACCAGGGTCTGTACTAGGACCAAGGACAGGTTACAGGATACCAGGCATGCCGAAAATTAAAGGATCCGAACTCAAGAGAACATAAATTTACTCAAGTAACCGTGATACCAAAAATCCCACTAGAGCACAATGAGCACACTCATAAGAGAATATACAGCCAAAATACAAGCAAACCAAGGGGAGGATATGTGAGCTCCCGAATGCAGCAGGTATGTCTCTCCTTGGAGAGGCCTGAAATTCCCATACACCACAAGCAGAGGCATGTAACCAATTATAGTGGCTCTCAGCTTCCATGCATAAAGAGACTGTGCTGTCTGACCCATGCCTGGCCAGGAAACCTACAGAATAAACTATTCAAGTACCCCCTCGATACCTAGGTAAGGAAACTAAGGTCACCCTAATATAACCAATGCTCAAGTGGAAATTTGTAGGCGGGATCGACCATATGGGTAGGGTAGCAAAGCTCAAAACTCTTGAAAGAGCCCCCAGATATGAATATGATCCTAGAAATATCTCTGGTGCTCACAAAAGTGACCAAGGGCTATCCCAATCACAATTGATCACACTGCCTCATGCTTGACTCCTGTTTAAGAGTAGCGTCCTTAGAAACACTAATTATATCAAGGATTTCTCACTCTCTCCTGGACAAACACCTAATTGTTGTTGTTTAGTAGTCTTAGAGAATTGACTTACAATTAACTATTCCAAGAACCTAACCTAATCTTGTTAATGCACCCTATAAAATACAAGAGTGTAATTCATTTCATTAAAATGTTGATTTTAATTGGCTGTGATTACTCAAAGGATGATCATGCAACTAATGAATTTATGACTCAGCAATGAAATAAATATGCACACCTAAAAACCATGCCAAGTGCAATCTTGTAGAATGAAAAATAGGGTCTTCCACTACATGAGATGCATAAAAAATAATTCCTTTCTAAATGCCAATGCAATACTTCCTATATGAAAGCCTAAATACAACTCTCGTCCAAGAAATCCAATGCCAGTACCTCCTCAAGTCCATATGTCAGATGCATGTAAGAATGCAACTATTTTGTATTTTCAATATAAAAGAATGAAAATGCAATAAAATTCATTTAAAACTCGCAGTATTTGCAACAAGTATAAAACACAAGCCCATCAAGACACAGACACAAAAAGAGTAATGAACTAATGGGAAAACAGAAAGATAAATGATCAAAACTATTTTCAAAGAAAAAAATCAATGAAAAAGTGGTCTCTGGTCATAAAAGAAGCAGTCAACAGACAACATCAGAACCCAGGGGGACCCAACCACACTCACAACCCACCCAACAAATTATCACACCAAAAACTCAACCAAAAGGGAGGATCTATGCGTCTGTTTAAAGAAAAATAGTGTATATACACGACTAGGTAAGTAAAACCTGCGTATGTAAACGACTTTTCAACTAAAAGCCATGTATTCCGAGAATACAGTGGTAAAAATAAGGCCAAGGATCAAACCACTCTAGGGGAGTGTCAATGGATGGATATGCTCAAAGAAGCAGTCACATAGACAATGTCAATACCCAGGGGGACCCAACCACACTCAAAACCCACCCATCAACTTCTCACATAAAAACGCAACCAAAAGGGAGGATGTACGCGACTGTTTAAAGAAAAGTAGCATATGTAGGCGACTAGGTAAGGAAAATCCATGTATACAGAGAAGAAAGTGGTAAAAATAAGGCTAAAGGTAAAACCACCCAAGGGGAGTCTTAATGTATGAACATACTATAAAATGTGACACAAAAAAAAGTAGAAACAAATATCAAGTATAAAACACGTTGTGACCCCATCCCCAAAGAAAAACAAGGAACATCCCAAGTATAGTTGCCAATTCTGTTATGGAGAGAAACTTCCTATGGATTGGGGGTACCAAAATAGACATCTTGACACCAAAAATCAATCTTTCCTGATATGTAAGAGAAACCAAACATTTAACACTAAGGGATACCGAATCACACCTTGTTCCAGATGGTTGAAGTAGATCCCTGTTGAGATTTTCCAATTCACGCTTGCATTAGTGATTTTCTCTCAACAACAACAAACAAGACAAGCATGTTGTTATACCTAAATATCGTCATCAACATGTGATAAGATACCAAATTTTAGTATTTCCCTCAATCTCAAATTGCGAAGCCAAGAACATTGGTCTAGACATCAAATTTGTATATGAAAATCCAGCACTGCTTCTACCCTTTAGTCAAAAAGTGGTACCTTCTTCAGCACCACCTGCAATGTGTTGGTAGTAAGTGATGGAACCATATTTACCCTTTAAGCAAGGCACGGTTCTACCTAGAACAACTCTATCATGGGGAAAAAAGAGTGGTGGCCTTGGTAAAAAGTGAAAAAGAGAGGTTCTCACGAACCTTCTCAAAATAAGGCTTCATGGCACCCTTATCCCCGATCAGCAGGGTCAGTTGGGCTCGAGATCCATCCTTGTAGGATCTCCTAGCCACCTCACCCACCAATTTATTAACCATCCCTATCTATTGCAAGCCTATAAAAGTAGGCTCAATCTCCATGGTTGAGGAGAGAGTAATGTTATGTTGTTGCTTTGTTATTATGGCCTAAGTCATTCAAGAGAGCTTGATGGAGCAAGTTGGAGCTATAGGGGACAAGATGCTGGAATTGTGAGAGAGCATATCAACACTAAGGCATAGGTTGTAAAATATCTCTTCATTTTATTAATGTAAAGTTGGTTCCTTTCCGATATACTTGTTATATTATAATCTTGCATGTTATTGTAAGATTCCATAGTCACTGCCATAGATCTAGAGATGATGTTCTGGTATCTTTGATCTTTTGTGTGTTTGATGTGTTTTTGTAGGAATTTTCTTGGAGAACTTTTGTCATAAGAGAAGAACCACATCAATCCATGAAATATTTCATTCTAGGTGTTTATAGCTTCTAGGGAAAGTCTTCTAGCCTTATTGTGAACCATTTGTTTTGGATCTGAACCATTAAGACCAGAGGAACAACTTATGTCCGCAGAAGGTGCAAAATTCCTAGCAACAAATTTGGTGACTCCGCTAGGGAAGAGCTTCAGCTGATCTGATATTCCTTAGTATTTTCAAAACACTTGTCTGAAATCCAAGCTCCTATTCTCCATCAGTTCAATAAGATCCACTAGCTGATCTAGTGGTTATTGGTTTGGTATCTTCAGATCTGTTTAGATCCGATTTTTTGACTTTTTGTGCTCTTACATACTGTTAATTTTGTATTTTAATTCCAGTTGCACAGTGATTTAACTTTTCTTTTTCACCATTTTTTGTTTGTTTTGGGAATCTACAGGGAACCACATATGAACAATAAGTAAGAATCCATGCGACATCCTAAACACAGTTAGCAAGAAACGGTGCCACCACCTGTAAGCGAAAATCAAGAAGTTGTGCTCGAGCAGAACCACTCTGTCGGGAACTCTCTGGAAGCGGTTCCAAGTAGGTATTTCCATACTTGTTTTTTCAAGTTTTTTGCAAAACTTTTGGCTATCTTTCTTTCAGTTTTGAGTATCTAGGTTTGCATTCAAGAGATCTGAATGCTTGAGTGTTGAATTTGCTTGTTTTGTTGAAATCAAAGAGCTGGGATAGGTTCATCTTTTCATTGGTTTGCTTGCTTGGTTTTGAGTTTTTTGAAAGCAATGTTGTTTGAGAGCTTAGCATCAGTTATATCTCAGCCTTATTGTTATGCAAATATGAAAATAAATTCTTTCTTGATTCATGGCTTGTTTCATTTTTCATTAAACGTTTATGAAGGACTTCTTTTTGCTTCGAGAAAAGAATTTTTTTCGTTGAAAGTTGTTTATATTTTTGTTGGAGGACGAATCATTGGACCTCTAATTAGCCGCATTAGAGGAAATTTCAACTCAAAATGGGCCTTTTAACTTTTATTCAAATTCCATGTCATCATGTGTTAGCCAATGAAATTGCTTTAAATTTGAAATACCGTATAGGTCTTAAACACTTTTTTAATATAAATTTGGGGATAGGTATCATAAAAAAAACTACTTTTTTTGTTTGTATTTTTGACATATCTCCCCATGTTTTTACTCAAATTTTGATCAGGGGAGCTCGTTGGATGTGGAATTAAATTCCGCATCCAATGAGTACCCACTCGGTATACTTTTGACAGACCCCGCTACCCCAAAAACAAGAAATACCTGAAAAAATGGAATGATGACGTCATCATTCCGTTTTTTCAGGTATTTCTTGTTTTTTGGGTAGCGGGATCTGTCAAAAGTATGTCAAGTGGGTACTCGTTGGATGTGGAATTTAATTCCGCATCCAACGAGCTCCCCTGATCGAAATTTGAGTAAAAACACGGGGAGATATGTCAAAAATACAAACAAAAAAGTAGTTTTTTTTCCTTTTCTTCCTCCATAATTAATAAATATTATTTTATTATTTTAACTATTATTTAATTAATTCATTTTAGGAGGCCCATTTTGAGTTGAAATTTCCTCTAATTCTCATCATCTTTCAAATTTCCATCTTTCTTCTCTTTCTTTTATGTGTTGACCTCATCAAAAGAAAAATATTAGTACTTTTAAGTTAGATCTTTCTCGTTTTTAAAGAAAAAATTGAAAAAATGTTGATTATACCTTTGAGTTTGTTTGGTCTTCTTAGAAAAATATATCTTACCTTACTTTGTTTTCTTTCAAAATTGGTTTGAAGTTTTGTTGCTTGTTCTCTTTCTCGAAAAAGGTTTGGTTTAGTGTAGTTTTTTGGGATATTTTTGGTTTCAAAACAAAAATTGAAAATAAAAATACTCTGTCATTCCCATAGGTAGGCATGTGTTGAAAAGTAAAGTGAAATTATCTGCATTTCATATTTCCATGGACTTACATTTCTATCAAAATCTTGTGCATTCACCTAACTGCTGAAGATAAAATTAATGGTAGTTATAGGTCTAAAATTGTATACAAATTCGAGCGATAAGTTAGTGACATGTTCGGGTTTCGTAAAATGTAGGAGCTGTCATTACTTTGTCTGCACTACAACCTGGGACTCGCGTGGTTCTTCCATGTACCATCGGTATATCGAACGGCCTTTCACACACCGTTGAGGTATATAGAAAGGCACTTCACGTACTCGATTGTATATCAAAAGTCCCCTTGTGAATGGTTGTGCATTAGACAACACTACTACCGATTTCGTCTCCCACGTACCTTGTGTATATCGAGAGACCCTACTTGGATTCCTTATCCAAGTGAGAAAAATCCTTTGGCCATCTTGTTTGGAGAAATACACATATGACAACACTTGGGGAGATTACTATGCACATACCTTGAGTATATCGCGAGTTGCATCTTCTTGACAATATTGGTGAGAGACTGACTATTTTGAGCTCATCTTATCACTTAAGTTTGATTGTGACCTGTAGCTTGAGTGGGAGAAATGTTTTGTGTGATTTTTCTTAGTTTTGAAACCCTAGGTTAGTTTAGTGACTGATACAATCTAGCTGATTTTTAGTTGAGATGATCCAAACGGAATCAGGGCTTACCACCCAATTTTCCTCCTGTTACAGGAGAAATTCCAATTGAATACATCGACCAAGGATCTGCAATTAGTTCCCATGAGGAAGAAAATCTAGTTGTAGAAAGTGGAGATCAATTTAGTTCTTACATTAATCCCTTGGCTCAACACCCTCCTATGGATAATACTTCCTTTCATCCTCCTATGGAAGGTCGTACCAATAGTCGTGATGCACCTGAGTATGGCCCTGATGCTCCATTTTGGATAACTTATATGGGTCAGGACATTTACCCATTTGGGGTTAATAAAACCTTTCCTGAAACAACTTCTCTAGGTGAAGAAGAATATAGACAAATCCAAGCATATATTCACTGTGCACAAGATTTTAAAGAGAGAATGCATAGGCTAGAGAGAGTTTTGGTTGCACTTGCACCTCATAATGGATCTATATCATCTATATTACCCCGTAATACAGATCATTGGCCTGTGGGTGAAATTAGAGATTACACTGATGGTCATCCAGCATATGGTGAGACTTCTTGCAATCGAGGTCAAACTTCTAATTTCACTCTTGCAGTTTTGAATTCTAGGTCAATCTCTAGTCACCCTATAATTTCTATGGCTAGGGGAAACCTTCAGTTCTAGTAGTGTCTGTACCTTCTAACGTCAGGGGGAAACCCCCGGCGTGACCTACGTTACCCACCAGTAGAATTATTACTAATAATAGACATACCTCTACTACAGGACAATCCACAGTATATGTTCCTCCCACCAATACAAATATGGTAAACCCTCCTTTAAGTTTAGTTCAACCATTAGCGGCACAACCTGTAGTTAATCAACCCTCATGGGGTTATGGTTACCCAGCAAATCAAATACCTGTAGGGAATATGAATTATCAACCTACCCCTACAGAAATGCCCTATACTAGGTCTCCATACCCTGGGAATACATTTACACCGTTGGGGAAACCCAACCAGTCTTACATGCTAGCAATAGGAGGAATACATATTCATACTACTAGAGGTGCAGGAGGACCACCTTATGGAGGTCCTCCCCCTGGGGGGCCTGGTATTCCTCCTCCTGGCGGTCCCGGGGGTCCTCCTCTTGGTGGTCCTGGGGGTCATGGAAGTCCTTATCCTAGTGGTCCTCCTCCTGGAGGTCCTAGCGGTCCTCCTCCTGGTGGTCCTGGTGGTCCTGGTGGGCTAGGTGCTCCCGAAGGTCTAGGAGGGCGAAGTGGTCCTGGTGGCCCTAGAGGTCCCAACTCTAGAGGTTAATCCCCTTTAGGTGTATCTTCAGGAAGTTCATCCTATCATCATCCATTTCAACAACATGTATATTAGTCAACATATGGTCCTACTAGTAGATACATGCCTTATCAATACTACCAGTATGTGGAACCCAATCGTTAGTTACCTTTCCTAGCAACTTTGTACTTACTTGATTTCTCCAAAATGATAAATGATCCCATTCGACACAATCCTTCATGGCGCGCGATTCCGGTAAAGTTGTCATCAGACATTCCAAAATTTGATGGCAAGAAGGGAGATGATCCAAAAAACAATGTTATGACCTTCCATCTATGGTGTTCCTCGAACTCTCTGATGGATGATTCTATTCATTTGAGACGCTTTCAGCACACATTTACTGGTACGACTGTGAAATGGTATGTTGAACTTCCAAAACATTCGTTTGTGGACTTTAGCTCTATGGAAACTATTTTCCTTACGCACTTTCAGCTACCCATTCATTATGAAATGGGTATGGATCTCTTAACTTCACTCCATCAAAACACCTCCACACACATATCAGATCATATCCATGAGTGGAGAAGGCAGAGAAGTCTCATTAAATATCCCATCCCAGACCAACTTCTAGATGATTGGTTCACTAAGTCATTGTTTCCTCCTATCACCTGAGATTTGGCTATGGGTGATGCTATTACTGAAGATTAGGTTATCGGTCGCTCTCAGTATCTGGATTTGGTTTATTCGCAATCTGAAATGTTGTATGCCTTAGTCCGACAAGCCCCTCATCCCAACAAGGATCCCGCTAATCCACCAGCAAAAAATCCTGTTGATGGGGTGGTTGGTTCAATCCATCCCTCATCGACAACCAAACCTGCAAATCAAACAAATGCTTCTACCACTGCTCCTTCAAATCCTACAATTTCCACCGAGGTGAATTCTATTCAAATTTCATGAGCACCCAACAATAAGAAAAGGGAAAAGTTAAGAACAAGAAACCTGGGAACCAACAAGAGAATCCTAAACCAATGACAAACGAGAATGATAAAAGGAAGAGGAAATCCAAATATCCCTGCTTATTGTGTGGAGGAGATCACTTCACAGAATAATGTCCTTGTCATGTCGAGATCAGTAAATTTTGGAAAAGTAACCACACACCAACAATTCTAACTGATCCTTTTCCCTCTCAACAACAATTGATAGACCACATGTCTAATAAGGGAACTTCCAATTCCACAGAAGAAATCAGAATGATGTCTTCCGAGACCGTCAGTTTTAGTACCCGTGGTAAATCTTATGACAAGACAGTAGAGAAAAAGGATGAAAATCCTTCTTTTTACAAAGTTCCTTCTACTATTTCTCCCCTATCTTCGTCTAATGGTCCTCTCGTGATCAGAAAACCTAATATTTATTTAATTTTACAACCACCTAAGGCTACCCTCAGCAAGTCTGTTTTCAATCCCAATTCCCAATATGCGCAATTCTATAATTTTTTTGAAGATCTAGCTCAAGAACCTTGTGCGATGTCTACCCTTCAGGTACTCCAAAGTTTTCCAACGCAACGTAAAAACTTGCTAAAATATTTGGGGGCATTAGACCTAGATAATACCAACTTGACTCATTTCAACATAGAGAACTATAAATCCATACTTCCTCACCAAATCATGTTTCAGATTGCTTCTAAAGTAGTTAGGAGAAAAGTCCATCAAATCGTTGTGGATGAAGGAGCTTTGGCATCATTCTTGTCTATAGTTTGTTGTAGAGCCATTGGTTCTCCTGAGGTTATGAAATCACCTACTAAATTGAAATGCTTTGATGGATGAGGTTTCCAGCCCCATGGTCTATTTCCAGCACTATCTGTCGAGCTTGGGGTTCAGACTATTTCCATTAAGGTGGAAGTGGTTGATGCCCCGTTAGATTACAATCTTTTCTTGAAGAGGAATTGGTTTTATGCTATGACCTATGTCGCTTCAACAATATTTAGAACTCTCCAATTTCTGCATATGGGGAACATTGTGACTATCGATCAACTCGATTATTGCACACCGGATGTTACAACCCCCACTGCAAATAACATCCCTATGAGAGGTCAGTCCCCTCCTCACCAATCAATTGAGATAGGCATGCTAAAATCCTCCACCCTCATGGGTGTGTTCCATCAGCCCCTCCTAGTACATAAATGATGGCAATAAATATGATTTCCTCAAGTGGTTTTAGTACAAAGAGAAAATAAGTTGTAGAGTCACCCTCTCTTGGCCCACATGAAGCAATGCATGATGCTATCCAATCCATTTCCGATGACCATGTTGATGACCTTCATCTCATGGCTTTGGATCCTTACCACCTATCTTATTGGTTGGAACCTTCTCTTCCCACTCTATATTATCTTACACAGAATTTTCCTTTAGATGAGTCCATCATGGAGATTATGAGTGAGAGAGAACATGTATGGGAAGATCATCATCGTCAATCTTTGTTTCTTCCTAACACCACTTTAGTAGGTTTTGAACTTGAATCACTTATCAATACTGATATTGTCACCCATCCAAAAAATCCTATATTGTTTCAAAATACGGAATCCAAAGGAAACCTATGCAACATTACTAAAACAACCCCAAACCTGGAATCATTAAGCATGTTCACGTAGGGAAGAAATGCTCAATAGAAGAAAATGAAGCATATAGAAAATTATTCAAATAATTCCAAGATACTTTTTCCTAGACTTATGAAGAGATTCCTAGGATAGACCCATTTATCGTGGTTCATGAAATTAAAACCTATCCCACCGCAAAATGTGTCAGGTAGAAATTGCGTCAAGTCCGTCCCTGGAAGGCTGCATGTATTAAAGCTGAGGTAGAAAAACTTATGAAGGAAAGATTTATTTATCCTATACCCTTGATGGAATGGGTATCTAACATTGTCCCTGTGAACAAAAATAATGGCACCATTAGAGTCTACATCAATTTTCGAGACCTGAACAAAGCTTGTCACAAAGACAATTTTTTGACTCCACATATCGATCAAATTATCGACAACTATGCTGGAAGTGTCATCTTCTCATTCATGGATGGATTTTCTGGCTATAATAAGATTGAGATATTTCCCACCGATCAGCACAAAATGACATTTATATGCCCGTGGGGAACTTTTTTCCTATAAGAGGTTACTGTTTGGCCTCATGAACGCTAGAGCTACATTCCAGCATGCCATGTCCTATGCGTTTCATGATATCAAAAACATTGTTGAGCCATACCTTGACGATCTCCTAGTGCATTCAGAGCAATGGGAAGACCACCCTGGGCATCTTAGGGACATTTTTCTGAGACATCGTCATTATAAAATACGGCTCAACCCACACAAATGTGTTTTTTGCAGTGAGACAGGATGTCTCTTTGGATTTGTGGTTTCTAAGGATGGCATCCAGATAGATCCACTAAAGATTGCTACTATATTGGCCCTACCTGCCCCAACAAATCTTGTTGAACTCCAAATTTTGCAAGGGAAGGAAAAATTTCTTCTTTGTTTCGTTTGCAATTTCGCTGAGAAAACACATGGTTATATGCGTCTCCTAAAGAAGGACACTCCATTCTTTTGGGATGACTAGTCCCAGTGAGCCTTTGATAATCTCAATAATGCTCTAACTCATTCACCTGTGATACACCCCCTGGATTATTCAAGGGATTTTGTCTTGTATGTTGCTACCTCCACTACCACCATTGGGATAGTTTTAGCGCAGGAATATCCCAATGCTTAGGAGCACGTGATATATTACGCCAGTAAGAATCTTATTGATTATGAAACCTGATACTCACGTATGGAGAAATTAGCATTGGATACTCCCATTGCTGTTCAAAAATCCCATCATTACATCCTGCTTTTTACTACCATGATACTTGCAGATTAGAACCCTATGTACTACATCCTGACTCGTCAGGTGCTAGGGGGAAAATATTCCCATTGGATTGTCATCCTACAGGAATTCAACCTTGAGTTTGCCAAGGTCACTTCAAAGAAATCCTTGGTCTTTGCAGAGCTGATGTGTGACCTTCCCTATGCTTTCATGGATACTGAGCCTAGTGATTCATTTCTATATGAATTCCTATTCTTGATAAGCACAACCGACCCATGGTATGGATATTTAATCATTTATATCCAAATTCAAAGATTTCATCCCAATATATCCCGTGACATTTGTCATTGTATCTGTCACCATGCGAAGTAATAGCTTATCTTAAATGATACATTTTATAGACACGGTATTGATTCCATTATCTGAAAATTCCTTATACATGAAGAGGCTGAACAAGTCCTTAATGATTCCCACTTTGGAGCATGTGGAGGTCATCTTTCTGTGATGGATACGACCCAGAAATTCCTGGACGCTAGCTGTTTCTAGCCATCAATCTTCAAAGACTATCATGAGGCTGTTAAGAAATGCCCACCTTGCTGACATTTCCATCTGAAAATGTGCACCCACCTTGCTCCCTTACACCCCATCATTGCATTTGTCCCTTTTTACAAATGGGGAATTGACTTTATGCATTGTAAGCCTACCTCAGCCATGGGTCATGGTTACATCATCGTAGCCATAGATTATTTCACAAAATGGGCCAAGTCTATGCCTACATATGCAGAGGATGGTAAGACTGCCACCCTCTTCTTATTTAATAATGTGATATCTAGGTTTGGATCTCCACAATCTATTAGCCTCCTGGAACACCATCATGTGCTTCAATTAATATCAACGGTTTCTCATGCTCTAAAACATAATGACAAAGAATCTCACTAGGACCCATTTTATATAATTGTCCAGTGATCAACTAGAAATCCAGCGCATGCACAACCACCTTTTTCTTTTGCATAAGGGTGAACTCAGCTGACGTATAAACTGTACTTAAAAATTGTATGATATCTCTATAATGATCATCAAACATGGTTATCACAAACAATTGTGCACCATGGATATTTTCATCCATATTACTAGGATCCTCACCATTTTCTATCATTGAAAGATGGTCTAGTCTGAAATTCAATCGACTAGGTTTAACAATACTTCAAAATCATATTCTTGGAAGAGGAGAAGCCATCGGTAGATATCCCCCCCTAAACCTTGCTTATTGACCAGTAATTTCAATGAGGAATAATTAGTGTACATCTTAAAATTCCCACCCAACAAATAATGTATAGATTTATTCAACGCATATACCATCGATAAACCTTCTCTTTCCATCGTGGTATATTTTTTCTCTATAGACGATAACTTCCTTCTGAAGAAGGAAATGGGATGATTGATCTATCCTTTACGTGGCTGCATCAGCACCACACTAAGCTCAATAGACGACACGTTGACATGAACATGGAACTCTTTTTTACAGTCTAGAAATACAAGTAATGGCATAGTAGCCACCTTGTTTTTCAGTGTGTCTAGATTCTCTAAGAAGCTCTCTGTCCATTGAAATTTAGCATCTTATTTCAAAATCTTTTCCATTGGAGCAGTCACCTCTGCATATCCTTTGATAAATTTTATGTAGTATCCAGGGTTTCCTAGTGCTTCTCTCAACTTTTTAACTGTATTAGGCGGTGGTAGGTCAATAATGATTGCAATTTTAGCTGAGTCAACCAAAATCCCATCGTGACAAACCACATGGCCCAACAAAGATTCAAACAAGGTGCAAAAGATACATTTATTCAAATTTAGTGAAATTTGATACTAGCGACATCCTTCCATCATCATTATAAGGCTCTCAATATGGTATTTTATGATGCCAATATTGTCACAGATATGCATGTCATGTCGCACTACAATACTCAATATGTTCGATAGGATTTGTCAATCCTATGTAGTTCTTAGTACTATAATTGATTTATTCTCCAAATATTATCTCTATCAATATTCTGCATTGCTGCCATTTGGATTTAGATTTTTCATGTGTACCCCACCATATAGCGGATGTAGCTTTCAACACAAATTCCAAGGCAGACAATCGTTATGATTATGTAACTTTTTATTCAAATTCTGCTACAAAAGATGAAAGGTTAGAAAAAACCTTCATATGTAGGTAGCTCGCTTTCCTCGGCTCGTACCAGTCACATATATCTTGTAATTCTTGTGCATGTTATCATGGAAACTTTGTCTAGCCTATTCTTCCAATTTTCTAATGCTTCACTTTAATCAAATGTACAGGAGCTAACACTCCACTAGCTCAACTTTCTATCAGTTGTTGGGTTTATATTGCCATTCTTCGAATACATGATGTTATATATGTGATACAGGTAATCACCTTGTCATTCAATGTTAACTTACTCGACATATCCCTTTCCATTGAGATGATCAATTGGTGCAACCACCCTTAACTCTGAGTTTTCAAACGACAAGATTCTTCTCTTAAAATTGATGATGGTCTGATTATTTATCGCTTGGTCAATCACATAAAAGTGCAGGATATGGGTTTGTATCATCGACAATTTCAATCACTTCAAAGTCTGCATATGTTCTCAAACCTTCTACCTCGATAGGTAATTGATTCATTCGACCAATAGGTAGAACCTTTGACTGATTTGCTAGTCTTAGTTGAATGGGATACCAATCTATCCATGACTTGTTTATTATTTCCCATGTATGCCTTCTCAATATATTTACATCAAATCCCAAATCTAACATGATATATTCCATAGCATAGTCTCCTATCTCCGTAGTCGTCCACAACTTGAGATGCGTTTTAATCTTTTCCCTATATGGTTAACTCTCCTTTCATGTCGCAACTCTTCTTGAGTTTCTTCTATGAGTCATGTCAATTCTGCAACAACATCTTTATCATGGATTAGTGCTAAGCAACTTTTGAAAAATTCTTTGAGCTTACTGACCATTCTCATCGGCTACTTTTGGATTATTTAATCAAATATTTCGGGCATCTCTGTAACACACCTAGAACTGAAAAGTAACTATTTTTATTTATTTCAGAAAACATTATGTTAAATTTATTGTAAATATTTTATGACCATGTTGGTCAACGATGAATGTAATTGAAGATTTATTTATTTTAATAATTAAATAGAAGAGACACCTATCCAAAGGATACTGTTGAAAGAGTGTCCACTGACCCACTAGGAGGAATGAGCAGTTGTAGAAGGATGGTTGACAAGTGCTAGCACTAGCATTTAACTTTCTAGCTGTTGCAGGAAAACAAATCCCTAAAATTGTGGTCATGTTCTCTAAGAGAGGGAACTAAGCAGGTGGCTCATTTAATTCCAAAACTGACCCAAAGACCTAGGAATCTTATCAATGCCATCAAATTGAGAAGGAGGCTCACTACATTCTATTTCCAAGTGAATGAACCTTGTGACTGCTGCAAAACTAAAAATTTAGGAACACAAGGAATTTTATGAGGGGATAGCTAAAGTGGAATTGCTGAGTTAAGTCTGCCTACTGAGTGCTAAGTTACAACAAGTTCTGTGTGTGTTATTATCCAGTGATCTTCCTCCTGGTGGTTTAGTAAACAGGCTCGGGGGTCCTAAGCAAGAAATATTGGGTGCTTCAGGAGACGGTTGGGTGGAACGATCTCCTTTGGATGTTTGTCCCCCTTCTGCAAATTATCCAGGTTCTAACTGTTTGTTATTATTCTATGATTTAAAATTTATATCTGTAGTTTGTTTTTAAGTAGGCTTGGTATTTTCAAAGTTTAATGGAAATAGTTCTATATTCGTTCTCGTAAGGGAAAGCTGTAATTTAATTAATTTAGATTTATCGTTTAATGATTATTGAGCAAACATTACTATTAGGATAAATCATTAGTATGTAAACTACACTTTTTGTCTCTTTACGTACTAATTATAATACATCTAAACAGTAGTATTGATTTTTTCTGTACATAAGTTAAAGTAGGGTTAGAAATCAAGAAAGATCTTTACAAATCCATATAACTACACAGAGAATATATATATATATATAATTTTATATTTACATAATAAAATTATATACCATTTTATCTCTTAGGTTATAAATCTTGACAATTTATATAAATTTATAAATCTTTTTCTTTAATCTACGACTTAGTTTTGGCCTTATGGCTCTAAAACCTAGATACAGTCATGGTAAACATAGCTTCAAGAGTAAAGTAGAAAACAAAACAAGTTTAAAGACATAATCTTGCTAAGGATTTCAACTGGGAATAAATTACATTACAAGGGTTTTAAGGCCCATCAGGTAATACACAGTTTTAATTTCATTTAAAATTACTAAATCAAGACCATCGACAAGCCACACCTCTAGTTGTATACTAAAGGCCATTTTAGTCTTATCATCCGCAATTTTTAAACATACAGAAGAAATCACAAAAGCCATATGGCTTATACAGAATAGTGTTTAGAAATAGTAGCATCCACTTAAAATTAAATCGACTCATAGCCTAAAAAATAACTTATATAATGCTCAAGAGTATCCACGGCATTATGACCTATTAAATAACTCATTAGATAGAAACAAAATTGAAAACCAAGACAGTATTTCAAGACTACATTTTGTTACAATGATAAATTCCCTCATAGGTTTCTTTCAAATTATAAACCATTTCACGAAATAATGAACAATAACATTCACTTAAACCATTATCAAATTGACAGTGTCCCTACAACCCCTTCTAAAAAACAAATGTGACAGTGTAAAGGCCTTATGAATGCATTTAGTTTTTATAAAACCAACCAAAAAACTATAAAACCATCACGATTGAGTAAGTACAATAAAGAAACCCCTCACAGGGTTCTTCTAAAGGAAAAGACTATTTCCATTTTGGAGCGATAGTCACAGGACTGCTCGAAACACAACATAAAACATAAACCCTGTCACTTTTCTAAACGAACATTGCACAAACATTTCGACTCCGTGGTCGAAAGTTTCCCATACTGTTTCAATATATTGTGCCTCACGGATACCAAAGAAAGATTACCACTTTCATGTGGCAAGAAAAAATGTAGAGATGGTTTTCCAGTCCCATCCATAAGCTTACAACCCAGCCTTGGAGCCATGGAATCATAACCAGTCAATAGCCAAAGGAACAAGGGTGGGGGTAGTCGGTCTCACCAGACCCTGTGCCACCTCCACCAATTTGTCTTCCAAATCCAATGTCGCCTCTCATAATGAGAATCCCCTGCAGTAAAAAGTTTTCATGGGTTAGTTGTCAACCCAAATATATACTAGAATCAACATCGTGAACAATAAAGAAAATATAATGATGCTTACTGTTGAAATATAGGCTTTCACTTCACATTCAAGCATACTTTACACGCTCATACACAGCCATCAAACACAAGTATTGGGAAGGGACGTCCAATCCACCTTTCTATTCATCTTTGATGATTATTTATACATTATGAGATAGGTTGGAGCGGTTGTACCCGATCCAACTACTCATTTGTTAATATCTCTTTAACTATATAATTATACAAACATGATGACATTTAGGAGGGCAAGTATCCCCCTCTACATCTCCCCCACAAACAAAACATTTCTTCGGCCCGAAGAGAACAAAGAAATATGCATCAACATCTCGGGTCTCTGCTACTGCTGAAGTAGTCCTCACTGTGCATCAACCATGCATACTGGTCTGCATAGGTAACTCAGCTGCAACAACCACCATTTTGATAGGAAAACACACATGTACAAGGCTCTATTGTAACTGGTTACTCTTCATCCTCCATCTTCAATCTGGCAGTAGTCCATCGAAGTCTCATCCTCTCACAATGGCAGGCAACATCTTCTTTCGCAACGAGGTATTTTGGTTTAAAGCCTCACCCTGGCTCATCTAACCATCCTCTCCATTGGTTCAGGCATGCAGGGCCTTTTGGCTCTTTGACTTTCTATGCCATTTCTCTATCTTATGGCTTTTCGAGGTCACAACCCAGGAACCGTTTCAACATTTTGATAATGAGGGGTACATTTTCATCATGTATCGTTGGAGCGCTTTGATGTGTAGGTGAATGATATTTTCTTGAATGCCATCTTGGTCATATTTTAAAATAACTGCAAGATTGTGTGATGCCTGCTCATGTGCATAACCGACTTTAACCAACTTCTTATAGTTCGACTTAACATGACTCGACTTACAAAGGTTGGAAAGAGACCAACTTGATTTACATAAAATGAAGGGGATTGTCTGCCTCAAAAGAAACTCACATTTAACCCTCTCAAAATTCATCAATTACATTTACAAAATTAACTTGACACCTAAAACCCTATCAAATCAATTTAATATTTTTTATGATGTAAAGTAACCTACCAACTAACATGTTTTTCTCCTTGCAAAAATTTAGCAAACCCATAACATATAAAGGATACCGACCATTTTGAATACATGTTACAAAGAACATCAACCGATTACAAATTTAAAATTTGAGCCATATTAAGATACCTTAATTGCCTTTGACCGAAAAAAGTTATAGTATACATTTTTGCACTCACTCGTCGCAGAGGCCTTTTGTATAATCCTCTTCCAACCTTGTTTTCCTCTTTGCATCCCTCCTCCTACACTGGCACTCATCGACTTCATTTGTTGAGGCATCTCCCATGCTAAAAAGAGGGAGGGTTTGACACACATGCATTATACACCAGTCAAAGAGTTGTTTTCCTGGATTTGCACATTCTTCACGCAGATCATACTAGGTGTTGATTTTAGAACGTACCTTTTCTTGTAAATATACCAATTTTTCCTAAATCAAATGTATAACAGATTTATACTGTCGCTAAGAATTTAGAGTTTTCTAGTTTCAAGTAGAACAAAAATGTGCACATATCACTGGTGACCTCATTGTCAGCCTTATTTGAAAAACCTCGCCTGAAATCTCTAGATCAAAATCTTGCGTGTTAATTTGGATAGCTTCGTAGGACAAAGCTACAACAACGTCTATAGTCACAAAAAAAGTTGACAAAGTATAAACGGTGAGCACACTAATTCTGATAGTGGCCGAATAGCATTCCTTCATGACCTCAATTTCCTCTACCGTAACAAAAAAATCTTCCCTTGAAATTCTTGTAAAAAACTCAACCCTGAAATCTTCTTTAAACCTGAAAATTGCTCCTGCAACTACATAAAATTTCAGAATCTGACTGGGGCAAACCCAGATCTCTATTCTCCTTATTATTCAAAGTATTTTAAATAAAGAGTATAATAACAGGACAGGTTTGAGCCTTCGATTGCAACAGCTTGTTTACAAGTACCATGATTACAGCTCTGGCTTCCACACGGATTAAATACAGTCTATTTTTGTTCGCATTTTTGTATGAAATTACATTTGCAGAAACGTTTGCTTGAGCAGGATAATATTTACCTAATAGTTGAAAGAGCCTCTCCAAGTCCGAAAAATCTAACTATAGCCTAGAGAGTTCATGTGCGACATTGTAATTCGCTTCTGCAGACAAAGACAAGCCCTTGCTACCCTTCTAATATATCATTTTTCTTTCCTGCATGATCACCATCCATATCAAGAAGCACTTCCTCATCTTCTTCCGTTTTGCATTCTTTTGTCTTTGGTCATTAGCACCAAGGCATACAAGAAGTTGGTTGGTCTTTTCAAGCAAATTTGTTGAGTGTTCATTCTTGCTCTCCCCCACCATGTCGACAATCTTCTACTGGGTTTCCTCCAGGTGTCACGTGATATGTTCCCATATCAACAACTCGAAACTGTCATGAAATTAGTTTTTGTTTGATCACAGCCTCAACTTTCATATGAGCACTGGTGTAAATGAATAGTTGGAATCAGTAAGCGAATAAGCAAGTCGACAATCACCCACTCAACCGCTTTAGTGCAAGATCAGTTGGAAATCTCCGCACCAATTGCTAGGGCTCTTCCTCAGTAGTTCAACCTGACAAGAAGGGAACCATATTTTATATGCACTCAACATCTTCAACCCAGTCAGTCGGATGAAAAATTACAATTAACTATAGATGCTCTATCAGTCTCGACAACATCGGTATAATCTTCTGAAGTGGCATGTGCTCTTTTTTTTCCCGTTTTCTCTCATTTGCTGTAGTTGGGTTCTCTCCGTCATTTTGGGGTAGGTATGGTTGATTCAAAACTGTTCGATTCTTTTGTCTCCTCCAACTATGGTCGAGCGGTCTTTTGTTGCATTTGTTGCACCAACATGGAATCAAATTAAAGGGGCTAGCGATGACATTCAATGACAACGATACACATAAATTGATTATTGTGTTAATCTTTCTTTTATATATAGACAACATGTTGGCATATGAGCATACGGTCCCGGCGACGATGTAGCCTTCCTCAATCTTCCATGCAGGTAGCATCAGGAAGTGTTTTCACCAGATCTCTGTGGGTAGTGCATAACCTAAAAATTCTCCATCATAAAAGTGATAATATGTATATATATGGGTGATTACTCCACGGCCGCATATGCAAATATACTAGTCGGTTGTAAATTTAAACATCATAATTCTTATCATTTGTCTGGTCGATGGTTATCTACCATAAATGATTGTCAACAACTCGACCGATACAAGGTCAGTCAGTCATAAAAATTGCTCACATAATAGTCGATGGATCTCCTATCTACATAGTTCCTTCCACATATATTATCAATATATTTTGTAAATCATCATAACTACCAGCTCCCATGTCATATTATAGCAATCTACTCAATGTGATTAACTAACAACTAAAAAATCGAGAAAGTAACAAAATCTTATCTTCCATGTTGTAGGTGTTTTCTTTACCCAGGCATACGCAAACTTTCTTGCAGGCTCTTCCAAACATATTACGTTCTCTTTGAGTTTCCAACCACTCCTCTTTTGCTGCTACTGTCACCCAGCTAAAAGAAGATGGCAACGACGCCAGATGTTGAAAGCTAGGATTTCACTTCAGATTCAAGCATACTTTACACGCTCATACACATCCATAAAAAACAATTATTGGGAAGGGACATCCAATCCACCTTTCTATTCATCTTTGATGCTTATTTATACATTATGAGATAGGTTGGAGTGGTTGTACCTGCTCCAACTACTCATTTGTTAATATCTCTTTAACTATACAATTATACAAACATGATAACATTTAGGAGGGCAAGTATCCCCTCTACACTTACCCAGTGGAAAATTGAAACAACCCACAGTCGTCAAACTGTTCCATTTATAACAATGCTGGTTGATTTATCTTCAAGACCTTGCTAATCATCACACAAGTTTTGGGCATTCCGAAGACCAAAAAATCGCAAAAAAATCCACAAAGAATGCAGAGACCATAAAAATGCTGAACTACAACCCTTACACAACACAAAGGACGAAAGGTTACTATGCAAATATGATTGTTTGAGATAGGATAAATCCTTAGGGTTTATTGAGATGACATGTATGCATTATAGCTAGGAGGAAAAGGACAATCACGTGGCCTCTTAATATCCACCATGATGTTAATACCAATACATACCCAAACTATAATGTTTTCCAAGGATCGATTTATCCACCATAGTGTAAATAAAAACACAAGATATAATGTTTTTCCAAGGATCGAATTATACCTTTACCTCACTTCAATGACTTTGTATTTGTGTTATGGTCATGTGCCATTTATCTTAGCAAGGGTAATTTTCTTTGGTGTTGTCTAGAGCTAGACATTTTATAAGTCTATGTGTTTAAGCCTTGGATTAGGAACTTATTTAGCTAGGCTTCTATCCCTCCACCGGAAACACCTACACAATGGTTACACATAGTTTTTTGTTAGCTACTTGAGCTAAGTAAGACCTGAAACCCCTTTCCTTAATCTTTCCCTTTAAAGAGTTTACCAGTGTGAAAAACCAAAGGGGAAACATAAACAACAAAAACACAACTGTAGTTAACAGAGAATGATGATATACTGCCATAACTTGAAGAGGTATAGTAACAAATTAATAATGAGTCACATAATAGTTGCTTGAAAGGAATATTTATAATAAATGAAATAAGGACCAGACACATTTTTACAAGTTGTTTATCACCTAGTAACATTTATTTGGTTATCGTATGTTTATCCTTATGTTGGAACACCATATAAAGCTATCTATCCTATGAAATTATAGATAGATATATATATTACAATTTTTTTTATTTCGTAAATTTGAAGATGTTACAATCTATCTTAGCTGTCCATATGTCGACGCATAATTTGTGTCGACAAATTATGGTCAGACGTCCAAGAATACTTTCTTCTCTTTTTGAACATCGAACAATACTTTCTTTTCTGTTGTCAGTTTCACTTGCAGTTGTGCATGTTGTGCATCATAGTCTTCTCAAGTCGTACTAGCTCCCCTTGTGATGAAAACAATGTTTACACCTATTGGATCAACATAAATCATCTGGATGTTCTTCTTGGGGTTCCTATTGGAATTCTGCATAGGGTTGGGATTTCCCACAGTTCAAGCATTCCACTTCGTAATTATTTGTGGACACTATTTTATAGTATGATCAAATTCTCTACATTAAGAACATGTCTTCGTAGAACTTGCACAATCTTTGGAAAATTTTCCTAGGTTTCCACAGTTATAACATACGATTGGGCCTCTTCCCTGACCAAATACTCCTCCTTATTGTTGTTTTTTTCCTTGGCCACAAAAAATTTCCAACCCCCTAGGTTGAGGGCAGTGTTCTTGTGGAAGATACTGATTTTGTTGATATTCTAGATGAGGATATTGCGGTTGTTGAAATTCTGTTGGTAGATATTGAGGAGGATGGTATGAAGCTTGCAGTCATTAACCTCGCATCTGCTCATCATTCTTCATCAAGTATGCATCCATCATCTTCTCTTGCAACAACTAGAATGCTCTCCAATCTTTCTCATCATATCCTACATATTTACAAAATTTACAATACATACTAGTTGGTGTAGTTACAATATTCCACCAATATAGACATTCTTCCAACTGATGGCCTCTAGTATGGCATATTCTACACCAAGGCATCCTTTTTTTTTATCGGGTTTAGGGCTCCTTCTGCGACATAGTTCATTGGTGCCGGGAAATTATATTTATGGTGTCCTTCCATTCTGCATCTTGTACACCATAGCTCTTCTTGAATCTCCTTTCCTTTCTTTATGTCTTAGAGTTGTTTACAGGTTATCCAATTGTGACTAAATTTGCATCATTCATGCACTAGTTTCTCCAATGGGTGAGGACTATAACTTCATTTCTATTTCCAAATATTTTGTCTGTGACACATTATTTTGTTGCATCAATGGAACTTGGATGTGCATCAATAACGCAGCAATGAACCATTCCTTATGTTGTACATCCGATATTTGGAAGCTTACTTTGGCAATTAATGTCTTAAATATATGGTCAAAGTCCCAGATAGACTCTCTTGGTAACTACTTGATTTATTTAATCTATGTAATGCATTACGAATCATATTTTGGATTTCCGAACTCATCCACCATTTCAACTAAAATATGATCAAGCATTTTTTACACAAATCCATGAGCACTATAGAAAACTTCATGTCCCAATCTAGCACATGAACTCACAGATTCGTAACGATTGGCACTTTCTTTTTGTGTTTATTTTGGACTTGTCGCACAATCCATAAGACTTCACATAGAAACCAATATTTCTCTGGGTCTTCCAACCAATTTCTATTAAGTATCAACAACTTAATATCTGTTCCAACCATTATGTTAACTGTTGGAATGCTTGGGAAAAAAATTGACTATTTGGACACCCTTATCCACTATTCACAGCGTTAGTAGTATTTGTATTTACAACCTCACTTGGAGACAAGTTTCTAGATATTACCTCTGGCAATGTGCGCGGGGTTGTAGGGGTATCATACTCATGCTTTGGTTCTGGGGCTTATGTCGATTCTTCTAATTCTTCTTCTCCTTTAGATATGGGTTGGTATACTTCGTCTTGGTCATAAGAACCTTCGTCCACATGTGATGTGAACTCATAGTATATTTATCCTCTGGTCGTATTGAAACTTACTCTTCTTGTTACAATATTTCTTCTCTTTCTTTCACAAAATTTTCTTCCACTTCTCAAATATCCAGCCTCTAGTTCAGTTCCACTATCACCGTGGAACATCTCAACTTATTTTGTGCCATTTTTCACACAATTTTCCTATGATATATCTATCCTTTTGTGCAGGGCACCCACAAGAACCTTCTACCCAAATATGATGCAATGGGAGCACGTGAGCGGAATAAAACAAGAATGCACACAGACCCTTGTATGTGCGCATGCGCTCCTGCTTCGGCAGTGGAGAACCTTCATTTTGAACACCTAAGGATGAGATGACATTACAGGTAATATGCCACATTAGTTGTGAGGGAAGACACAAGTTGGTGTTTGGATGTCATGGGAATAAATTGAATAAATTACACTCATTAACTTACAAGTTAACTATTAAGAGAAAAAATTAACTAATTTCACAATGAGGAGGTTGCAAATCCCCCGAAAAAAGGATAAATCATTGAGGTAGAGGCATCCTTGTTAAGCTCAATGGCATGTTATGATAAATATAGCATGAAGACGATAGCATGGACAAGTTGGTAAACTATTTAATATGGACCCTCTCCCATGATTGCTTCCAATTTTTTTTATACAAATTGAAGAGTCTCAATTGAGAACCTCATCTATGCCATCCTTGTGGTAAATAAAAATATATTCATGTGAAAATCATTATTGGTCTACATTGCATAATTCATCTTGTATAGAGAATATGGACAACTTGGTGAACTATTCAATATGGACCCTCTCCCATGATTACTTCAATGGGTTTTTTTTTAATTGAAGAGTCTCAAGAGATAACTTCATTTATGCCATCATTGTGTGAAATCAAAATATATTCATGTGCAAATGTAAATTAGTTAACATTGCATACTTCATCTTGTATGGAGAATATGAGACTTGTTTAGATGTGAAGTTGGGAATTCTGCTTGTGAAATTAAACGTTGTATATGAGAGAGATATTGTTGTAGGCATATGATAAAACATAAACAAATGAAATGATCTGAAAGCTTGTGAATGAAAACAATTATTTACAATTTACCATACCTATTCAAAATTATCTCTTCTCGCAATGAAAACTTGTGGTTTGAATGTATCCACTACCTTCCAAGACCATTGAATATGTTTGTTATATTCCAAGAGTGATATTCTATCCAATAGATAAAAGAGTGATGATTGAGTGTGAGCCAAATTGCAGAGTTCAGGAGCACAAATGTGCGAACAGTTGTAGAAAACCCGTGAAAATTGGTAGCAATCCCGGGAATCCAGATCTTTGTTTTTTTAACTAGTAACAGGTGAGTGCATGTGTATTTGAGCATGCACACACATGTGAAAGAGCACGCACGTGCATTAACGTGTACACACAAAAAGATGCGCGCATGCTCCTACCTAAGATTTACCACATTTACTCGCTAATGTTTATCCCATTTAATAACTAACGTTCTTCAACAATGTCTTGGTATTCACACATGTACGATTATTTTTACAATATAGTCTTCACCACTACTTTCTTCGTAGGCCCATGGGTGTCATTATGAGGTCTTAGGCTCCTTACCTATGGCTAGTGGAGGGTAAGGCAGGAATCCAACACTGACCATCATCACCATAATAATCATCATCATAGTCATCATCATCGTAATCATCATCATAATCATCATAATCATAGTCATCCTCATCATCCTCATCATAGTCATCATCCTCATCATCCTCATTGTCATCATCCTCGAATCAAACTTGGAATGGTTGCTTGTTATATATAAATCACGGAAGAGATAAAGCTCTGTTAATAAGTCATCAATCATGTACTAGGAAAAATGCAAAGAGTTCTTGTGCAAGTTGACACATCAAAATCATGGACGCGAGTTCCATGAGTAATTGAAATTGATCGCTACTATCAAGAAAGAAGAAAGCATCGTGCTATGTGGACTCTACAAAATCCTTCATCTTTCAAATTTTATAGATGTGATGTCGGAGGAGCCATGCTGTATCGAGTATCAAATGGCTTACTATAAACACTGATTACTAAATCTTGAAAATGAGAGAAATCTCATTACTAAATCTTGAAAACTGTCGAAATATTTAATACACATATAAAAACTCATTACACTGATGCAAACACACTTGTTTGAATAATTCTGTTACGAGATGATCTATTCTATTCTATGGACCATACATTTGCAGACATTGATGAGAAACCATCACATGAAAATAAACTCATGAGTCACGGCCACTATAGTATTGGAATTTTAATCACCCCCATTACTTTGAAAACACCCTTTTGGAATCATTTATATAATAAATTCACTATCTTAAAGAAAAAAAGCTCAACTGATCAACATCTTACCTCCTAGGACATCAGACAAGACTAAAGAGAGAACAAGATGAACTGATACGACTTATCCCATGAGGAAATTGAAGGATAACTAATTCAAGATGAAGTATATTTTCCATCATATCAGAAAAAGTGCCAAAAATGCATTCTAAAAGGAGGCTGAGGTACTGCACTAAGCTCAGGAACAACTTTCTGCACTAAGCTCAAGCTCATATTTCATCATAATCATCGTCATCATAGTAATACTCATCATCATCATCATATTCATCATCCTCATCATCATCATTGTCTTCATCCTCATTATCATCATAACCATCATTGTTCATCATCATCGTCATTGTCGTCATCATCATCATCCTCCTCCTCCTCCTCCTAATCATCATCAACATCCTCATCCTCCTCCTCCTCCTCCTCATCGTCATAGTCATCATCCTCCTCATCTTCATCATCATCATCATCCTCATCCCCATCATCACCATCATATTCATCATCCTCCTCATCATCATTATCATCATCATCATCATCATCATTATCATCACCATCATAGTCATCATCATCCTCATCATCGTAATCATCATTGTAATCATCGTCATCATAGTGATACTATTCATGATCATCATCATCATCATCATCATCAACATCAACATCCTTGTCATCATCGTCATCATCATCATCATCATCATCATAGTCATCATCATCGTCATCATCGTCGTCATCATCATCTTCATGGTCATCATCATCATGGTCATCATCATCATCACCATCATCATTAACATCATCATCCTCATAATTATAATCATCATCATCATCACAATCATTGTGATCATCACCATCATTGTTCATCATCATCGTCATCGCCATCATCATCATCATCATCATTTTCATCATCATCATCATAGTATCATCCTCCTCATCATCATTTTCATCATCCTCCTCATCATCATCATTGTTCATCATCATCATTCCATTGCAAATGCTTGAAAATAAAATCAAAGAAAAGTTTCAACTAAACCTATCATCATCATCACCATCATTGTTAATCATCATTGTCATTGTCATCATCATCATCATCGTCATCCTCATCCTCATTACCATCAACATAGTCATCATCCTCATCATCATCATTATCATCATCCCTATAATCATCATCACCATCATCATCATCATCATCATCATCATTGTCCCTCATCATCGTCGTAATCATCATCATCCTCATCATCATCATCACCATCATTGTTCATCATCATAGTCATCATCATCCTCATCATCATCATCGTCGTCGTCATCAACATCATCATCCTCATTATCGTAACCATCATAATCATTGTCATCATAGTCATAGTCATTGTGATCATCATCAGCATCATCATCCTCATCCTCATCATCATCATCATCATCACCATCATTGTCATAGTCATCATCCTCATCATAATCATTGTCATCATCCTTATCATCATCATCACCATCATCATTGTTCCTCATCATCTTCGTCATCATCATCATCATCACCATCATTGTTCATCATCATAGTCATCATCATCATTATCATCGTCGTCGTCGTCATCAACATCATCATCCTCATCATCGTAATCATCATAATCATCATCATCATAGTCATAGTCATCATGATCATGATCATGATCATCCTCCTCCTCCTCCTCATTGTCATCATCGCCATAATTGTTCATCATCATCGTCATCGCCATCATCATCATCATCATCCTCATCATCATCATCATCATAGTCATCCTCCTCATCATCATCATTTTCATCATCCTCATCGTCATCATTCCATTGCAAATGCTTGAAAATAAAATCAAAGAAAAGTTTCAACTAAACCTATCATCATCATCATTGGTCCTCATCATCGTCGTCATCGTCGTCATCATCATAATCATCACCATCATCGTTCATCATCATTGTCATCATCATCATCATCATTATCATCATCATCCTCATCCTCATCCTCATCATCATCATCATCATAGTCATCATCCTCATCATCATCATTGTCATCATCTTATCATCATCATCACCATCATTTTTCATCATCACCGTAATCATCATCATCGTCATCAGCATCAACATTGGCATCATCCTCATCATCATCGTCATCATCATCACCATAGTCATCATCCTCATCATCCTCCTCCTCCTCCTCATCATCATTGTTCATCATCATCATCATGGTCATCATCATCATTCCATTGAAAATGCTTGAAAATATAATCAAAGAAAAGTTTCAACTAAACCTATCATCATCATCATCATTGTTCCTCATCTTCATCGTCATCATCATTATCCTCATCATCATCATCATTGTTCCTCATCATCGTCGTCATCATCATCATCCTCATCCTCATCATCATCATCATCATCACCATCGTCGTCATCATCGTCATCATCATCATCCTCATCCTCATCCTCATCATCATCACCATAGTCATCATCATCATTGTCATCATCCTCATCATCATCATCACCATCATCATCGTCATTGTCATCATCATCATCATCATCATCATCATCATCCTCACCCTCATCCTCATCATCATAGTCATCATCCTTATCAGCATCATTGTCATCCTCCTCATCATCACCATCAACATTGTTCATCATCATCGTCATGGTCATCATCATCATTCCATTAAAAATGCTTGAAAATAAAATCAAAGCAAAGTTTCAACTAAACCTATCATCATCATCATCATCATCATCATCATTCCTCATCATCGTCGTCATCATCCTCCTCCTCCTCCTCATCATCGTCATCATACCATCATCGTCATCGTCATCCTCATCATCATCATCATAGTCATCATCCTCATCATCATCATTGTCATCATCCTCATTGTCATCATCACTATCACTGTTCATGGTCATCGTCATTGTCATCATCATCATCATTATCATCATCATCCTCATCCTCATCCTCATCCTCATCATCATAGTCATCCTCCTCCTCCTCATCATCATCCTCATCCTCATCATCATCATTATAGTCATCATCCTCATCATCATTATTGTCATCATCATCATCGTCGTCATCATCATCATAATCATTATTATCACCATCACCATCATAGTCATCATCATCCTCATCATCTTAATCATCATCATACTATTCATGATCATCATCATCAACATCATCGTCGCCATCATCGTCATCGTCATCATCATCATCATCACCATTATCATCATCATCACTGTTCATCATCATCATCATGGTCATCATCATCGCCGTTGTCATCATCAACATCATCATCCTCATCATCTTAATCATCATCATCATCATCATCATAATCATCGCCATCATAGTCATAGTAATCGTGGTCATCGTCATCATCCTCCTCCTCCTCCTCATCATCATCACCATCGTTGTTCATCATCATCATCATCGCCATCATCATAATCATCATCATCACATCATAGTCATCATGCTCATCATCAGTGTTATCATCCTCCTCCTCCTCATCATTGTTCATCATCATCATTCCATTGCAAATGCTTGAAAAAAAATCAAAACAAAGTTTTAACTTAACAGATAAACGCACGCGTCTTTAACGCGTACGCACTTAGAAGTGCGAGCGCACTTCTAGTGCATTTGCATTACATTTTAAACTACGTGCACACCTGATTTAAATTTAGAATTTTGGCGAGCACCTTTTTTCCAACGTACGTGGTGGATGACTTGGCCGCTTTGGTTTTAGGTTTGGGTTGCCAAACCAAGTGGTTTGAACTGTCTTATGACATAAAACATGTTTTGTACCACTTCTCCTATTTCGTGCATGATTTTGCATATGCCACGCTTGTCCACTGCTAATGAAAATTCATACACTTGTGTAACTCTGTGTGTAGATTCTAAATATGTAATTTTTATTTAAATCTATTATTTTTTTCTATTTTTTATTTAATTTTAAATGAACTAACATCATTCTAACACAAAAGGTAGGCTATTTGCTTCGGCTATAACTTTAGATTGGCTCACCTATTTAGAAAATTGAAAAGAACCCGCAGAAGAAGACACAAAGACCTACATCGTAAAAAAAAATATCGTCATTGACTATGTTAAGACCAAGATGTTGTGGACCAACGCTCGACCTTGTCATTTTAGGGCATCACTGAATTCCTTAATTTAAATATATATATATATATATACATAACATAAATAAATATGGAAAAATAACGTTGCACTAGACACATCTGTTATCTACAACTCCATATAATTTTTTTTCAAAATTCCACCATTTGCATACCAAACGTGTGGACCAATGTAAACATATTCATTATTTTTTGGGAAAAAAATAGCATACCAACCTTAGAAGAACCTCATTTTTTGGGATTTATACTTAGTTTCCATAAATAAAAATTACATATTCCGGAAGGTAATCCGATATTGTCAACGTTTCATATTCTTACACCATATTCCAAAAATTTGTGTAGGTACCTCTAATATTGATTTTTGACGTTCAGTTTTTTGTTTTTCCAAAAGGCCATTGCAACGAGCACATCATAAGTGACCATCATTAGCTTGCACTAGCCCTGCATAGTTTTCAATTATCATAATCGTAGGATTCGTTTTTCACATACAAGCATATTTATCCAAGTCATTAAAGATAATAAATATCTTCTTCGTGGTCCTTGGAAAAACTTCATTTTAGCCTCACTGTATGAGGTTATTGTCTCAACAACAAACTCAGTAATGTATCCCTCCAAAATATTGTCTACCCAAAACTCAACAACCCTCGACACAGGGTTGCTAACACTTTTCACCTGTTGAATCAACTGAGGATTTGACTCCATCGTTTTTTCCCCTTGAAAATTACTTTCTTGGGTAGACAACTTCGACAACCACTCATGCAACACAATAGTAAATTTGGAAAAGAAAATATCATTAATATCCATGTAAATATATCGGACCAACCACTATGTTGGATTCAATCGATACCCTTTACTCTCTTCTTGTGAAAACTCTACTCCTTTGAAATCGACCAAGTCTTGTATTTCAAGCTTCGGCGGAAGGCACAACATATACCTCACCAAAATGATTCACGGTCCTAACAATAGACAATAGAACCATTTGTTAGAGTTGAACTCTCTTCGACCTAGGTTCAGTCCCTCCTTTGCACGCAACAAAGACAAAGATATCGGCCCGATGAAGTGAGGCTCAGTCGACAACCCCTATGACCTAGATGCTGTCTCACCCGAGATATCTTCCTATCAGTAACTTCCAGAACTAGGTTTCCGCACTTGGGTGGGGGATTTTTGGTCCCTTGGTATTCTACCAATCTGCTCGACAAAGGTTAATGGGTGGGGTATATATACTTATTATGCCTAATTAAGCTATGACAAAAATCATCCTTCAAATGGTATTATTACAATAAATCCATTGCAGCAAATATAAATTCAACAATAGCAGTGTGAGAGATACATATAAACTCATTCATAAGAAAATACCTTACCACTTATTCACAACAACATATATATGCGACTCAAACACATTTATCAGTCACACATATAACATAGTATATGACATGGAAACCCACTCAGGAAAAACCAAAAAGGCACTCTTCATTTGGCATGCGAAAATATGGAAACCTTTTGTCTGCACACTAAGCTACGGACTCTACTCTTGGTATTTTTTCCTTATATATACAGACTTCTTTCTCCTCGCATTCTCTATTGTCTTCTAACGCCGTTCCTTCTATACTTAAATCTACTAACGATCCACACATAGCCTGGATAGACTCAACTTCCTCTATGACTCTACTGTCAGTATGCACATATCTTGGATCGATTCAATCTCTTCTGCACTCCTGCCCACTCAGTTGGAGGTTTTTCGACTCCTCTCTACGACTCAACACAATTTATAGAAGCTAACAATGTCCTGATCCCACACAGGCTAATAATGAACAAAGTGTAACCCACATATAGCTTGAGTTCAACCTTTTATAGAATATTACAAGTCATTCTCAGCCTACTTCATACAATTATCCAACATGATATCTTTCTTATTATATCGACACATGTTAGTAGGAAATAACAACCCAACTTACAAAGATGCTTTCATATGTGCGGCTTTTGCCAACTCTTAGCCGACCTCATACCTGCGATATTTTCAAACTGTCTCTTTCTAACCGTTGCGCCACTGGATGCCTTTTGACATGGTTTATTTTGTCACAACTTTCCTTTTTGCATCCTTTCCTTTGGTCGTGGCTTCTCTTCTGTCGCGAAGTCTCTTCTTCTATGGTGGAAACTTCCTCTTATGTTGCTTCTTTGCTTAGCTCTTTCTTATGTGTCTTCTTTTGTTCCACTTCTGTTGCATCTTCCTTCCTTACAACTTCTAGCTTGTCCTTCATTCCCTCCTCATCTACTTATGTTGCAACTCCTTTCCCTTAGTTTCCTTCTTTTCCTTCTTTTGATCTTCCTTCTCTACTTCTATCGCTTCTTCTTTTACCTCTTATGACCTGAATTTTTTTCATACTTGGGAAGAATTCTAATTGAATTCTGCCTATCTTTCCCTAGGCCCAACAAGGAGCATCTTCTTTTCTAGGGATGCTTCCAGAACTTTCTTACAAGAATGATCCATGTAACCCGGGACGAAGAAATTATGGAACTGAAAGTGTGTCTTTACTGAAGTATATGTGTATATTTGATGTAACAAATTAACATCCAAAACCCAATTTTGCAACCCGAAAGCTCAAGAAAGTTCCATATTTATAAGAGTCTGGAAAACGTTTTTATACAATATAAGAGTCCGGAAGCAGTGAGAACTTACATCCAAATAAACTCAAATTCATGTTTCCATATATATATATATATATATATATATATATATATATATATATTATTTGATTCTACAAAAAGTAAATGTAACCACTTGATTTTTTAATACTCATACCAACTAACACCTAGAAAAATATTTGATCCCAAGGAAATACTATTGTTTATGATAGTTTGATGGAATGTAGATTATTGAAGATAGAGTTGTGTGTATATAATTTCTAGCAACGAAAACATGAACAAAATCCCAAATCCAAACTATATTGAAAAAGGTAAAATGGAAGCTATAAGAAAGTTGCAGCTCTAAAAAAATCACAGCAAACGACGGTGGATCTGCCACAAAACAAAAGATATAAAATTAAATATGAATTTCATAACCTAGAGAGACTCACAATACATTATGTGAACACATACAAAACTAATAATCTCACCTAAAAACAACATCGAAACCTGATGGAAATTCAAGCTTCTAAGGATTACAAAGCTTCCTCCCATTAAAACACATCTTGCCTAATAAAATTTATGGCATTTCGACTCCTGAACCTCAAGATCTTTGGGATTTCAACTCCTGAACCTCAAGATCTTTGGCATTTCAACTCCTGGACATCAATGGAGCTTAACAAAGGCTCCTCTCAGCCGAGTTGTCTGAGGGAGTCAAACACAACAATGAAACAAAGACATAGTGGACTATGACACCTTGTCTCGCATATGGGAAGGGAAGTACAATGGAATTTTATCGATGATTACGAAATGGCATGCAACATGCCACACAAAACATACATGTAGAGTCCAAGCAAATGTAGATAGGCCGAGACAGGGGCAGATACATTTCTAGGAACACAACAATTGTCAAGTCCACCAGGTTTCCACGGGATGTTAGGTGGTTCATGGTTCATCTAATAGGTTTTAGTAGTCAAGTTAGGTTCTCAGACGTCAAAACCAAGTTGTGAGAACCTCTGTAGAATGGTAAGAGAAAAAATGTATTTTGGACAATAACAGGGTGGTAAATAAAAAGTTAGGAAAACCACTTAAATTCTTTGTAAAAAAAACATAACATAAAAACGGTAATCTTAGTGGCACAACTGCCGAAAACTAGATAATTACATAATTCCCTGCTAGGCAGGGAATAATAAGAACCTTTTATTTTATGATGTTAGCGCAAACAAAGTTGGATATCTTCTAGATAAAAGAAAACAAGAATCTAAATGTCTAAATTAGAGTAATTCTTGGCCCCATAAACCTTAAAATATTTATTGGTAGATAAAAATTAAATAAAATAATATTTTAATGATCATATATATGGTTTTGCTATCTATCTACATAGCATGAAGACTTTGTATTTTAGTACATTCTAGTTCCTCTATATTTATTCTAATAGTAACAGAGATGATTTTGCTAACATCATAAAGTAAAAAGTTTTTATTATAATTCATTCTATTCTTTGCTAACATCATAAAGTAAAAAGTTTTTATTATAATTCATTCTATTCCTCTATATTTATTTTAGTGGTGATTAATAATCATAATTGTAAGAGTTTTCTTTTTAACTTCTATGTTTTTTAAATGAAAAATTAATACTCTTATTTTTTGTTCCTTTTTTTCTTAAATACCATACACAAAATGAACAATTATACAAAACAATATTTCAAATTTGTTTTTAAACCAAACAATCAACCATTCAAGACAAAATCAACCATACAAAACTACTCTTTTCATTAACATTATTTTCAACCATTCAACACAAAATCAACCATACAAAACCACTCTTTACATTAATATTATTTTCTAAATTTCCAAATTTATTACTCTTTACATTAATATTATGTTCTCAATTTGCAACTTTATTTCAATTTGGTTTTTTCACAATTGCTTCTTAAAAATGGAAAGAGAGATACTATAGTTGTACTCTAATTTACCCAGTTGTAAACGAAATGGAAAGAGAGATACTATAGTTGTACTCTAATTCACCCGGTTGAAAACGATGTAGTGCCTTGCTACAATATTTCAAATTTGTTTTTAAACCAAACAATCAACCATTCAACACAAAATCAACCATACAAAACTACTCTTTACATTAATATTATTTTCTAGATGTATCCACTAACTTCCAAGACCACTAAATATGTTTGTTAGATTCCAAGAGTGATCTTCTATCCAATAGATCAAAGAGTAACAATTGAGTGTGAGCCAAATCGCAGAGTTGAGGAGCACAAATGTGCGAACAGTTGTAGAAAACCAGTGAAAATTGGTAGCAATCCTGGGAATCCAGATCTCTATTTTTTTAACTAGTAACAGGCGCACACATGCGTATTTGAGCGTGTGAACACGTGTATAAGAGTACACACATGCATTAACGCGTATGCACAACAAGATGCATGCGCGCTCCTACCTAACATTTACCGCATTTACTCGCTAATGTTTATCCCATTTAATAACTAACGTTCTTCAACAACGTCTTGGTATTCACACATGTATGAGTATTTTTACAATGTAGTCTTCACCACTACTTTCTTCGTAGGCCCATGGGTGTCATTATGAGGTCTTACGCTCCTTACCTATGGCTAATGGAGGGTAAGGGAGGAATCCAACACTGACCACCATCACCATAATAATCATCATCATCGTAATCATCATCATAATCATCGTAATCATAGTCATCCTCATCATCATCATCATCATAGTCATCATCATCATCATCATCGTCATCATTGTCATCATCCTCGAATCAAACAAGGAATGGTTGCTTGTTATATATAAATAACGGGAGAGATAAAGCTTTGTTAATAAGTCATCAATCATGTACTGAGAAAAATGCAGAGAGTGCTTATATGCAAGCTGACACGTCAAAATCATGGATACGCGTTCCATGAGTAATTGAAATTGATAGCTACTATCAAGAAAGAAGAAAGCTTCGGGCTGTGTGGACTCTACAAAATCCTTCATCTTTCAAATTTTATAGATGTGGTGTTGGAGGAGCCAGGCTATATGGAGTATCAAATGGCTTACTATAAATACTGATTACTAAATCTTGAAAGTGGGCGAAATCTCATTACTAAATCTTGAAAACCGTCGAAATATTTAATACACATATAAAAACTCATTACACTGATGGCCACACGCTTGTTTGAATATTTCAGTTACCAGATGATCTATTCTATTATATGGACCATACATTTGCAGACATCGATGAGAAACCATCACATGAAAAGAAACTCACGAGTCACAGCCACTACAGTATTGGAATTTTAATCACCCCCATTACTTTGAAAACACCCTTTTGGCATCATTTATATAATAAATTCACTATCTTCAAGAAAAAAAGCTCAACTGATCAACATCTTACCTCCTAGGACATCAAACAAGACTAAAGAGAGAACAAGATGAACTCAGATGACTTATCCCATGAGGAAATCGAAGGATAACTAATTCAAGATGAAGTATATTTTCCATCATATCAGAAAAAGTGCTAAAAATGCATTCTAAAAAGAGGCTGAGGTACTGCACTAATCTCAGGCTCAACTTTCTGCACTAAGCTCAGGCTCGGCTTTCATCATAATAATCATCATCATAGTAATCCTCATCCTCCTCATCATATTCATCATCCTCATCATCATCATTGTCATCATCCTCATTATCATCATCACCATCATTGTTCATCATCCTCATCATCGTCCTCCTCCTCCTCCTCCTCCTCCTCCTCATCATAGTTATCATCCTCCTCATCTTCATCATCATCATCATCCTCATCCACATCATCACCATCATATTAATCATCCTCATCATCATCATTATCATCATCATCATTATCATCACCATCATAGTCATCATCATAATCATCATCGTAATCATCGTCATCATAGTCATATTGTTCGTGATCATCATTATCATCGTCATCATCCTCGTCATTGTCATCGTCGTCATCATCATCATCATCATAGTCATCATCAACATCATTATCCTCATCATTGTAATCATCATCATCATGAGAATCATCATGATCATCACCATCATTGTTCATCATCATCGTCATTGCCATCATCATCATCATCATAGTATCATCCTTCTCTTCATCATTTTCATCCTCCTCCTCATCATCATCATTCCATTGCAAATTCTTGAAAATAAAATCATCTCCATCATCATCGATTGAGACGTAGTTATGAGGAAAAAATTGTTCGTGCTTAGCAAAGGGTTGCCTCCAAAGGTATCAAATCATTCTATCCATTGGTATACAAACGCAAATCCGAGTTGCATGTTTACATGCCGCCCTTATGGAGTTATGATATTCAAAAAATAATTAACATCGTTATCCCATGGGACACTAAAACACGAAAAGCAAAATAAATTCAAAATTCCTAGAGTATATGGAATACCACCGATCCTAGAAATTTAGTGGTTGAATACACGATACACTTATGGCAGAGAGAACGCAAATTTGGGGAAAAGGAAATATAAAATACTAGAGTTACGACACCCCGCATGTATTCATTTTCCTTCTTACTCGTAAATATTGCAGGTACTGAAACGTGCTCTTCTCCCATTTTCTTTCCCTCCATGACTCATAACATAACTGAAATCCTTGGCCCTTAATTTTGCATAGAAATCTCAAAGATTTCCGCATTAAAGTGACCTTTCAAGATTTGCCCTAAACACGTAGAATTTGTAGCTGGAAATGGTTGGCCTGATCAGAATTTGACACAAAGATAACTTGGAATGATAAATTTATTCCTTGGAACGTTGAATTTAGTGGAAGAACCTCGAAAATTGGTTCAAGTTCATCGTAAATAAATCTAAAATATACCGTTGAATTTAGTGGAAGAAGCTCAAAAATTGGTTCAAGTTCATCGTAAATAAATCTAAAATATACCATGTGAGAACCATATGAAATATAGCACTGTAAATCCCAATACCGGGGTCTATTTCAATGTCAGGGTTGGTTGATATTCTTGATTGTTGACCTAAGATCCAGACTAGAACCTGAGAATGCCCTCTATCCAAAGATAATCATGGATGCCACTATAATTTTGACAATTTATGAATGTCAAAATTGTTCTGGCAAATTGTTATTTGAACAATTTTATAATTTTTGCAATAGTAATTATCTCTTCTAGATTAAATGGCCTAATTTAAGCCTACCTAGAGAATCTCTTCTAGATTAAATGGCCTAATTTAAGCCTACCTAGAGAGCCAACATTGGGATCTAAACTCTAAATTGTGATTTCAAAATTAAAATTGATTTGTTGGATTCCTGCAGGTTAAGGGCTTTTTGGTTAACGCTTACACTGCACCCTAAGATAGCCCCACCCTAATAGTGTTATCTGAGCAACTGTTATTTGTAATGGGCTAGCCAGCAATTCAAGGTGGATCATCTCCGATAGCAGCACTTACATAAAATAACAGTTGTATGGGCCTTTTCCAAGCACTTGGATTTTTAGTAATTGAGGCAATTGGATGCGACGAGCACCGTCAGGAGATTGAAGGTGCTCACATGACAACCAAAGTTGTTTGGCTGATTACATGCAGTTGTAATTTTTTTTTTTGATATTTGAAGAAAATGTTTATATTTACCAAGATCTAAAGGTGCTTTTCTTATTTACAAATATTTAAAGTTGTTTTTTCTAAAATATAATTGGAGTTGTAAATTTTTATGTTTTAAGCTAATGTTATTATTTACAAATATTTTTAAGTTTTAAGAAAATGTTACAAATTTACATATAATTAAAATTGTATTTTCTAAAATCGTAAGAGCTCCACACGGATTTGATGGAAGAGAAATGAATCGTTTGCAATCCAAAGAGAGGCACAAGACAAACCTTGGGGCTTTCACGAAGAGTTCTGTAGGCACATAAATTCTAACGCACTATATAGCATCATACCTCACAATAATGGGCACCCACGTGCATGATTATGCAATGTATAATGCATCTGTAGAGGATGAACTCGAGTGCAAGCATAAGCAAGGAGGAAAGAAGAAAGATAGGTCATACTGTTGTTATTCTTATTATAGGTTCTGATTTCCCGATCGAAAGTGTGTAGGGAAAAATTGTCGAGATACATGGTCTGCCCATATATTTCTTATGCTTAACAATTTTGGAGAACTAGATCAAACATACCTGAACTATCAAGCCCCCCAAAAAGATTCTTGTATATGGTCCTTGTGGTATAGTTTTATGCAGTCAATGACAAGGGAACAGGTGTACACGAGAGATTTGCAAGCTAGAGACATACGTAGATTCAAGAATTCCCATGTTGTCCTGTAGAAATGGGATTTATATTAATGTTTCTATGTTGAACCATATGGCAGGTATCTGCGATGAACCCTATCTACGTACTTAGAATTACTATAAAACCCGCCCTCGCCTCAAAGAATGACCGCCATTACTGCAATTCCTATCAGGGAGACCTTGCTCGATGCTTTGGAAAGGTATTTTTCAAAACTTATCTTGAAAGAATTTGACTTATGTAAGCCTCAAACACTTGTGAAGAAGCAAGAAAAACTAAAATTGGATGAAACTAAGACCAAAATATTTTTCTCTCTAGCAACATATTATGCAATTGTTTGTTTCCTATTAACTCTTTTTTGCAATACATTTCCATTGTTCTGAAATATAATTATCAGCCTATTATTGGTTTTTCCTTAGGGAGATTAAAGACTCAGACAGTTAACTTGAGTTAAGGCTTAGTCATAAAGAAAATTCCTTGTGGAGACTCTACCTCTTTTTACTTGTCCGGTAAATAGACTAGACAAGTCGAATTTTTGACAAGTTAAACTTGACCAAAATACATGGACAAGTTTACAATAGACTACTTTTGGTCGACGCTTTTAACCTCAACAATACTTACTCAACTTAGACCACTTTTACTTCCACGTACTTACATGACTTCTACAGGTTTTACTTCGAACGAATTTTTACTCCTACCAACTCCCACTTCAACTTAACCACTTCTAGTCAACTATTATTCAACATACTTACAAAATCATATAACCACCACTTTTACTTCCACGTACTTACATGACTTCTATAGGTTTTACTTCAACCGAATTTTGACTCCGACCAACTCCCACTTTGACTTAACCACTTTACAATGTAGATTTCTTAGTCTAAAGACTTATTAAATGAAAAACACTTTTCATGGACTCTAACACTAGACGCAACTATTATTCAATATACTTGCAAAATCATATAACCAAATATTAAGTAAGACGTGTTGACCACTCTGTTGTAAAAACTCAAATTTTTACATGGTGAAATATTTATGGATTCTTTGTGTCTTTCACTAAACAGTAAATGTAAACAACATTTAATAAAGTAACTCTAAAGAATATGTGTGACTCATGTTCAGTCCCTCCTTTGTAGGCAACAATTATTTGTGTCTTTCACTAAACAGTAAATGTAAACAACATTTAATAAAGTAACTTAGAAGAAAATGTGTGGCTCATGTTCAGTCCCTCCTTTGCACGCAACAAATCCAAAGATATTGACCCGACAGAGCGAGGCTCAGTGGGAAGCACCTACAACGCAGACACCGTCTCACCAGACATATCTTTCTATGGGTAATTGTGAGAACCAGGTTTCCATAGTTGGGTGGGTGATGCTTAGTCCCTTGGTATTATACCAAGGTACTTGACATATGCTAATGGGTGGCGTCTCTATACTTATGATTCCCATTTAAGCTGCGACACAACTCCTCCTTCATCTGGTATTATTACAATAAACCTGATACAACATAAGTACATTCAATAGAAACAGTGCAACATATACATATAAACTCATTCATAATAAAATATCTAACCACTTATTCACAACAACATATATATGTGACTCAAACGCATTCATCATTCACACATATAACACAATATCTAACGTGGAAACCCATTCGAGAAAAACCACAAAGGAGCTCTTCGTCTGGAATGAGAAATATATGGCACTTGTTTGTCTGTGCACTAAGCGACAGATTTTGCTCTAGATATTTCTTCCTAATCTATAAAAACTGCATTCTACTCTCATGCTCTCTAGTAATCTGTTGTTATTACTGCTCTACTTAACTATATTGATGATCCACACACATCCAGGATCGACTCAACTTCCTCTACGACTCTACTGTCAATCTGCACATAGCTTAGATCGACTCAATCTCTTCTACACTCTTGCGCACTTAGCTATAGGTTCTTTGACTCCTCTCTACGACTCAACACACTAACAAATGACACAACTTAGAGAAGCTAACAATGACCTGATCCCACACAGGATAACAATGACCAGAGTGTAACTGGCATAAAGCTTGGGTTCCTCCTTTTATAGACTCTTACATGTCGATCTCGGTCAACTTCATACAGTTAGCCAATAAGTTTTCTTTCATATTCTATCGACACATGTCAGTAGGCACTAACAACACAACTTACAAATACACTTTCATATGCACAACTTCTGCCAACTCTTTGTTGACCTCGTACCCATGCTCTTTCTGAAGTATCACTTTCCAGTCATTGCACCATTGCATGCCTTCTGACATGGTTTACTCTGTCGCATCTTTCCTTGTCACATCCTTTCCTTTGGTCATGTCTTCTCTTCTGTTATCGCAACTTCCTCTTTGGCTACTTGTTTCCTTAGATATTTCTTCTTTGTCTACTTGTGTTCTCCTTCTGTCGCATTTTCCTTCCTAACTGCTTCTTCTACTTTATCCTTAATTCCTTTCTTCCATGATTTCTTCTGTTGCAACCCCTTTCCCCTATTTTCCTTTTTTCATTCATTTATTCTTCCTTCTCTACTTCTGTCACCGCTTCTTTTACTTATTACGACCTTACTCTTTTCATACTTGGGAAGAATTCTAAATAAACTATGTCTATCTTTCCTTAGGCCCAACAAGCCCCCAACAGTCACATCTGGCTCGTCCTGATCCACGCGAACATATTCCTCCTTTTCTTGACTTCTGTCGACATTACATTGAAACTCTTACAATATTTTCACTACTTTCTGTTCCTCCTATCACACAGCTTTCTTTACTTTCTGGAAGTTTTCCATAAGGTCAAAACTGAGGATTTCCAATACTACGAGCCTTGTTGCTTCCACTACTCATTGTACTCTCTAACGTACAAGCTAACTAATTCCTGTAATCCTTTATACTTCACTGTGCAACTATGCATCATTTTCATTTCTTTCCTAATGTTGCATGCACAATCCTGTAAGCTGTTGCTACAATTTCTTCATTTTTGTTGCCTTGGCAATTTTTTCTGCTAAGGGAAATTTTTAATTGCACTCTTCATCTCGATTACATTTTCCTCAACTATGCGCAGCTCCTCTGTGACTTTTTCTAGTTATGCATTGTTGGAATTTTTTTCCCTTCGACCCAGGTTCAGTCCTCTTCCTCTAGTTAGCGCAACAAAGCCCAAGATATCGGCTAGAAATAACAGAGCCTAGTCGGCAGCTCCTACAACATCGATGCTGTCTCATTCGAGATATCTCAGTTCTTATGGGTAACTTCCAAAACCATGTTTCCATAGTTAGCATGGGAGGGTGTTTAAGTATTTGTCCCTGCCCCAAGGTTTTCAACAAAGACTGGGAGGGTGGGTTGGTGGTTCGTACTTTATATATCAATACTGAAGTATTAATTTCCCTTAGTTATGCAACCTTCACAAATGCACAATGAACACCCATTGCAGATGTATTCATTACTTGAATTACAACATTCATACAGTTATCTCTTAAAGACACATTAAACAATCAAACATTAGGACAATAAATAGGCACTTGTATAAGGTACTCAACATTCACATAGATACATAGCATGTAATGTTGAAACCCATCCAGGAAAAACACCACAAGGTGCTCTTCATTTGGCATTCACATGAGAAAATAGATGCACCTTTTGGTTGTACATAAAGCTACAGACTATGTTAATATCTTTTCTTCTATCTCTACAGACTTATTTTGCCTCTCATTCTCTCTCTTCTTCTCTACCTTTATCACTCTACTCTAATCCTACTCAGTGATTCGCGCACAACCCGGATCGACTCGACCTTCTCTATATGTGTGTGCACTGAGCTACAAATCTATTTACTCTCATGCACTTAGTGATCGAAAGTTACCTACTGAAAACTGTTGTATCCTCTACTGAGCTCAAGAGCATCTAACAAGAACTAGCTAACAGGATACTGATTGACTGGCTAACCCATGTACAGCTTGGGTTTATCCTCTTATAAACTTACTATAGACTCTATATATTCCCATACATGCTTGTTACAGACTCAATCATGACTTGATACAAACTCTAACAGGCTCATCTACAGTCGCTATCTCAGCCAACTTACTATCCTCAGCCTACAGGATGTCTTTCCTATTCTAGAAAAATATGAACAAAGAGGCACTATCATCCTGACTTACAAAAATGCCTTTACGCGTGTGGCTTCTACCGATTCCAGCCGAGCTCATACCCACGATCGCTAACATTTGTTTCTTCTATACGTCATTCCTTACTGTCTCTTTTTGGATGTTACCCTATCTGCATGCTTGCTTCCACGAATATTCTTCGATGTCATCACATCTCCTGTATTGTGCTTCCACCATATATTACAAAACTACCGCAACTTCCTCATCTTGCGCCTTCTCTTTTCCTTTCTCCTTTTCTTCCATCTTGTGTCACGACATCCTTTCACTTTTTCCTTGATGTTGTTTTGTATGTTGTAGCTCCTTCTTCTTCTTCCTTGTACTCTTTTTCCCTTAATTAGGAAGAATTCTATATGAATTCTTTCCTTCTATCCCGAGCCCAACAAGCCCCCAACACTCACCCATGGCTCATCCCGAACCACACGCACTACTGCTCCATAAACTGACTTACGTGAATTTTGTTCTGAAAATCCTCTACTATTTTCGGCAGCTTCTCTTTTTCTGCACGCACTTCCTCCTCTACCTTTTGCATGTTCTCCAACAAGTCGGAGCTAACGTGTTTCAACATGCTTCTTTCTACTAAGGTTGCGACATCGCGCACCTTCTGGTGCACAGGATGAATTAGCCTGTGACACTTTCTACTTTTGCCTATAGCTCCTCTATCGTTTCCTCAATATGTTGTTTCTTTGTGCGCAACACAATGGTTTGTTGTTGCAGGCTATGCATTTCTGCGGTTTTGACCTTTTTCTGCTCTAAGGGAACCTACTTTATTTCATTGCACATATGCAGGATATTTGCTTGCATCCTAATGAGGTCACCTACAATATTCTGTGATTTCTCATCATCCATGAAAGTTTCCCAAGTCTAGGAAACTTGGTTTATTACCTTGGCACATGTGTGTTTGGAATTTTCTATGTCATTTGTAGTCGATGTGGCTGCGTATCGTCTTTGTGCTGATACTTCAGGAGGTGTGCTGGGTGTCCTTTTCTCTTTTAAGTGCACTACTTTTTTCTTAAGGTCCATTACTAATTCTGCTAACTATGCTATTTTGGCATCCGAGGCCATGTCCGTTGATATGCCTTCTTCCTCCAAGCTGCTATAGGCAAAAGAGACTGCTTCACTAATTCTCCGATAGTTACCATCCACTTCTAGTTTCCTTTGCTCAACCTCTTGCATTTCACTTTTCAATCTCTTGAGGTCTTGATGTGCAACCTTTACTTGTGTAGCGAGGTTACTCTCTCGTAGCCTTATTTCGATATTAACAACATTCTAGACATCATACACTTCATTCATATACATAGATGAGAAGTCTATTATGAGCTGGTTAGCATCCTGAAAATTAAGATTAGATTACAATGTTCCACACTTAACAAAATACTTAGGGACTTGTACTGTTATTGGATGGTTTGGCACAAAGGCCATAGTTTTCTCTATTCGTGATGTCTCAGATGGGGCTCGGGAGTCTGCTTTTGTACTTAGACCATCAAAAAAATATTAACTTCTTCCACTAATTTACAGAGAACCTTAAGGATATTAGTGACGGTACCTAAAAGTTCCTCTTTTCATTCTCCTATAGGCTTGAAACTGGATTGTGCAGCTTCAGTGATGGCATCAATCATGAGTTGCATATCATCACTGTCAAAGATGATAGTGTTTGTAGTGCGTTCAACTTTCATCTTATTCTTTGGTCTTCTTGGAGGCACTTGCTGTTGTTGGGGTTCCTCCTCCTCATCTTGGTCTGCCTGAGTTTCCCCCTCACCATGATCATATTATAGGTGTCAAAACCCCAAATTTTCATAAAAATTTAAAATTTAGATAATACATAAAATGCTGAGAATGTGGTTTGCTAACAGCTAATAGTTATCTATAAAAGAATCGGTTACCAGATTAGTTAATACAAAATCTCAATTAAGTAACTTAGCATTCTACTTTTGATGCAAGGTTAGGTTTATTTCGTGCAATAATTTTAACTTTCAGTTTGCTGATGATTTTTTAATTTGCAACACGTAGGTGGAACTGTCTTGGATTCTAGGGCTTACTTAGCTTTTAAGCTAGTGCATAAATCTTACTTGTCCTTACAGGTTTACATGCATGAATGATCGAGTAACGCTTTTTAATTCCATAAAGCATTCATCTTTATTTCAATTTACAAAATAGAAAGCTCGGTAAATAAACTGTTGTACATTTCACTCTACTTCTATGAGGTAAAACAATTGGTTTGTTTCTTCAATTATTTTTGTCAATGATATATATATAGAAGAGTTTCTTTCTTATATGTAAATAGTGACAGTATTTAATCTCCTTGGTTCACCACTTGTGATCTTTGTCGTAACTTATTTTCACCTAGAGTGTATAACTTGTAAAGCTGTAATGATTGTTCAAACACTATTATACATTATCATCTTAAATATTAGTATAAGAAACTGTTGGTTATTCATCTTCTGTAATGAAGATTGCTGCCTATAAGGTTCTAAGCATTACAGTGCAATACCAAGTCCTAAGGACTTAGAGTCTAGTGGGATGGTTCCGCTCCAGTTTTTCTTATTTTATTTTTTAATACTTTTTGGATTAAGCCTCTGACCACATTACTTAACTTATGTCAATTCTTCAAGAGAGATTGATTTATTAACTCATGTAAGTACTAGATAGTTTTAAAAGATTATGTTACTAATAAAAAACATGGAGAAGCTAAAAGTACTTGTCATGGTTGGTAAATGGCCAAAAGTTATTAAAATTTGTTGATCTGAGCTATGTACATGATTCATAGCCATAATCCAAGTATTTTCCACCCACTGATCTATAATTTCTATGATACACACATAAATTATCTTGTCTATAATGCATTCAAGTTTACTCGTAGTTCTGGTTAAAAATAGATAGGGTTTATAAAGTTCATGATCTTAATTAAAACTATGCTCTATAACATTATCAAGTCACAACATAAATGTTGGTGACAATATGATTATCTTATGCAAAGTTTGTTAGAAATACTTTATTATCATAGTTTGGCTAGGTGACGTAATAGCCTTTTAATTTGTATCTTCCAAGTATTATGAGATTTACTTTATAAACTCAAATATGATAGCACAAGGCTTATTGACGTTTGTAACTATACTATTTATGCTATGACTAAATGGATTTTCCATTAGTGAAGAACTAAATATTTTATGCATAAATATGCTTTGGGAAAAAAATATCGATTATGATATTGCATCAATTTAATGATTAACAAAAAGTTTAATGTGAATAAATATATAGCTATGAAGTTCATAAACTAAGGATTCTAAGCCTAAATATTTTGGGCAAGTATAAACACAATAAACTTTGGGTATGTATCAACATAAAAATACTTTAGCATGAATATGGTTTACATTAGAATTTAATATGGAAAGGGATGGAACGTTGGTCCACTCCATCGATTGGTTTATATGTAATGTCTTGTATATAAAAGACTTTCAAATTGCCTCATCCTAGAACCATGCAATGCCTATAACATAAACTTGGAAATGATTTGAGAGTTTATAAATTATGCGTTCATAGTTTATATCATGCAATCATTGGTTGACTCCAGTATAACATGGAACCTTTATAAAAAGATTGCCACACTATATGATTGCGCTTAAATTATGTTTGAATAATTGGTAATCGATTTGCATGCAGGAACTATACGAATTACCCACTGCATGGTTGAATTATTTGCGTGAACATGTGGTTCTTCCTCGGCCAAGTGTTGGGAGTATAAGGGTTTACGAGCCCTACTCTTTGTCATTCTTCTCCATTGTTTTTAGGCCTCCTGGCCGCTCTGCAACTGTGTCTTGGCCACCATGTGAGCTTTGTGTCTTGGTTTGCAATATTCCATTTACCCTCATCGTCCTCAAATCCTTGCTGCATTGTGAGTTCACCCTGCAAAAGTTTAATGAGAGCCGTGACATTTTCCCTACAGCTTGGACTGTGTGTAGTTTTCTTGGATTTGCTCCTCCACGACTTGCTTGTTTGGAATGTTTTAAAGGGCTGTGGGTTTTATCCTGGCAATAATTTGTTAAGGACCATGACTTAACTTACAGCCTGGTCTGTCACAGGGTTTGTGAGAGCATGTTCTTATGCTTCGGTTTGTGATAGTTTTGAGCTCTACTATCTGCTTCATGCTTGGCTGTTGCTCCCTTCTCCTTGTTGCTGCTAGTAGTGGTTTGCACTTGTTAGACCCATCTCTATCACAAGAGAGATGAAGGGTTTGCTTTTCGTCTTGCTGGTGGCGGCACTCCTGTTCGTTGGTGGCTACATTTCTTTTGCTCCCAGGTAAGAAAGGATTCTCCTAATAGTTTTTAAACTTATGTTTAACTCAGTTTTTAATATAATGCAAGAATATTAATGTTGTGGGATTATTCTTGCAGGTGATGATTTACAACCCTCTTTGCAACTGGTACCATGAGTAGGGTCAGCTTTGTGCATATAGGTAAGCCCTGGTCGACCCATGGAAATCCATACTTGTTCATTTCTTTATGGAACATTTTCAGTTGGAAGTCGTAACCTACAAAAACCCTTGTGGTTTATTGTTTCTTGGTTAGCTTGTTTAGTTTTTACGAAACCGTTGCTATTAGCAGGGTTTTCCGGCTTATCTCGTGCTTTGTAAATTTTGTTTTTACTAGTTTTGTGTACAGATATGTAAAGAATTATTTACGGCCTGTCAAGCCATTCTCTGTTTAAACTTGAAATAAAGAGATTTGTCTCTCCTGAGCTTAGACTCGGTTATGTTGATGCTCTTACTATAATTTCAAATACTAGTGTTTTCACCCTATTTTTGTGTGTGTAATGAAATATTTACTTGTTATATTATCTTGCATTAACTTGTATTATTAAATTCTTATTATGTTAATTCTTTCTATTATATTACTTTGTTTATAAGCTCGAATGTTCGAGCAAGATTGAATCCTGTTAGTGACCTATGTATAAAGTAAATTCTTTCATTTATTTTGTAGGTTTAGTTCATGAGTAAAAGTTAAATTATTTGTTTGTTGCAGGTATATAGTTGTTTATATTTTCATGGTTATATTTATTTGTCCTTATAGGACTGTAATAACATTTTATAATTTATGCTTAGAATACTAAGTAAATTCAAATCCTTAATTTATTGTTATTCTAATTATTATTTTCAATGTTATTACTATAAGTTATAAAGTTAGTATTTTCTTTTAATGTTAAACACTGTAAGGGTTTCGACCCTGTATTTTCTTTTATGATAAATTTTTGTTTAGTTTATTTAAATAAATTTATTCATATATAAATATTATTTACCATTGCACTTAATCTATTTAATAAGTACATAAATAGGATTTTGTTAATATTTCATTGTTACATTATTATAATTTCTATAGTAAATATATTTATAAAAAGACTATACTAGAATTATCGTACTTGAAATATGAATAATTTGTAGAAGTAGTTAAGCAATATGTACAATGAAATAACTCTGTAAAATAACTTGGTTCTTTCTTCACAGAAATAAATGAGTGTTTATTTAAGTTAAATCTTTTACCGATGTGATAGGTTAGTAGTTTCATTTTGCAGAAATACAGTTCTGAATAAGATAAATTACCTATTTACAATAATCAACATTTTAAAAGAAATAAACCTGTTGTTTTGAAAAGTATTATGTAAACTTCTTTGCTAGAATTCCTAATACATTAGTCTGGTTTTCAAACCATAACTTAATTAGACAGAATAGTATCCTTTCTAGAAAACATCTATATACAGAAATAAATTAATCCATTGTTCTAAAATACAAAATAACTCTAATCAATCCAAGTTTCTATCATATCTTCATCTATCTTAAACACACTACTTGTGCTAGAGTACGATCTGGTTTATCCAGATGGGGAAAAACACAGGTAGGATTATCTCATTCAATTATAGTTTCAACATTCAACAACTAAAATATTATAAATTCTAACAGTTCATTACATAACATATAAATCTTACATTATTCATTCATTCATAGAAATAAAATTTAACACAGCAAATAAAAGATAGTAGAACCTGTTTTTAAAGTTGGATGACAACAGTGTTGGGAGGCTGTTCCTCCCTACCAAATCCTGGAGAGCGCTCAAACAATGTCTTCTCAAGACCCACGAGCCTATTCCTGGTCTCCTTGGCTGGAACTAGGTGGAGCAAGTAACAGAATACTGGTCCAATGGCTTAGTACTAACTCTGCACTCAGCAGCAAGATACTTCAGCTGAATAGTTGTACTAGATCATTCTCTGCAGTTTACCCCTCAAACACTTTCTAGAAATTCCCTTCCCAATGAAATCCTTGAATTACTTTCACCTGAATGATTCTCTTCTTGGAATGAGCAGCCTCAGCTTTCTGCAATGGACATTTTTATTAAGATTTCCTAGGTCTTTTTGGGTTAGTGGTCATTAATTGAGCCACCTGCTCTGATCCCACTTTCTTGGGGGATCATGACCCCAAATGTAGGGAGGTTTCCACCTACAACATTGGAAATGTTTGAGGATGATTTCACTTGTCCATTTGCTCTCCACCCAGTCTCCTCCACCAACTTGACTAGTAAACACTCTTTTAACAACTCTCCCAAGCTGTTGTCTCCACTTTTTATTTATTTATAATTAAAATATCCATAATTACATTCAACATCCTTGACTCTGCTGAGTCATCAGTTACAACTTTAACATAAAATTTAACATAATGTCTTGGAATAAAATCAAATAAGATAATATTATTTTGCAAAATCGGGGCATGTGACAATAGGTATGTGGGTGGTGAAGGGTTGCGACTTTCACTGGACTGACCACTCCCTATGGGGTATTCCTCTTCATTTTCCTCCGCATCAACATGTTCTGCATGATCTTGCCGTCAGATTTATTCTTTAGGAATTGGGACATGCCACTCTTTCGACCATCAATCAACAATTTCTTGGACCTCGTTCATTGTTATGATATATTTTGCTGGTATCTTCAGCTGCTGCAGCTGTTGTTGTGGATGTAGGTAAACATTGTGCATACCTAATTCAAACTTAATGATGGAATGAAACTATGGGAGAGTGGCAACATCTAGTATTGACATACTTCTTACCTAATGGTGTATAGCCTCTGTATGCATAAAAAATCAATATTGCTCACTTGTTTCATTTCTATGTACTCCTTCTTGAACCAGAGGTTCTGATACCTCGCCTCTTGACAGGGCACTTCTAGCTTAACACCCTGGTAGTATTCTGGTTTAGATTATGCAATGAATGAGATTAGAATTAACAACTAGGAGTAGTGGAATTCCCAACGCCTTTCTTGTGCATTAGTTTCATCTTGGATAAGCTCCTTTAAAAGAAAATAACACCAATTGATTTGGATCCCTTATGCGTAGAGAACTACAAATGCAATTTCTCTCGCCATACACTTATCTGGATGCATTTTCCGGAGTCACTTGGATTCCAATACTTTCACAACAAAGATAACAGTGGGGTCATAAATGGTGTTAATAAAAAACCCTCTTTTAATTCTTCGCACACTGAACTTTTCCTTCATTTTCTTAGCTACGTTAGCTCTTGATCCTTTTTGAGTTGTGGGGATGGGTCTATTCCAGATGATGGTAGGCCTGTGATGGCAGCAATGAGCTCCACAGTCATAGGTATTTGTTTTCCTAACTATAGAATTCCATCATGGTATTGTAGCAATAACTGCTTAACAGAGGCGTTAATTTGGGCACCGCGCCCAAAATGTGGCATGTATAGAGACGATAATATGCTAGACTTCTCCAGTTTTGTAGCCCATTCCTATATCACATACCTACAAGGTTCCTCCAGGGTGTCTGGCACAACATTTGTATATCATTTGTGGTCTAAGGCTAATTGTGTCTTGGTTTCATGGTCACTGTAAAATATCCTTTGTCACTTTGGGTAAAAAACCTTTTTACTACCTTCACACCCTTAAGTACTGACAACACCAGTAGTGGGGGGTTTCCTTTCCTTGGTATGGAAACCTTGGGTACATTTCTACGCCGAGATGGGATATATGGCAGTATCAAGTTTCTCATCTCAAAATTATCCGTTGTTGGGGCTGCTTTTAGGGTTTTGACTGCTTTTCCCTTCCTCTTTCTGGTGTTTGTGCGTTGTGACCATGGAGGTGCTAGTGGGCTTGGTTTATCATTCTGGATTTTTTTAGCAGTCTTTGACATGACTCCAGCACTATTTTTCTTATTAACAAGGCCCATGGGTGTAGGGATATATCTAGCATCATCTTCCATTATCAGTGTTACGAAGATAAACTTCCTACGGCTTGGGGTGCACCACAATAGATAACTAGACACTTAAAATCAATATTTCCCAATATGCAAGAGAAACCAAACATCTAACACTAAGGAATATCGAATCATACCTTGTTCTGGACGATTGAAGTAGATACCCGCTGATATTTTCCAATTCGCATGTACACACGAGTATAGGTTTAAAAGTCGTGTACAACAATAAACAGGGGTGTTTTAGGGATGATCTTAGAACATCAAAGGATAATGCAATTATATGGGCTCTAAAGAGTCTATAGAGGGAAATAATATGTGATCAACCATATGTGGTAAAATAATCTATAACAATCAGGGTAGGTAATACAGGGTTGTATTCAACTGTTTTTGTGCTTGAGACACAAATGACCATACTATAACCTTACTAGGTCGTTTCTCAGAGTTTGTCACAATACTAGTGTTTTCCCTTAGTATTCCAAGGTAGTGAGGTTTGATAAACACCCTAACCGTCACTAGGCATACTTCGTACATACCATTTAAATTTTATTAAAGGATTCCATCCTTTTCACTGCATGGGAGTACCCCCACTCTTAGATCACAGATTTTTGCAATCTACCACTACTGTCATGTCACTGAATTAGTAGTTATTGTTAAGAAGCATGTTTGTATGCCAAAAAGTTTGATGTCATATTTTTTTATGTCCCTACTAATAGAGTGCCATGTATTTTCACACGTGCAATCTCTCTCCACTTTGCACATCCCTTCTAACACTTGGATATTATGTTGGCTGGGTCACTATTCATCGTATTTTTCATGATTTTATACCATGCCGTGTAGTTATTCCTACTTATGTTACATTGATGGAGGTCCTTGTCCACAATGGTTATCTCCACACATATTTTCTCCTTTAGCACATGTAGCACAACATCATCTGGTGGATGTTCGTTTGTAGCTTCAACTGTCTAGGTAAAGTTTAAAGTTAAACTTTCCCACTCATTAGTTCCTCGTCGCAGATCCTCCGAAGTGTACCAACTTCTGGGCACCATTTCCAAGGTGTGGATGAATCGACGAACCCATTCATGTCACATAAATGATTTCTAAGTAGTGCAACCAGTTTTTTAGGGCTTCTATTGAGTCAGATGTGCATAACCTTACATTGCGCCAACTCAAGTTTCCATCAGCTATGGGGTTAGTATAATCTTCTTTCGAATACATGATGTTATACATTTAGTCCAAATAGTTCTCTTATCCCTTGATATGCATAGGTTCAACATACCACTTCCCTTCAAGGGGATCAATGTGCGCAACCACTCTCATCTCGATATCATCAAAATATAGGACCCTTTTCTTGAAGTTTGTGATTGTCTGGTTATCATAGCCCCATCAATACTTAGAAGTATAGGGTAGGGATTTGTTTCATCAACAATGTCAATGACCTAGAAATCAGCATATGTTCTCAGGCCTTCAATGTCCATGGGCACTTGGGATAGTGTACCTATTGGTATCACCTTCGACTAGTTTGCAAGCCGTAGCTGAATGGAAGACCAGTCCAGTTGCAGCTTGTTCATACTTTCCCATGCTTGTATTGTCAATATATTGATATATGAGCACAACTCAAGTATGATATGGTCTATATCAAAATCTCTTGTCTGCACAGTCATTCACAATTCTCATCCTTTCTTATGATTGCTTCTGACTTGATTGACACTTTTTTTAGGGTGTAGATCTGTTATGTTGTCTTCTATTGTCATGTATTAGTACTAAACAACTTTTGAAAAAGTACTTGAGCTTACTACCCTTTTTAGTTGGAAGTCTTCTGATTAATTGTTCAAACTATTTGGGCATAGCTCTCACTTGTCCCAATGTCGACAGTTCATTGGGATCAACAAAGTCTTTCCACAATTCCAAGAATACTTCCTTCTCCTATTTGACTTCTAGCAAATCTTTCTTTTGTGCCATAGGTCACACCTACGGATGTCCTTTCGGTGTATTTTGGTATTCTCATGTCGCAACACCTCCTCTTGTAACTACAACAACGTTGGGTTGTCTTGGTTTAGTAGAAACCATTTGAATATTCAAATTGGGGTTTGTATTCAGATTCTACACTAGGTTAGGGTTAACGACATTTATATCCATCCATTTCATAATGAGTTGCGGACACTGTTCTATAGTGTGGTCAAATGGTTTACAATATGTACAATATTTTGTAGGTCTTTTAAAATCTTGGGAAAAATGTCCTAGCTTCCCACAATCATAACATAGAACTTCACCTCTTCCTCAACCAAATCCTCCACCAGGTTGTTGTCCTCAACCTCTAAAGTTCCCACCACCCCCTTTGGGGAGGGTACTATTGTTGTTGAGGATACTGGTTTGGTTAGTATTGCAGTTGAGGATATTGTCTTTGAAACTGCATAGGCTGATATTGAGATTGCGCTCATTCAACTTGCATTTGTTCCTCATTCTTCATTAGGTAGGTATCCATCGTCTTATCCTAGAGAAGATGGAAGGCTCTGTAATCCTTTTCATCATGCCCTACCGATATACAAAACTTACAATATAGACTAGTTGGTGCACCTGCAATCTTCTGTAGGTACAGAGATTCCTTAGACATGTGACCTCTAGTTTTCCATACTCTACACCAAGTCATCCCTTGGGTGTTTAATGGGTTCAGCGCATCTGTTGCGACATAATTCATGAGCATCAGGAAATTATCCTTATGGTTCGCATATGCTCTACACCTGGTACACCATAGTTCTTCCTGGACTTCTTTGCCTCTTTTGATGTCTTGTAGATGCACCATAAGATTTTCCTGTTGTGACTGAATTTTCATCATGCCCAAGCCATTGTCTCCAACTGGCGAGGCTTCTAGCTTCATAGCTATATCTAGAGCCTCTGTCTACGACACCAATTTCTATTGCATCAACAACATTCATATGGGTGCCAACAAGGATATAATGAACCATTCCTTGTGTTGCACATTCGACATTTGAAAACTGACCTTGGCCATTAACGTCTTAAATCTCTTGTCAAAATCCCAACTAGAATCTGTCAGTATCTTGATCTCTTTTATTTCAGTGATAGATTGTGATTCAGACTTCAGTTTCTTAAATTTATCAATCGACCTGAGTTGAATATCATTGAGTGTCTTTGGGACCAATCCTACTGGTACTATGGAAAACTTCATATACTAGTTTAGCGCACGACCTCGTGGAGTCGTAATCATATGTGCTTTCTTCATGTTCTCATCCTATATATTTCGTATGGTACAGAATTCATCACATAGAAACCAATTTTTTTCTAGGTGTTCCAGCCCATTCCCATTGAATATTGGGAGCTTAATTTCAGTTCTATCCATTGGATGGGCCAGTACAATATTAACTAATGGTATAGTAGGAACAAAATGTGGACTATTCAGACTTCCTTGTTTGCTATTTACAGCGTTAGTACCACTCGTATTTATAGAAATATTTGGATATGGTTCTCGCTCCCTTACCTCTGGTATCATTGGGGAGTTGAGTACACGTTCTGGTTCCAGAGCTTCAGTTGACTCCTTAGATTCTTTGTCTTCCTCTGAGATTGGCTAGTACTCTTCTTCCTCGTCACATGAACCTTCGTGTAGGTTCGATGTAAACTCGTAGCCTTCTTCTTCTTGCTATGTGGTGCAATTGCCTCATCCAAACAGAGTTTTTAGTATTTTTCCTGATCAAAATTTCCTTCCGCTTCTCAAAAAGCCAAATTCTAGTTTAGCTTCACCTCCTCCTAGGAAGATCTCACTTCGGGGTTTTGCTAAGACATAGACACCTTTTTTTTTCAATCTATCATTCACAGATTTCCCTTTTCACATATGAGCATTTTGATCAACGTCTTCCAAGATCAAAGATATCTATTGTGTGGTGCTTGAAAAAAAATTCTCTCGGCCTCACTATATGAGGTTATTTTGTTAACGATGAACTTGGTGATATATCCCTTTATGATACTATCTATCTAGAAGTCCACATTCTTGAAATAGGGTTGTTGGTTCTTTTCAATTGCTCAATCAAGAACAGAGTCCACTCTGTCGGTTCCCCTCCTTAAAAATTCTTCTTCTGGGTTGTTAACTTAGACAACCATTAATACAACAGAGTGGGGAACTTGAAAAAAAAGATCTCGTGGATGTCTGAATATATGTACCGGTCTAACCACTCTGCTTTCCTCCATCGAGATCCTTCACTTTCTTTCTGCGCAAACTATAGCTCTTTTGTGTCCACAACTTTGGATCTCCATCTTTGTGGGATTCCAGAACATGTCCCTCAACACACACTTTAAGGTCCTGACAACGGAACCATTTTTTGTTCTCTTCCCCCCTATGACACAAGTTCAATCCTCTTCCTCTCGTCAGTGCAACAATTCCCAAGATATTGGCCCGACAGAGCATTGCCCATCCAACAACACCTGCAGCATAGATTTCGTCTCACTCGAGATATCTTAATTCTTATGGATACCTACCAGAACCATGTTTCTACAGTTAGCATGGGAGGGTGTTTAAGTCCTTGGACCTATGCCAAAGTTTCCAATGAAAACCGGGAGGTTGGGTTGGTGGTTCTCATTTTATATATCAATACTGAAGTACTAATTTCCCTTAGTGATGCAGCCTTCGCAAATGCATAGTGAAAAGCCATCACAGATGTATTAATTACTTGAATTACAACATTCATACAGGTATGTCTTAAAGGAACATTAACCAATCAAATATTAACATAGTAAATAGGCACTTGTCTAAGTTACTCAACATTCACATATATACACAGCATGTAACGTGGAAACCCATCCGAGAAAAAACCACAAGGTGCTCTTCATTTGGAATTAGCATGAGAAAATGGATGAACCTTTTGTCTGTATGTAAAATACAGACTTTGTTAATATATTTTATTCTATATCTATAGACTTATTTTCCCTCTCATGCTCTTTTTTCTTCTCTACCTTTATCACTCTACTCTACTCCTACTCAGCGATCTACACACAGCCTGGATCGACTTGACCTTCTCTATCTTTTTTCCCACTTAGCTGCAAATCTACTTATTCTGATGCACACAACGATCTAGAGCTACCTACTCAAAAGTGTCTAACAAGAACTAGCTAATAGGCTAGTGATTGACTAGCTAACCCATGTACATCTTGGTTTATCCTCTTATAACCTTGCTATAGACTCGATATATTCCCATAAATGCTTCTTACAGACTCAATCATGAATTGGTACAGACTGTAACAGATTCACCTACAGTCGCTATCTCAGCCGACTTACTATCCTCAGCCTATAGGGTGTCTTTCCTATTTTAGAAAAATATGACCAAAGAGGTGCTATCGTCCTTACTTACAAAAATTCCTTTATGCATGTGGCTTCTTCCATCTCCAGTCAAGCTCGTACCCATGATCGATAAGGGTTTTTTCTTTTCTACATCATTCCTTACTGTCACTTTCTAGATATTACCTTGTATGCACGCCTGCTTCTGCAAATATTCTTCCATGTCATCACATCTCCTGTCTTGTACTTGCTTCATAGCTTACAAAATTGGCGTAGCTTCCTCATCCCACACCTTATCTTTTCCTTTCTCGTTTTCTTCCTTCTTTTGTCACAGCATCCTCTCCATTTTTCCTTGATGTTGTTTCCTATGTCACAACTCCTTCTTGTTCCTTGTACTCTTTTTCCCTTATGTTATCCCTAAAGTTGAACCTAGACTACATGGGTTCAAGCTTAAGGAAATCTTGTTCTCAAATATACAAATCAATAAAATCAAACTGATATACAATCAAAGCTATGGGAAAAGTTACACCACTATCAATGTAACAGGCTGGTATAACATAAAGGTTGTGAGTAAAATCAAACAATCATTGCAAAACTGGACAAGTATGAAATCAAGGCTGTTTTGTACAGATCACGCAATCATCACTGCACTATACTGGTATATATTAGATCTATAAGAAAAACATAACACTATTGAAGAGATAGGCTGGTGTGAAATCAGAGTTACAGGAAAAATAAAACAGGTGTTGTATAACATAGAATCAAACACAAAATTCAATATCAAGGTAGGCTATGATCATAAATCAAGAAGTGAAACTGCCTCTGTTTCTAGAATATATAAAGATAATTGTACTTCACAATAAGAATTAATACAATAGGATGTAATGGACCATATGCATAATAAAATTATCAGAAATACAATTCATATAACACATAGGCAAATCATCATCATGTTCATTCAAAAATAGAACCCGTTACTGAAGTTGTAGAGTGTTTATGCTATACAGACAGTGCTCAAAGCTGGGCATACATAACTCCAAAACTGCCAACCCTAGTCCCCCTATGAGAGGAAAATCTCCCTTCCCCCTCTTACATTGAACAATTCTAGAATTTATATCCAATTACATCAACTAACTATTGCTAAATTAGTTCCAAACTAGTTACAAGGAATCTAAAATTATTTGCTCCTCTGCCTCTTTGATGAGGTCTTCCACCTGTAAGGTTAGTTTCTGAAATGATGATTCGATGCCTGGAAATCCAGAAACCATTGAACTTTAACAACCATCAAATATAAAAATAATTATTTGCTTTTAGGTTGTCTTCCATCTGTATTATTAAATGCTTAAATGTTGTTGGAAGATATTGACCGAATCCTTAATAGTTTGGAGATGATGAGATCAAATTGCTAACTCAACTCCTTGAAATCTGGAATCATTGGAAGTGCTACCTTCAAATTCGAAATGCTCTTCCACCTATACATTGCTATCCTCATGCTTGTTGTTGGCCAGAAAGTTTTGAATTTGTTTTGGTAATATGTCGATCCTCTTTATTGAACTCTAATACTTCCATTTCCTTTGCCATCAGTAGTATCCGCAATTGTATCCTGAATTGCCTCATGTTGGTTGATCGCTACACTCTCCTGGATAAGGTCAATTTTGTTTTGTAAAATAATTATATGCTTAAGACGCATGATTTCCACAGCTGCAAGATGCTCTGAAGTTTGAGTTTGAGGACAGCTCTCATTGCCTGAAATCAAAAGCAGTGCCCCACCCATGATAGCCGCACCATTGAGCATAGTAGTCATTAAAATATCATGACCCGGATAATCAACAAAAGACACATGTCTTAAAAGCTTCATACGAGTGTTCTCAAATCCAGCAAAATCACACAAAGGACTATCTTCCTTCCCACTTATTCATCATACCCATTTGATGCATAACCTTGTACCGATCCATTGCTCTAATGGAGGGTCGCTGAAAATAAAAGAGTTCAATAACTCGGATCTTTCTTATTCAAACTGAAAGCTTTCCATGGAATGGAGAGAAAAATGCAAGCTATGGCATTTCAACTGACTCCGTGCTGCAACTTTCAACAAAGAAAGTCCTGGTAATGCTTCGATGGTAACTGGCTGAAAACCAATAGCCATTAACCTTTATCTAGCAACCAATATCAGGTTGAAACCACTTGGTAAGGGGGCTATATTTCCAATAAAGTCTGCAATTAAATGTTCTTAGTCCTTATTCATTGTTGCACAATGCATCATGATAGACTTGCTAGCATTTCCAGGCCCCATGTACAACTAATTGTAAATTGTCTGTGAAAATACAACGCTTGTAATAAAATTGCATTGCAACTCAAAATCACAAGCCCATTTACATATTTCCATGATAGCACCAGCTAACTTAAACCCAAATGGGAACCAGAGAGTTAATCCACGAAGCTGGCAAATTTACTCCTTAGCAGATAACAAGTTTTGATTTCCCAGCGTCAAACTAAGACTACCTATATGCAAATTGATTGTAGCACATAAATTGAACACTTCATATCTCCTTATAAATGCTGGGTAAGTTGATTTAATCCCCTGAAAATATCCAAACAAAGTCAAAACTGTAAGATCTGGCATTATTGATCAGTAATGAGTAGACAACACCCTTTCCAAGGACTTGCATGAGGACTTTTGGTGTGTTTACAGAACAAAGTACTTGCAATTATGTATAGCCAATGAATGTAGGAAAGTGTAACTTGCAGAGGACACCAAATATCCAGAGAAGAAGCTTTGTGAAATGATAAACCTCGAATATCATAACAACCTGATCCACAGCACATGGATGCCATATCTTCCACGCAGTGTATGAGCTTTCCAACATAGAGAAGGAAGCAATGAACAGTCGTAAACAACCCTTGTTGTCAATGGGCTCTGGTATAACTTCCCTTGACACCAGGCAAAGGCCGATATTCGATCTTATTTGAGAGCCAACTGTCCATTTCCCAATCCTCATAAGATTTACCATACTTTTTGAACCTCTCTTCCCACCGGGATTCATTATAAGTTTGTTTGAAACTCTGCTGCCAGTGAGTAAAATGCTACCAGAAACTAAAATTTTGCTGGAGCAGATCTGATGATAACACCTTACTTAGGCAAAATTCCATATGAATTATTCCCTTCTATCCCGGGACTAAATGCATCATCTATCACCATTTCCCATTCCTAAGAAACTTGGTTGAGTAAATTAGTACATAACGCTTCTTTGTCTTTTATCTTTGTCACAACTTTTGTTGCTTTTTGTCTTCTCTCCTCCAACACCTATGTGGGTGTGCTTAGCTTTATCCATGCTTTGAGCTCCATGACCTTTTTTCAAAGGTCATCCGCTATCTCACCAAGTCGAATAACCTTGGCCTCTTAAAATATTTCCTCTATTATTCCTTCGTTTGCAAAATTTTTACATGCAAGGTCTATAGCCTTGTTGATCCTATGCCTATTTTCTTCCCACGTATTTGTCTTTTGCTCAACCTCTTGCACTGCTTGCTTCATCTTATTAACACTCTTATTTGTGAATTTCACCTACTTAATCAAGGTTCCTTCTCTTATTTTCATTTCTATGACTTTGTAAATTTGTAGTGCATATATCTCAGCCATGCACATCTGCAAAAAAATTTATGGTTATCTTTGTTGTGCTTTTGGATAAATCATTAAATTATGGGGTTCCCAGATCAAGTCCTTCTCCTGATTCTTGCACTTTGATTAGTGGAACTAGCATTGGCATCTTAGGTTCTTGTTGTTTAGAAGTACCAGGTATATCTTGCAACTTAGTTCTCTGAGGCATATAATCTACTACAATTCTAACCTCTTCAACAGCTTTGCATAGATTTTTCACAAGATTAGTAATACTAGTTGTTAGCTTTGTCTGTCGCATGTCAATTTTCTGAAAGCATGTCTCCACAAATTATGTGAGCGCTTCAATTAACTTTATAAATTATTTCCCATCAATGACGATAGTATTGGTGGTTTTTTAGTCTTTCTTTTCTTTTTCTTAGAATCCCCTTCCTCCATTTCTTCCTAGTTCCTCTTCTCTTCTACATCTGGGTCTGTCAGAGTTGAAATTGAACCACTCTAAGTGGGGTTGATATCTTCCTTCATATTTTCTTCCTCATTGCCATCATTTGGTGGTGGTGTATTTTCCTGGTCCAAGTTGGAATCTACTATTTGGTCATATGGAACACGGACAGACCATTATTTCATCCATTCAAGGGAAATGGCTTCCACTTCTTCTTCAGTTAATAAAAATGATGCCGCCAACCATTTCCATTGTGGGTCCTGTCATGATTACATCAAAAGTGAATAGTATATTCATTAATGGAAGAGATTAGGAAGCCTCTATTGGCCTTAGTCGAGTCATACTTATCCTTAACCCTTGATGCATCCACTGTGTCCAAGTATTTTTGTAAATATTTTGTCTAGCGGGAGGCCTACTATCTCTGCGATGAGATCAACATCCACATAGTGTAATTCATCTAGCTAAAGGAATCCTCCATGAAATGATACTAGCAACTATCGGACAAAGGTATTCACTTCTATGCTACGGCTGAAGTGTGACATGTATAGCAACGATAACAGTCCAGACTGTTCTAGTCCTCTCACCCATACCATTGGAACCAAGCACTTTAGAGAATCTATTTTGTAATACACATTTAATATATATTTATTCACATCCAATTATTTTTGTTTTGTCATATCATGGGAAGCGATGAATAACTTTTGCAAGTTCTACAGAATGTTCTTCAGTACATTGATTTCTTTTGGCACCGTCGTTTCTACTAGTGGGGTGCATGACTTGGTTGGATTTTTTACCCTTGGTGCATCCACGCAAATTGGTGGGATATATGGAGGAAACATATATTCTTCCTCCTTGGTTATTCATGGTGGTGTAGGTGGTTTCCTTGCTTTTTCTTTATGTGTCCTATTTCCTGTGCGCTTTCCCCATCAAGTACCTCATGAACCTAGTAGGTATGCACTTGATTTTCCAGATGTCCTGATTGGAGGGACTAGATATTTCTTATCAACATGATAGCATGTTGCTGTGGTGGGACATATCCAGCAGTATCTTCCATGATTGGTGTAGGTGATTTAGTCGCAACTTCGGATTGAGCACTTATACTAGCACTAGAGACTGAAATGGCCATGCTTTGAGAAATTTGATTCGACTCATTAAAGTTGTAGACAACAATCACTCTTCTCTCACACAAACATAATGAAATGAACTTGGTCCCAAAGGTTGATAGCATGCAACGGTCCTCCCCCCGGTCATTCTTCAACGTGCGAAAAATCAATAGAAAGGAATTTATCCCTTTAGTAACATGGGTGTATCATCTGAATAAATAAGAAAAGTTCTATGTATGCCGATGATTAACTAACACATAAAGTAGTAGTTATTTCCATAAAAAAAAAATTTAATAAAAAATCATGTTGCCAAATTCTCTCAAGATTTTGAATTTAATGACATCCAACTATCATATCTGCGATTCCTGTATTTCTTGTTACAACATCGCACTTCTTGTGACCTATTTTCTACCTTCGATAAGGTTCCTTTCTTAGCATAGACTAAGTTTCTTTGCCCTGAATTTATTTTCTGCACTAGACATCGAGTGTGCAAGAATTAGCTTCTTACTACGGAGGACTTAACAGTGTGAAAGAAAAAAATTTCCTCTCTTTCTTTCTTTTCTCTTCTCTCTCTCTCTCTCTAATGCAACCAAGTCGCTTCTATCATCATTCGACTTCACCAGAATTCCATTCACCAATCCTTTTACTCTTGTTCAATCTAACTTTTTTAGTTGCACTTCTCCTCCGCCAGTGATCATCTTGACGATATATGGCCCTAACCAACATGTTTTCAACTTTCTTGTCTGCTTAAAAAAATTTCTATCATACATAAGAAAAAGTCCTCTGACTTGAAACTACTTGTTCTTAATGTGTTGATCATGTCATACCTTTTGTCTTTGTGTTTCAACATTTTTAAGAAATCCTGCGACAAAACGTTTTTCTTCCAGCTACACAAGTTGTGAAAATATTTCTTTGAGAGCATTCACATCTATCATTTCTATGATCGCATCAATTCTTAAGCTCAGGACAATATACTCAATAGGAATCACATATTCCTATCCATACACCATTCGAAATGGAGTTAGGCCTGCCAATTTCTTACAAGTGGTGTGATATTCCCATAATAGTGCCGATATTTTCTGGTCCAATTCATCCCTCTGGGCATTACAAAGCTTCGTCAATGTGTTTTCCAAAATTTTGCTAAAGGGTTCAACAGCACCATTTTCTTGAGGATGATAAGGTGTTGTCCTTCTATGCTAAATCAAGAATTCCTTAGTTAGTTCTGCAATCAACTAGTCGACAAAGTGCGTACCTCGATCACTTATTAAAATATTTGGGAATCAAAATCGTGTAATGCCATTCTCAAATAAAAAAATTTCAGCAGTCGCAATAGTACAATACTTTACTGGCACTGCTTCATCCCATGTTGTTAGGTAATAAGTTGTAGTAATAATATTGCTCTTTCACAGTCGCACTATTTCTCTTTCTTCTCAGACTTATGGGAACCATAAAATCAACTACCCATTTATCAAATGCATGAAAAGTTATATGAGGTACTAATGGAATTTCATCACGTTGTGACGAATTTCCATTCCTTGCGAAGACATCATAGTTGCGACAATGAGCCCAAGAATCCACATAATCCTACTTGTGAAATCTTACAAAATCTTGCACACTGTATATTTTCCTGTGTATTGGCCTCCTGGAACACCATCATGTGCTTCAATTAATATCAACGGTTTCTCATGCTCTAAAATACAATGACAAAGAATCTCACTAGGACCCATTTTATACAATTGTCCAGCGATCAACTAGAAATCCAGTGCATGCACAACCACCTTTTTCTTTTGCATAAGGGTGAACTCAGCTGACATATAAACTGCACTTAAAAATTGTATGATATCTCTATAATGATCATCATACATGGTTATCGTAAACAATTGTGCATCATGGATATTTTCGTCGATATTACTAGGATCCTCACCACTTTCTATTATTGAAAGATGGTCTAGTCCGAAATTCAATCGACTAGGTTAAACAATACTTCAAAATCAGATTCTCGGAAGAGGAGAAGCCATCGGTAGATATCCCCCCCTAAACCTTGCTTATTGAACAACAATTTCAATGAGGAATAATTAGTGTACATCTTGAAATTTCCACCCACCAAATAATGTATAGATTTATTCAACGCATATACCATCGATAAACCTTCTCTTTCCATCGTGGTATATTTTTTCTCTGTAGTCAATAACTTCCTCCTGAAGAAGGAAATGCGATGACCAATCTATCCTTTACCTGGATGCATCAACAACACACTGAGCTCAATAGACGACTCGTCGACATGAACATGGAACTCTTTTTTACAGTCTAGAACTACAAGTATTGGCATAGTAGCCATCATGTTTTTCAGTGTGTCTAGATTCTCTAAGAAGCTCTCTGTCCATTGAAATATAGCATCTTATTTCAAAATCTTTTCCATTGGAGCAGTCACCTCCACATATCCTTTGATAAATTTTATGTAGTATCCAGTGTTTCCTAGTGCTTCTCTCAATTTTTTAACTATATTAGGTGGTGGTAGGTGGATAATGATTGCAATTTTAGCTGAGTCAACAAAAATCCCATCGTGACAACCCACATGGCCCAACAAAGCTTCAAACAGAGCGCAAAGGATACATTTATTCAAATTTAGTGAAATTTGATACTAGCGACATCCTTCCATCATCATTATAAGGCTCTCGATATGGTATTTTATTCTCCCAGTATTGTCACATATATGCATGTCATGTCGCACTACAATACTCAATATGTTCGATAGGATCTGTCAAACCTGTGTAGTTCTTAGTAATATAATTGGTTTATTATCCAAATATTATCTCTATCAATATTCTGCATTGCTTCCATTTGGATTTAGATTTTTTATCTGTACCAATTCCAAGGCAGACAATCATTGTGATTATGTAACTTTTTATGCAAATTCTGCTAGAAAAGATGAAAGGTTAGAAAGAACCTTCATATGTAGGTAGCTCACTTTCCTTAGCTCGTACCAATCACATATATCTTTTAATTCTTGTGCATGTTATCATGGAAACTTTGTGTAGCCTATTCTTCCAATTTTATAATGCTTCACTTTAATCACATGTACAGGAGCTAACACTCCACTAGCTCAACGTTTTATCAGTTGTTGGGTTTATATAGCCATTCTTTGAAGACATGATGTTATATATGTGATACGGGTAATCACCTTGTCATTCAATGTTAACTTACTCGACATATCCCTTTCCATGGAGATGATCAATTGGTGCAACCACTCTTAACTCTAAGTTTTCAAACGGCAAGATTCTTCTCTTAAAATTGATTATGGTTTGATTATTTATCGCCTGGTCGATCACATAAAAGTGCAGGATATGGGTTTGTATCATCAACAATTTCAATCAGTTCAAAGTCTGCATATGTTCTCAAACCTTCTATCTCGATAGGTACTTGATTCATTCGACCAATGGGTAGAACCTTTGACCGATTTGCTAGTCTTAGTTGAATGGGAGACCAATCCAGCCATGACTTGTTTATTCTTTCCCATGTATTCCTTGTCAATATATTTACATCAAATCCAAGATCTAACGAGGTATATTCCATAGCATAGTCTCCTATCTCCGTAGTCATCCACAACTTGAGATGTGTTTTTAATCTTTTCCCTATATGGTTAACTCTCCTTTCATGTTGCAACTATTCTTGAGTTTCTTCTATGAGTCATGTCAATTCTGCAACAACATCTTTATCATGGATTAGTGCTAAGAAAATTTTGAAAAATTCTTTGATCTTACTAACCATTCTCATTGGCTACTTATGGAGTATTTGATCGAATATTTCGGGAATCTCTATAACACACCTAGAACTGAAAAGTAAATATTTCTATTTATTTCAGAAAACATTATGTTAAATTTATTGTAAATTTTTTATGACCATGTTGGTCAACGATGACTGTAATTGAAGATTTATTTATTTTAATAATTAAATAGAAGAGACACCTATGCAAAGGATACTGTTGAAAGAGTGTCCACTGACCCACTAGGAGGAATGAGCAGTTGTAGAATGTTGGTTGACAAGTGCTAGCACTAGCATTTAACTTTCTAGCTATTGCAGGAATAAAAATCCCTAAAATTGTGTTCATTTTCTCTGAGAGAGGGAACTAAGCAGGTGGCTCATTTAATTCCAAAACTGACCGAAAGACCTAGGAATCTTATAAATTCCATCAAATTGAGAAGGAGGCTCACTACATTCTATTTCCAAGTGAATGAACCTTGTGACTGCTGCAAAACTAAAAATTCAGGAACACAAGGAATTTTATGAGGGGATAGCTAAAGTGGAATTGATCAGTTAAGTTTTCCTACTAAGTGCTAAGTTACAACAAGTTCTGTGTGTTATTATCTAGTGATCTTCATCCTGGTGGTTTAGTAAACAGGCTCGGGGGTCCTAAGCAAGAAATATTGGGTGGTTCAGGAGACAGTTGGGTGGAACGATCTCCTTTGGATGCTTGTCCCCCTTCTGCAAATTATCCAGGTTCTAACTGTTTGTTATTATTCTATGATTTAAAATTTATATATGTAGTTTGTTTATAAGTAGGCTTGGTATTTTCAAAGTTTAATGGAAATAGTTCTATATTTGTTCTGGTAAAGGAAATCTATAATTAATTAATTTATATTTATCGTTTAATGATTATTGAGTAAACGTTACTATTAGGGTAAATCATTAGTATGTAAAGTGCACTTTTTTGTCTCTTTACGTACTAATTATAATACATCTAAACAGTAGTATTAATTTTTTTTGTACATAAGTTAAAGTAGGGTTAGAAATCAAGCAAGATCTTTACAAATCGATATAACTACACAGAGACTATATATATATATATATATATATATATATAATTTTATATTTACATAATAAAATTATATACCATTTTGTTTCTCAGGTTATAAATCTTGACAATTTATATAAATTTATAAATCTTTTTCTTTAATCTACGACATAGTTTTGGCCTTATGGCTCTAAAACCTAGATATAATTATGGTAAACATAGCTTCAAGAGTAAAGTAGAAAACAAAACTTGTTTAAAGACAGAATCCTGCTAAGGATTTCGGCTGGGAATAAATTACATTACAAGGGTTTTAAGGCCCATCAGGTAATACAAAGTTTTAATTTCATTTAAAAATACTAAATCGAGACCATCGACAAGCCACACCTCTGGTTGTATACTGAAGGTCATTTTAGTCTTATCATCCGCAATTTTTAAACAAATAGAAGAAATCACAAAATCCATATAGCTTATATAGAATAGTGTTTAGAAATAGTAGCATCCACTTAAAATTAAATCGACTCATAGCCTAGAAAATAACTTATATAATTATCAAGAGTATCCACGACCTTACGACCTATTAAATAACTCATTAGATAGAAACAAAATTGAAAACCAAGACAGTATTTCAAGACTACATTTTGTTACAATGATAAATGACCTCAAAGGTTTCTTTCAAATGATAAACCATTTAATGAAATAATGAACGATAGCATTCACTTAAACCATTATCAAATTGACAGTGTCCCTACGACCCCTTCTAAAAAACAAATGTGACAGTGTAAAGCCCTTACGAATGCATTTAGTTTTTATAAAAACAACCAAAAAATTGTAAAACCAATACGATTAAGTAAGTACAATAAAGAAACCCCTCACCAGGTTCTTCTAAAGGAAAATAATATTTACATTTCGGAGTGATAGTCATAGGACTACTCGAAACACAACATAAAACATAAACCCTGTCACTTTTCTAAATGAATATTGCACAGACATTTCGACTCCATGGTAGAAATTTTCCCATACCGTTTCAATATATTGTGCCTCACGGATTCCAAAGAAAGATTACCACTTTCATGTGGAAAGAAAAATTGTAGAGATGGTTTTCCAATCCCATCCGTAAGCTTACGGCCCAGCCTTGGAGCCATGGAATCATAACCAGTCAATAACCAAAGGAACAAGGGTGGGGGTAACTGGTCTCACCAGACCCTGTGCCACCTCCACCAGTTTGTCTTCCAAATCTAATGTCTCCTATCATAATGAGAATCTCCTGCAGTAAAAAGTTTTTGTGGGTTAGTTGTCAACCCAAATATATACTGGAATCAGCATCGTGAACAATAAAGAAAACATAATGATGCTTACTATTGAAAGCTAGGATTTCACTTCACATTCAAGCATACTTTACACACTCATACACAATCATCAAACACAATTATTGGGAAGGGACGTCCAATCCACCTTTCTATTCATCTTTGATGCTTATTTATACATTATGAGATAGGTTGGAGCGGTTGTACCTGCTCCAACTACTCATTTGTTAATATCTCTTTAACTATATAAGTATACAAACATGATGACATTTAGGAGGGAAAGTAGCCCCCTCTACATCTCCCCCACAAACAAAATGTTTCTTCGGCCCAAAGAGAACAAAGAAATATGCATCAACATCTCGGGTCTCTGCTACTGTTGAAGTAGTCCTCACTGTGCATCAACCATGCATACCGGTCTTCATAGGTAACTCAGCCACAACAACCACCAGTTTGATAGGAAAGCACACGTGTACAAGGCTCTACTGTGACTAGTTACTCTTCAACCTCCATCTTCAATTTGGCAGTAGTCCATCAAAGTCTCATCCTCTCACAACGACAGGGAACCATCTTCTTTCACAACGAGGTATTTTTGTTTAAATCTTCACTTCGGCTCATCTAACTGGCCTCTCCATTGGTTCAGGCATGCAAGGCCTTTTGGCTATTTGACTTTCTATGCCATTTCTTTGTCTTATGGCTTTTTGAGGTCACAACCTAGGAACAGTTTCAGAATTTTGATAATGAGGGGTACATTGTCATCATGTCTAGTTGGAGCATGTTGCTGTGTAGGTGAATGATATTTTCTTGAATTCCATCTTGGTCATATTTTAAAATACCTGCAATATTGTGTGATGCATGCTCATGTGCATAACCGACTTTAACCAACTTCTTATAGTTCGACTAACATAACTCGACTTACAAAGGTTGGCAAGAGACCAACTTGATTTACATAAAATGGAGGGGATCGCCTGCCTCAAAAGAGCCTCACATTTAACCCCCTCAAAATTCATCAATTACATTTACAAAATTAACTTGACCACCTAAAACCCTATCAAATCAATTTAATATTTTTTATGATGTAAACTAACCTACCAACTGACATGTTTTTCTCCTTGCATAAATTTAGCAAACCCATAACATATAAAGGATACCAACCATTTTGAATACATGTTACAAGTACCATCGACCGATTACAAATTTAAAATTTGAGCCATATTAAGATACCTTAATTGCCTTCGATCGACAAAAGTTATAGTATTCATTTTTGTAGTCACTCGTCGCAGAGGCCTTTTGTATAATCCTCTTCCAACCTTGTTTTCCTCTCTGCATCCCTCCTCCTACACTGGCGCTCATTGACTTCATTTGTTGAGGCATCTCCCATGCCAAAAAGAGGGAGGGTTCGACACGCACACATAATACACCAGTCAAAGAGTTGTTTTCCTGGATTTGCACATTCTTCACGTAGATCATACTAGGCATTGATTTTAGAACGTACCTTTTCTTGAAAATATACTAATTTTTATGAAATCGAATGTATAAAAGAGTTATACTGTCGCTAAGAATTTAGAGTTTTCTAGTTTCAAGAAGAACAAAAGTGTGGACATATCACTGGCAACATCATTGTCGTCCTGTTGTGCCCCTACCCAACAGCCTTAAAAAAATCATTATTTCATCAAACAAAATCCTATTTTGTTTGATGAAATGTTTGAATTTCTGAAAGCAAATCTAATGAATCACCAGCAGCTGAAACAATGAGATTCTTCGAGCTACTGAATCAGTGAAATTTTATGTTTTTTTTAAGCAGCCTTTGCAAACCATAGGTTATGTGACAAAATCACCATTATCGATTTATTATTGATTTACACTTAAAAATCAAAGGAGGAGTATTAACAGTTCTCATATCTTTTATCATAACCTAATATTGAAATCTTATCCAAAACATTATCAATTGATTTTATTAGTTGATTTTGTTACTATAATTATTGATAAGGTTGAGATATTGGAATGGTTGATATTGGTATGATTCCTCGCATTAGCATAGATTTTATTTCAAGGTTGATTAATGGTTATGTATGGTCGGTTTGTTATAACTTTGGTAAATCCTAGAGTGTTGAAGGCCAGATGCTTTACGTCCCATATTCTAAGTTTACCTTTTCGATTACAAACCATAGTCAATATTACCATAGCTGTAAATGTTGATCTTTATAATATGGTCTATATTGCAAACTCTGGTTTCAACGTGATGGTTTGTATTATTATCACATGATAGCCACCTTCGAAGGATTAGCATTATTATACCGTAAGGTTTATGCATTGACGATCAAAGGTTTAATCCTTATGACCTCTGCCATCGCCTACGAATTCGATCCACCTACCGCGAAGTCGATATGGTATCATTACACTGGTTCTGAGCTCTGTCCATCACATTCAATTCCCAGTACTTGTCCTCCATCATGGCTATCGGTTAATGGAACACCTGTTTCGTGTACAGCGAAAGGTTTCATATCATTAACGTCGGATAAATAATGATAACATGTGTTATCTGGAGTCTTCGACGGTCAATCCTCATTACTTGATTACCTCTTTGAGCGATAATGCCTCTGTCCATGCCGGGTTTACAGGGGTATAGTCTGCATCCGCTCATGTTACAGTTGGTTTATGAATGCATAGGGTTTCATTGCTTGTATTTCTTCCTCGGTCTACATCCCAAGTGCTCACTATCTGGTTCACTGTCTTGTGCCGAGCTGTGGTATTTGTTTTGTGTGCGGTTACGTGCCTTGACACAGTCGGTCATGGCACCGATGGTGAGAGTCAAGCCTTGTGAAATGAAATTGCTGGATTCGAACCCTGAGCTGTTAGCAAAGGTCAACGTTGTCGGATGGCTTCCATTTGTTAGTAAATTCTTCGATTCGAACCCCGAAGTCACAAGGGTGTTCGCTGTCTCCTTGGTCGATTTTGAAGCTGAAGTAGGCGATCTCTGTTTTCGAGTGGACAAGCGATCAGTAGCGCTTGCCACTGGTCTGTCACTAACAGGAGAGAGGTGGTTTAAATATAAACGGATGGACATTACTAAGTGGTGGAAGCTACTGAAAAACCCTTGTCAAGAGGTATAGTTCCGAAGTGGGGTAGCCCGCAGATACTTCAAAAAGGAATGGCGCCCGGTCTTGGATTTACTTCACAGGTACGTGACCTATGAAGGTCGGCTTTCCTCTGCTTACGTTTACCATCTCAGGTTGATGTTTGCATTTATAGGTTTCGCGCTGAACTTACCTTATTACCTGGTGCGAAGTTTGTTTAAAATGTCATTTGCAATTAAGAAGGGTCCTAAGCATGTTATTCATAGTCTCTTTCACCATGGCTTAGTCCGTATTTTAATTGATAGGGAGCTGTCAAAGTCAAACCGGTCCTGGGATGAGTTCATCAAGTCTAATGGTTTTTTGGCCTTCTGCCACTGTCAGTTTGACAACCCCGAGGAATGCAACGGGAATCAAGAGCTGAATCATGTTTCAGTTCCTTCTTTACGAGAGCCTCTGTTAAACTCTACCGGTCGTATGAGCCCCGAAGCTTGTCGTGACCCTGTGTCCACTCCAGTAAGAAGCCCGGGTACCCCTATGGTTTCTAAAAGAATGAGGAAGTCTTCAACTTTGTCACCAGTTACACCAAAGAATGGTGTTGATAAAACATGCAATCGGGGAAGTAACAGGTCAAGAGCTAAAGTGATAGGAATATTTACTAGGAGTACGGCCAAAGGTAATATTGTTAAGCCACCTGTGAATGATGTTATTCGTGTCGATATTGTCGTTATCGATGATGATGAAAGTAACCCCGTTTTGCCTGTGGATGATCATAATGTTGGTCCTCAATCTACCTCGAATCCTATCAAGGATGGTTCTCCCGCGTTTGATAAGGATGTTCAGCCTGACCCTGTCATTGCTATTCCAGCTAAAGAGAAGCTTGTAGAGACAAGCCCATCTGGTTTTCATGATGTTGGGGATATGATGCACCCATTGTTTGTTAACTATCTCTTAGACAAGATACGCAGGATGGAGGAAAGGGTGAATGAGGTAATAGCTAATCGCGATTTGATGGAGGCTGATAATCTTAAGTTAAAGGAGAAAGTAGACTCGAGTGATAAGCATCTCTTGCGTTTAAAAAATCACAAGAACAAGCTGATTAGAAGGGTTCTTAAATTACAGAATGAGAATGATAAGAACGAAGAAAAGGTACGGGAGCTTAATGCTCAAGTTTCACTTATGCAGTTTAAATGTCAGTCGCAGAGTCAATCGAGTGGTGTGAACATACAAGTCTTCAACGCTCCTGTAAAATTATGATGTTTTGGGGTATATTTGCTATTGGTTTCAAATTTTGAAGTTATGATGGATTAATGATTAGGTTATTTCTCTACAGGTATTGGCTTGTTTTCTTTTTTTATTATTATATAGTTTTTGTCATTTTGATTTTTGTATGTGTGTTAATTATATCACTTTCATGTGTTGCATCGCAGGCGATATGGTTGTTGTTCTTGCTTGGATTTTGATGGATGTCTATTTTTGGATGATCCCCAAATAATCAGAACAAATCGATTAAAAGGTCTTCCAGGTGTTGTTTCATCGTTGATGTCTTCGATATTTATGGATCAAATCTTTACCATTTCTAGGCATTTCCACGTATATAGAAAAATGACATGTCTTACTTGTCATTTTTAAGGGAAATCGGTCAAAGGTTTCGATTTTGCTATCTCTAGTTTTTAGAACTGTTTTGGAGATTTAATGTATTTAAAAGAGAGATAGCTTTTGGGATAGGTGGTCAATAGTTTGAGAAAGGAGAGGACAATACTACGGTTTGACCTTCTGTAACTCAAGGCAGTTTCCTGTCAGCAGATACAGTCTTTTAAACTGGTGATAACTTATATATATGTTTACAGTTTTATACTTTGCATATGTGTTTATGCTATCCTTGGTCTTGTTACTATTTTTCTATATTATTTATGTTTGTCATAATCTCTTTTAAGAAATTGTGCAAATATATTATGTATGACTATTGACTTATGCTGATTATCGATCTGTTAATGAACGTCATATTGTGAATTTGATGCTTGACATCGTTACGTATGTGGTTTACGTGTCTATTGTATGATCTTGGTGAGTTCTAAATTTATTTTGAAGATTTTCAAGATTATTGATATTCCCATTAGCGGATTCGATTTCAATTTAAATATTTGCATCGCTCCTGATCAGGATAGGACTTAGATTAGGTTAATACAATTTCTTTTCTGTTAATTATATTATTTAGATTTATATTTTGAATCAGGTGTTTGTATTCATGTCATATTTTATTTCTGATTAATGTACAAGTGTATATAATGTATCTTTGTTATTAATCAAGCTTGTTAATAGTTATTTAACTTTTATCTATGTAATATAAACTGATTTAACTCAGTTGATTAATACTGTAGTTAATAACATTCATTTACTTGTACAGAGATAGGTATATATCTAATAAATAATCACTAGTGTTGGCTTTATCTTTTAGATTTTTCTGTAGTTAGACTTTCAGGATAACAGAGGCTTTAAACCTGTCGGGAACAACCATCCCGAATAGCTTGGAGCCTGCTTTAAGGATCCTGGTGTGGGTTGTTTTCCCCCGTTGCGTGCATAGTCACATATGCCCGTCAACAATGGCGCTAGAAGGAGGGCTAGCTTAAACACATGGCTGATGAAAACAATCTTGTTAACAAGATTAATCAGCCTATCAACCCTCAAATACAATCATCATCACACCCGTGTAATCTCCGGTCATCACGATCGGGTGAAGCCCCACTAAACGAATCTGTTCGAAACTTCATCTCTCAGTTCAATTCTCCCGGTATTCACTTACCTGAAGAAATTGACCAATACGAGCAAGCCATAAACGAATCTCGTAGGATCCTAACAAGGGCATATTCGAATCTCACTGGGCGCCAACCCACTGAGCTACCTCTCCCGCAGATCACACGTCCTCGCACTCGTCATCTTGAAACTGTTTCGGGAGAACAAGAGCAGTCTTTAGGTGCCATTCCTGATCTTCAAATACAACAATCTCTAACAGGAACCAATCAGCCTTCCTCTTCTTCAATACCACCTGCTTCAGGAGGGTCTGGTCGACCACCATCACTACCTCATTCACCTCCTCGCATTCTTCAAACACCACCTTCACTTCCTCCCACACCAAGGAACATGGCAGGTGTAAACCCCCCAAATCCTAATGCTAATATGCCATGGTTAGCTCAGGATGCAGTGGTTTTCCCTGGCGATCAACACCCTTTACCTAAGCATCCTAAGAAGTTGTTACCCAAGTTCAACCCTGAGTTGAAAGAGCCAGCAGAAGATCATGTAAAGAAGTTTATGTTAGCAGTTCAGCTCTTGGATGTTGAACATGAAGATGTATTATGTCGGATTTTCCCTTATACATTTGAGGGTAAAGCTTCGACATGGTATTTTTTGCTTACGGCTGGTTCCATTACCAGCTGGAACGAATTCGACCTTGCTTTCATGAACAAGTTTGGAGACGACAAGACTCCAACTTCCTTGGTGCTAGAATTGTCTAGAGTTCACATGGAAACCAAGAAAAAGGTCAAATATTTCAACCAGTGATTCCTTACTCTAAGAAATAGGATCCCTGCTACTTCAAGGCCAGCTGAGGATGTCACTATTGAATTTTACACTTCATCCTTGCCTATGTCAATGGCCATGTTTGTCAGACAAAAAGCCAAACTTACCCTTGTTGAAAACTTTGAAGAAGCAATTAAGGTTGAGAAAGATATGTCTGCCATAAAAGAAAATCCTGGAGTAGACACAGATTCTGCATCTTCTTCTCATAAGAAGACTGACAGTCCTACCAAGAACACAAACCCTGAGAAAAAAGTTCAAGATTCATTAGACCTAGATAGCCTCCAAAGAGTTATTAAAAAATTGTCTAATGAAATCATTGATTTAAAGAAAGGCACTTCTGAAAACACTCCTACTAAAGAACCACCTAGACAACCTTTCAGAAGACCATTCCCGAATACAGCTCCTAGACAGACCCCACCCTCTGAAGCTAATAGTGTTGATGAAATTAATAGTTTCCTCAAGTTATTAGTTTCAGGTCTAGAAACATCAGCTGAAAATGAAACTCAATCTTCAGGACAGAGTTCTGAAGGTACCTAGGACAAAGATAATGACACCGAAGATAAACCTCCTCAAGTTATTAGCCACTTCTAGGATACTTCAGAATTGACTGATGATGAAGATGTAGGTGTTGTCAATGTAAACCAGCATCAATATAACACTAGAAGCAAGAAAGATCAGCCCTTAGGGGAACCTTCTACAACTGCTACAGATAATATTTCAGCTGCTCAAACAAAAACCCAACCTGCAAATAGTAAATATGCACCCTCTCTTGATTTAGAACACGATCTTATTGAAGATTTAAAGAAAATCAGAGCCAACATCTCTATCTATGAACTACTTAAGTTACCGGTGATTAGAGATAAAATGATGCAAGGGGTATCTCCAAGTAAAAGTGGAAAAACTCCTTCAGGTCAAAACTGCTCTGCTAACACTAAAGATAACCCAACAAATCCTTCAGTCAATGCATCATCCATAGGAAATAAATCTGATTCTTCAACTCCTCCTTTTTTACTTACGTTTGAAATATGCAATCGTAAAGTGCAAAACTGTATGATAGACTCAGGGGCCTCCAAGAATGTTATGCCATACTCTGTATGTAAAAAACTTAATGTTGTCCTTGTGCCTTTTGATACAAGTATTGTACAACTTGATCGTTCAAAAATAAAAGTAATAGGTAAGTTGAAAGAGGTGTTGATAAGGTTAGCTTCAAATCCTCAAGTCCATTTTATCATTGATATAATTGTAGCGGATATCCCAGAAGCATATGGCCTATTTCTCAGCAGAGATTGGTCTGAGAAACTGAAGGGATATTTTGCTATTGATTGGTCACACTTATGGATATCTCATAATGGTCGCCCGAACAAGATCAGAATTGATCGAGAATGCTATATGAAGCATACCGTCACCGAATTGGATGATTCGAACGAACCGGTATTATTCACCGATACCATAATGGGAAACTATATGGAAGACTCTTTCTTTGGGGACTTTGAAGATAAAACTTCATCCATAATAGATGCAGAACAGCAGCCTGAAATTTGCCATTTTTTGCAAGTTCCAGATGAAAGTCCAGTCACAAATGCGGTACACTTAGATCTGAACAATGGTCTCTGGTATTTATATTTCAACAGATCTAAGTCAAAAGAAGGGGCTGGTGCAGGTTGTTTGCTGATAGACCCCTATGGGAAAAGATATTTCATAGCTTGCAGGTTAGAATTCGAATGCACCAACAATGTGGCTGAATACGAAGCTCTGATTCAAGGGCTGAAAAAAGCAATTAACCTGGGAGCCAAAGCTTTGGTAGTGTTAGGGGACTCTGAGATAATTGTTAGACAGGTACGTAACACTATACATTACATTGCTGGACACCTGAGAAATTATCAGGCAGAGGTATGGAATTTACTATTAGCATTTGAAGCCTTTAACATAAGTTCCATCCCTCATTATCTAAATCAGGAAGCTGACCTTTTAGCTAATGTTGCTTCAAGGTTAATTCCATCTGAAGGAATGCTTACTGATTCTTTCTCGGTTGAATTTCTTTTCAGACCTTCTATACCTGACAACATAGAAAATTGGAGAGTCTTCAACAACGACGAGCATTTGATCAATTTTCTGACTTTGAAGGATACTTTTAAAGATGCGGTCATTGACGAAATGACTCACGATGAGGATCTATATAATTTTGCGGTAATTCATAAGCCTTGCTCAATTCAGGAATCTCTCAATCAGGTTAGTACTCTTCCCAGATCAGTAATCAAACTTGAGAAATTCTATGACTTGAAGGATAAATTTAAAGCTGCAAGAAATTGTAAAACCAATAGCTCCATTATCCAGTCTAAAATTGTAAATCTAGGCACTGAACCGAACCCTCAATGTGTAAATCTGGGTAGTACATGTACTCCCCAGGAAAAAACAGCCTTCATTAAACTCTTCAATGAGTTCAAATACATATTCGCATGGATGTATGATGACCTGAAAATGTTTGATCCTAATATAATGCAACATGTCATTCCTATGAAACCAGAGGCTAAACCTTTTCAACAGAAATTGAGGAAAATGCATCCCATCCTAGAACCAGCTGTCAAGAACGAGCTGAATAAACTCCTTGCCGCCAGGATAATTTTCCCGATACGGCATGCACAATGGGTGGAAAATATTGTCCCCGTAAGAAAGAAAAACGGTGATATCAGGTTATGCCTCGATTTCCGAAATCTGAATAGGGTTTCTGAAAAAGACAATCACCCTGTTCCTCCAATGGAAAAAATATTACAACAGGTCTCCATATCTGAAATGTTTTCACTACTAGATGGTTTTTTAGGATACAACCAAGTGTTAGTATCCAAAGTAGACCAATTGAAAACAACTTTTAGAACCCCTTGGGGAACCTATGCCTATAGAAAAATGCCATTTGGTCTAATTAGTGCCGGGGCAACATTCCAAAGGGCAATGGACATTGCATTTAGGGGTCTGATTGGTAAATTTGTTGTCATTTATCTTGATGATGTTATTGTCTTCTCAAAAAGCAGAGCTGATCATTTAAGCCATCTCAGGAAAGTTTTCGAGCGCTGCAGGAAATATGGAATTTCTCTAAATCCAAAGAAATATATCTTTGCGGTTACAGAAGGTAAGTTACTGGGTTTTGTTGTTTCTAAACAAGGCATTAACATTGAACCCGAACGTACCCAGGCTATATGCCAGATTTCCCTGCCTCAGTCGAAAAAATCTATGCAGTCATTTCTTGCGAAGATAAATTTTGTTTCTAGATTCATTCCTGGGTTCACTGAAATTGTTAGGCCGCTTCAGAAAATGATTAGAAAAGATGCTGATTTTAAATGGTCTACTGATGAGAAGCAATCTTTTCATGACATCTTAAAAGCTATTGCTGAAGCTCCTACTCTAACTAGCCCAGATTTTTCCAAACCTTTCATTTTGTATACGTTTTCTTCTGATTCTTCATATGCTACTGTTCTAACACAGAAAAACCAAAAATAATGAAGCTCCTATCGCTTTTGCAAGTTATGGTTTCAACGGTGCAGAGTTGAACTATCCAGAAGTAGACAAGCAAGCTTTCGTTGTTTTCAAATATGTCAAACATTTCAGGCCTTACTTGTTGAAGTCCCACACCAAAGTCATTGTACCATATTCTGCAGTTAGAAATCTCTTGGTACAAAAGGATCTTGGTGAAAAACGAGCACATTGGGTCACATCACTTCAGGAATATGACCTGGAAATAAAACCGTTGAAGATCATGAGAGGACAGGGACTCTCTAAGCTGGCAACTGGATCATCAGACATTTCCGAATCTGATCTGCACTTCTTTGGTGAGCCTTCTTTGTTTGAAAGGGAAGTTTTTCCGATCTCTACTCCTCCTGACTCTTGGTATAATGATATTAATTTCTTTTTATTGCATGGGAATGCTCCTGAAAATTTAGACCCATGTAATAAAAGAGCTTTGAGATTGAGATCTGCCCCTTATCAACTTATTGATAACATTTTGTTTAGAAAGAATTTCGAAGGAGTTCTCCTTCGTTGTCTAAAAAGAAATGAGGCTGATAATGTGTTATCTCAACTACATGTAGGACCAGCCGGAGGACACTTTGGCGGAGAGACCACTACACATAAGATACTTAAAGCTGGTTACTACTGGCCCACGTTGTTCAAATATGCATATGCTTTCGCCAGGAAGTGTCAGGAGTGTTAGAGAGCAGGAGGAAGATTGAAGAAGGCAGCGTTACCCCTCCAGCCGATTATTATCGAAGTCCCATTTCAGCAATGGGGTCTGGATATTGTTGGCCCAATCACACCAACTTCTTCACAGCAGCATAAATACATTTTGGCAGCCACAGACTACTTCACTAGATGGGTTGAATCCATCCCTTTGCGAGTGGTTAACTCAGAACAGGTGATATCATTCCTTGATTCTTTTATTATCACCAGATTCGGTGTTCCTGAATCTTTGATTTTTGACAATGCAACTTATTTTTCTTCAGTTAAATTAACTGAGTATGCATTGGAAAAGGGAATAAAGTTAAAGTATTCAGCTAATTATTATCCCCAGGGTAATGGGTTAGCTGAATCTTCTAATAAAAATTTAATCAAGATTCTAAAACGTACGGTGGTAAATCATCACAGGAATTTGCATAACGCCTTATCGAATGCCTTGTGGGATGACAAAGTGACTCCCAAAGCTGCTATAGGAAACTCTCCCTTTTTCCTGGTATATGGCAAGGAAGCTATTCTACCTCCTCATTTATTTTTACCCTCTTTACAGCTCTCCCATACAGTGCAAGAGACACCATGTTCTGCCATGGAGCATCGAATTGACACCTTGCATAAACTGGAGGAAGATAGGGAGTTGGCTAGGAAAAAAGTTTGATAAACACCAGTAGACCGTGAAGCGTTGGTTTGACCTCAGAAAATCAGTTAGTCGGGATTTGGAAGTAGGTGACCTAGTTTTGAAATGGGACAAAGAGCATGAACACAAAGGAAAACATACGAAGTTCCAATGCCTGTGGCTGGGACCATCTATTATTACAGAAAAACTTGGTCCTAGCACTTTCGGGTTACAGACACTGGAGGGTGACATCAAGAAACTTCCAGTGAATGGTCATCTGATTAAGAAATATTTTTGCTGATCCCCCTCAAGGGATTATCTTGTACATACCTTGTGTGGTGTGCTTGGTTTGTAGATTTTGTCATGGTTTCTCTCTGGTTTGTTTAATTTACATATTTTCCCATATTTATTTGTTGTTTTATTTGCGTGTTGTGAGTCTGATCAATTTATCAAACCTCAAACTAATTACTGATTTCAAGTTCTGTAATTTATCTGTTAATCGTGCACGAAGACATTACTATCCTGGAAAATGTCATACTGTTTTACTTCTTGAACAGAGAATGGTGTTTTCATCATTCTATATTTTACCATAAACTCTTAAACCATGTTAATATTAATTAGTTATATCATTCTCTGCAAAGATTTTCCCAAAGGGATTAGGGAAGTACTTGGTAAAGTTATCTATTCAAGTCTCTTATGCCATCCCTTCTCGTAAACAGAATCAGATTTGCCTCCCCATTTGCTAAGATAATCTTATTAGAGATTAACTATAATTACATTCTGGACAAGGATGGACTTGAATATTTGCAAAAGCAATCTGAAGGACAGAAGGTCTCATAACGAGCTGATCTGTTCAGGATCATAGGTTTGCATTCAGTAACATTGTCGTCTCCGGTCACCAAGCCTGGACAATGACCCTTGGACAGAAAACTCTAAGGGATGAAAGGTCTCATCACGAGCCGGTTCATTTTACTATAGTGCAAACTGGTGACTGACATGGTTACTATTTGGTTACCAAGCCTGAACCATGGCCTTCATGAGTAATAAAATTAAAAAGAAAATAATGGTAACAGTTCAGCCCAACCAGAATTGTATATTTATAACTAGCAGATGGGATACTGGCATTCTTTGGGTTTTGAAGCAACCCTGTCGAGGCTATGGACGCTTGCTGGCAGCAGGGCCATGCTTGTGGTATTGAGATTTTATTCTTTAATACTAAGCCATTTACTGTCTTACTCCTTAAGGACTGATTTTTGTTAGAAACCTGATTTTCATCAGATAAATGACTAAAACTGTAATTTTCTGGTAATTTTTAGAGCTGTGAAATGCTTGAATCTGTTTAAGATGTTAAAATAGCAATCTCTTTATTATGACTTACATGAAGGATTTAATTTCTTTGTTTGCATGGTTTCAGGTTAAGAAGCATAGATAACTGTTTCGCCCAGTCAGTCACCATCTCTTGTGCCCCTGCCCAATAGCCTTAAAAAAACATTATTTCATCAAACAAAATCCTATTTTGTTTGATGAAATGTTTGAATTTCCGAAATAAAATCTAATGAATCACCAGCAGCTAAAACAATGAGATTCTGCGAGCTACTGAATCAGTGAAATTTTATGTTTTTTTAAGCAGCCTTTGCAAACCATAGATTATGTGACAAAATCACCATTATCGAGTTATTATTGATTTACACTTAAAAATCAAAGGAGGAGTATTAACAATTCTCATATCTTTTATCATAACCTAATCTTGAAATCTTATCCAAAACATTATCAATTGATTTTATTAGTTGATTTTGTTACTATAATTATTGATAAGGTTGAGATATTGGAATGGTTGATATTGGTATGATTCATCACATTAGCATAGATTTTATTTCAAGGTTGATTAATAGTTATGTATGGTCGGTTTGTTATAACTTTGGTAAAGCCTAGAGTGTCGAAGGCTAGATGCTTTACATGCCATATTCTAAGTTTACCTTTTTGATTACAAACCATAGTCAATATTACCATAGCTGTATATGTTGATCTTTATAATATGGTCTATATTGCAAAGTCTGGTTTCGACGTGATGGTTTGTATTATTATCACATGATCGCCACCTTCGGAGGATTAGCATTATTATACCGTAATTTTTATGCATTGACGATCAAAGGTTTAATCCTTATGACCTCTGCCATCGCCTCTGAATTCGATCCACCTACCGTGAAGTCGATATGGTATCATTACACTGGTTCTGAGCTCTGTTCATCACATTCAATTCCCAGCACTTGTCCTCCATCGTGGCTATCGGTTAATGGAACACCTATTTCGTGTATAGTGAAAGGTTTCATATCATTAACGCCGGATAAATAATGATAACATGAGTTATCTGGAGTCTTCGATCGTCATTCCTCATTACTCGATTACCTCTCTGAGTGATAATGCCTCCGTCCATGCCGGGTTTACAGGGGTATAGTCTGCATCCGCTCATGTTACAGTTGGTTTATGAATGCATAGGGTTTCATTTCTTGTATTTCTTCCTCTATCTGCTTCCCAAGTGATCACTATCCGGTTCACTATCTTGTGCCGAGCTGTGGTATTTGTTTTGTGTGCGGTTACGTGCCTTGACACAGTCGGTCATGGCGCCGGTGGTGAGAGTCGAGCCTTGTGAAATGAAATTGTTGGATTTGAACCCTCAGCTATTAGCAAAGGTCAAGGCTGTTGGATGGCTGCCATTTTTCAATAAATTCTCCGATTTGAACCCCGAAGTCACAAGGGTGTTCGCTATCTCCTTGGTCAATTTTGAAGCTGAAGTAGGCGATCTCCATTTTTGAGTGGACGAGCGATCAGTAGCACTTGCCACTGGTCTGTCACTAATAGGCGAGAGGTGGTTTAAATATAAATGGATGGAAATTACTGAGTGGTGGAAACTACTGAAAAACCCTTGTCAAGAGGTATCGTTCCAAAGTGGAGTAGCCCGTAGATACTTAAAAAAGGAATGGCGCCCAATCCTGGATTTACTTCACAGGTACGTGACCTGTGAAGGTCAGCTTTCCTCTACTTACATTTACCATCTCAGGTTGATGTTTGCATTTATATGTTTCCCACTGAACTTACCTTATTACCTGGTGTGAAGTTTGTTTAAAATGTCATCTACAATTAAGAAGGGTCCTAAGCATGTTAGTCATAGTCTCTTTCACCATGGCTTAGTCCGTATGTTAATTGATAGGGAGTTGTCGAAGTCAAACCGGTTCTGGGATGAGTTCATCGAGTCTAATGGTTTTTTGGCCTTCTGCCACTGTCAGTTTGACAACCCTGAGGAATGCAAAAGGAATCAAGAGCTAAATCATGTTTCACTTCCTTCTTTACGAGAGCCTCTGTTAAACCCTACCGGTCGTATGAGCCCTGAATCTTATCGCGACCCTGTGTCCACTCCGGTAAGAAGCCCGGGTACCCCTCTGGTTTCTAAAAGAATGAGGAAGTCTTCAACTTTGTCACCAGTTACACCAAAGAATAGTGTTGATAAAACATGCAATCGGGGAAGTAACAGGTCAAGAGCTAAAGTGATAGGAAGATTTACTAGGAGTATGGCCAAAGGTAATATTTTTAAGCCACCTGTGAATGATGCTATTCGTGTCGAGACTATCGTTATCGATGATGATGAAAGTAACCCCATTTTTCCTGTGGATGATCATAATGTTGGTCCTCAATCTACCTCGAATCCTGTCAAGGATGGTTCTCCCGCATTTTATAAGGATGTTTATCCTGACCCTATCATTGATCTTCTAGCTAAAGAGAAGCCTGTAGAGACAAGCCCATCTGGTTTTCATGACGTTGGGGATATGATGCACCCATTGTTTGTTAACTGTCTCTTAGACAAGATACGTAGGATGGAGGAAAGGGTGAATGAGGTAATAGCTAATCGTGATTTGATGGAGGCTGATAAACCTAAATTAAAGGAGAAAGTAGACTCAAGTGATAAGCATCTCTTGCATTTAAAAAATCACAAGAACAAGCTGATTAGAAGGGTTCTTAAATTACAGAATGAGAATGATAAGAACGAAGAAAAGGTACAGGAGCTTAATGCTCAAGTTGCACTTATGCAGTTTAAGGGTCAGTCACAGAGTCAATCGAGTGGTGTGAACATCCAAGTCTTCAACGCTCCTGTAAAATTATGATGTTTTGGGGTATATTTGCTATTGGTTTCAAATTTTGAAGTTATGATGGATTAATGATCAGGTTATTTCTGTACAGGTATTGGCTTGTTTTATTTTTTTTATTATATAGTTTTTGTCATTTTGATTTTTGTATGTGTGTTAATTATATCACTTTCATGTGTTGCATCGCAGGCGATATGGTTGTTGTTCTTGCTCGGATTTTGATGGCTGTCTGTTTTTGGATGATCCCCACATAATTGGAACAAATCGATTAACAGGTCTTCCAGGTGTTGTTTCATCGTTGATGTCTTCGATATTTATGGATCGAATCTTTACCATTTCTAGGCATTTCCACGTATAGAGAAAAATGACATGTCTTACTTTTCATTTTTAAGGGAAATCGGTTAAAGGTTTCGATTTTGCTATCTCTAGTTTTTAGAACTGTTTTGGAGATTTAATGTATTTAAAAGAGAGATAGCATCTGGGATAGGTGGTTGATAGTTTGAGAAAGGAGAGGACAAGACTACGGTTTGACATTCTGTAACTCAAGGCAGTTTCCTATCAGCAGATACAGTCTTTTAAACTAGTGATAACTTATATATATGTTTACAGTTTTATACTTTGCATATGTGTTTATGCTATCCTTGGTCTTGTTACTTTTTTTCTATATTATTTATGTTTTTCATAATCTCTTTTAAGAAATTGTGCAAATATATTATGTATGACTATTGACTTATGCTGATTATCGATCTGTTAATGAACGTCATATTGTGAATTTGATGATTAACATCGTTACGTATGTGGTTTACATGTCTATTGTATGATCTTGGTGAGTTCTAAATTTATTTTGAAGATTTTCAAGATTATTGATAGTCCCATTAGCGGATTCGATTTCAGTTTAAATATTTGCATCGCTCCTGATCAGGATAGGACTTAGATTAGGTTAGTACAATTTCTTTTCTATTAATTATATTATTTAGATTTATATTTTGAATCAGGTGTTTGTATTCATGTCATATTTCATTTCTGATTAATGTACAAGTGTATATAATGTATCTTTGTTATTAATCAAGCCTGTTAATAGTTATTTAACTTTTATCTATGTAATATAAACTGATTTAACTCAGTTGATTAATACTATAGTTAATAACATTCATTTACTTGTATAGAGATAGGTATATATCTGATAAATAATCAATAGTGTTGGCATTATCTTTTAGATTTTTCTGTACTTAGACTTTCAGGCTAACAGAGCCTTTAAACCTGTCGGGAGGAACCATCCCAAACAGCTTGGAGCCTGCTTTAAGGATCCCGGTCTGGGTTGTTTTCCCCCGTTGCGTGCATAGTCACATATGCCCGTCAACACATCCTTATTTGAAAAACCCTCGCCTGAAATCTCTAGATTAAAAGCCTCCACGTTAATTTGGACAACTTCACAGGACAAAGCTGCAACAACATCTACAATCATAGACAAAGTTGAAAAAGTATAAACGGTAAGTGCACTATTTCTGATAGTGGCCTAATTGCATGCCTTCATGACCTAAATTTCCTCTAACATAACAAACAAATCCTCCCTTGAAATTCTTGTAAAAAACTCAACCCTGAAATCTTCTTTAAACCTGAAAATTGCTCCTGGAACCACATACAATTTCAGAATCTGACTGGGGAAAATCCAGATCTCTACTCTCCTTATTATTCAAAGTATATTAAATAAAGAGTCGAATAACAGGATAGGTTTGAGCCTTCAATTGCAGCAGCTTGTTTACAAGTACCATGAGTGCAGCTCTGGCTTCCACGTGGATTAAATATAGTCTATTTATGTTCGCATTTTTGTTTGAATTTACATTTGCAGAAATGTTTGCTTGAGCAGGATAAGATTTACCTAATAGTTGAAAGTTCCTCTCCAAGGTGGACAAATCTAACTACACCCTAGAGAGTTCATGTGCAACATTGTAATTCGCTTCTGCAGACAAAGCTGAGCCCTTGCTGCCCTTCTAATATATCATTTTTCTTTCCTGCATGATCACCATCCATATCAGCAAGCACTTCCTCATCTTATTATATTTTGCATTCTTTTGTCTTTGGTCATTAGCACGAAGGCGTACAAGAAGTTGGTTGGTCTTTTCAAGCAAATTTGTCGAGCGCTCATTCTTTCTCTCCTCTACCATGTCGACAATATTCTAGTGGGTTTCCTTCAGGTATCACGTGATATGATCCCATATCAACAACTTGAAACTGTAATGAAATCAATTTTTGTTTGATCATAGCTTCAACTTTCATATGAGCACTGGTGTAAATGAATAGTTGGAATCAGTAAGCGAATAAGCAAGTCGACAATCACCCACTCAACCGCTTCAGTCCGAGATCAGTTGGCAATCTCCGCACCCATCGCTAGGGCTCTTCCTTAGTAGTTCAACCTAACAATAAGGGAACCATATTTTATATGCACTCAAGAAATTCAACCCAGTCAGTCAGATGAAAAATTACAATTGACTATAGATGCTTTATCAGTCTCGACAACATCGGTATAATCTTCTAAAGTGGCATGTGCTCTTTTTTTTCTTTTTTTTTCCCGTTTTCTCTCATTTGCTGTAGTTGGGTTCTCTCCATCGTTTTGGGGTAGGTATGGTTGATTCAAAACTGTTTGATTCTTCTGTCTCCATCTATGGTCGAGTGGTATTTTGTTGCATTTGTTGCACCAAAATGGAATCAATTTAAAGGGGCTAGCGATGACATTCAATGACAACGATACACATAAATTGATTATTGTGTTAATCCTTCTTTTATATATAGACAACACGTTGGCATATCAGCATATGGTCCTGGAAATGATGTAGCCTTCCTCAATCTTCCACGCAGGTAGCATCAGGATGTGTTTTCACCATATCTCCGTGGGTAGTGTATAACCTAAAATTTGTCCATCATAAAAGTGATAATATGTATATATATGGGTGATTGCTCCATGGCAGCATATGCAAATATACTAGTCAGTTGTAAATTTAAATGACAGAATTCTTATCATTCATCAGGTCGATGGTTATCTACCATAAATGATTTTCAACAACTCGACCGATATAAGGTCAGTCAGTCATAAAAATTGCTCACATAATAGTCGATGGATCTCCATTCTACATAGTTCCTTCCACATATATTATCAATATATTTTGTAAATCATAACTACCAGCCCATGTCATATTATAGAAATCTAATCAATGTGATTAACTAACAACTAAAAAATTGAGAAAGTAACAAAATCTTATCTTCCATGTTGCAGGTGTTTTCTTTACCTAGGCATAAGCAAACTTTCTTGTAGGCTCTTCCAAACATATTACGTTCTCTTCGAGGTTCAAACCACTCCTCTTTTGCTGCTACTGTCACCCAGCCAAAAGAAGATGGCAACGACGCCAGATGTTGAAAGCTAGGCTTTCACTTCACATTCAAGCATACTTTACATGCTCATACATAGCCATCAAAAACAATTATTGGGAAGGGACATCCAATCCACCTTTCTATTCATCTTTGATGCTTATTTATACATTATGATATAGGTTGGAGTGGTTGTACCCACTCCAACTACTCATTTGTTAATATCTATTTAACTATACAATTATACAAACATGATGACATTTAGGAGGGCAAGTATCCCCCTCTACACTTACCCAGTGGAAAATGCAAACAACCCACAGTCGTTGAACTGTTCCATTTATAATAATGTTGGTTGATTTATCTTCAAGACCTTGCTGATCATCACACAAGTTTTGGGCATTCTAAAGCCCGAAAAATCGCAAATAAATCCACAAACAATGTAGAGACCCCGAAAATGCTGAACTACAACCCTTACGCAACACAAAGGACGAAAGGTTACTATGCAAAGATGATTGTTCAAGATAGGATAAACCCTTAGGGTTTATTGATATGACATGTATGCGTTATAGCTAGGAGACAAAGGAGAATCACGTGGCCTCTTAAAATCCACCGTGATGTTAATACCGGTACAAACCCAAACTATAATATTTTCCAAGGATCGATTTATCCACCATAGTGTAAATAAAAACACAAATTATAATGTTTTTCCAAGGATCAAATTATACCTTTAACTCACTTCAATGCCTTTGTATTTGTGTTAGGGTCATGTGCTATTTATCTTAGCAAGGGTAATTTTCTTTTGTGATGTCAAGAGCTAGACATTTTATAAGTCTATGTGTTTAAGCCTTGGCTTAGGAACTTATTTAGCTAGGATTCTATCCCTCCACAATCAACACCTACACAATGGTTACACATAGTTGTTTGTTAGCTACTTGAGCTATGTAAGACCTGAAACCCCTTTCCTTAATCTTTCCCTTTAAAGAGTTTACCAGTATGAAAAACCAAATGGGAAACATAAACAACAAAAACACAACTGTAGTTAACAGAGAATGATGATATACTGCCATAACTTGAAGAGGTATAGTAACAACTTAATAACGAGTCACATAATAGTTGCTTGAAAGGAATATTTCTAATAAATGAAATAAGGACCAGACACATTTTTACAAGTTGTTTATCACCTAGTAACATTTATTTGGTTATCATATGTTTATCCTTATGTTGGAACACCATATAAAGCTATCTATCCTATGAAATTATAGATAGATATATATATTACAATTTTTTTTATTTCGTAAATTTGAAGATGTTACAATCTATCTTGGTTGTCCATATTTCGGCGCATAATTTGTGTCGACAAATTATGGTCAGACATCCAAGAATACTTTCTTCTCTTTCTGAACATCGAACAATACTTTCTTTTCTGTTGTCAGTTTCACTTGTGGTTGTCCATGTTGTGCATCATAGTCTTCTCAAGTCGTAGTACCTCCCCTTGTGATGAAAACAATGTTTACATCTATTGGATCGACATAAATCATCTGGAAGTTCTTCTTGGGGTTCCGATTGGAATTTTGCACAGCGTTGGTATTTCCCACTGTTCGAGCATGCCACTTCATAATTATTTGTGGACACTATTTGACAGTATGATCAAATTCTCTACATTAATAACATGTCTTTGTAGAACTTGCACAATCTCAGGAAATTTTTCCTATTTTTCTACAGTTATAACATATGATTGGGCTTATTCCTTGATCAAATACTCCTACTTGTTGTTGTTTTTTTCCTTGGCCACAAAAATTTCCAACCCCCTAGGTTGAGGGTAGTATTCTTGTGGAAGATACTGATTTTGTTGATATTGTAGATGAGGATATTGTGGTTGTTGAAATTGTTTTGGTAGATATTGAGGAGGATGGTATGAAGCTTACACTCATTAACCTTGCATCTACTCATCATTCTTCATCAAGTATGTATCCATCATCTTCTCTTGCAACAACTGGAATGCTCTCCAATCTTTCTCATCATATCCTACATATTTACAAAATTTACAATACATACTAGTTGGTGTAGTTACAATTTTCTTCCAATATAGACATTCTTCTGACTGATGGCCTCTAGTATGGCATATTCTACACCAAGGAATCCCTTGGTTTTTTATAGGGTTCGGGGATCCTTCTGCGACATAGTTCATTAGTGCCGGGAAATTATCTTTATGGTGTCCTTCCATTATGCATCTTGTACAACATAGCTCTTCTTGAATCTCCTTTCCTTTCTTTATGTCTTAGAGTTGTTTACAGGTTATCCAATTGTGACTGAATTTGCATCATTCATGCACTATTTTCTCCAATGGCTGAGGATTATAGCTTCATTTCTATTTCCAAATATTTTTTCTGCAACACATTATTTTGCTACATCAATGAAACTTGGATGTGCGTCAATAACGCAACAATGAACCATTCCTTATTTTTTACATCTGATATTTGGAATCTTACTTTGGAAATTAATGTCTTAAATATATGGTCAAAGTCCCAAATAGACTATCCTGGTAACTACTTGATTTCTTTAATCTTTGTAATGCATTACGAATCATATTTTGGATTTCCGAACTCATCCACTATTTCAACTCAAATATGATCAAGCATTTTCTACACAACTCCATGAGCACTATAGAAAACTTCATGTCCCAATCTAGCACATGAACTCGCAGATTCATAACGATTGGCACTTTATTTTTATCTTTATTTTGGACTTGTCGCACAATCCATAAGCCTTCACATAGAAACCAATATTTCTCTGGGTCTTCCAACCCATTTCCGTTAAGTATCAACAACTTAATATCTGTTCCAACCATTATGTTAACTGCTGGAATGATTGGGAAAAAAAATTGACTATTTGGACACCCTTATCCACTATTCACAACGTTAGTAGTATTTGTATTTAAAACCCCACTTGGAGAAAAGTTTCTAGATATTACCTCTAGCAATGTGCAGGGGTTTTAGGGGTATCATGTTAAATTTCCATATGCTTAGCTAAGACATTAGTATTTCATTTCATTTTCATAACATAAGCATATAAACAAGATCACTGAAAGATAGACAAGCACAACCATACAAAAGGAACACAAAGATTTATCATGGGAAAAACCCAACAAAAGCTTCCTCAATATAGATGCCCCAAAAAGATAAAAGATAAAACCAACAAGGAGATCAAAGCCCGATCCTCCTCCTTCTCCAGCTACTTCTCTTCTCCACTAATGCGCTACACAAGTGAGAGTGTGTGTGTCACAAATGAGGAGCACTACACCTCTATTTATATTCATCCATTCACTTAAGTTAACTCATTTGACATGTAGGCTCGAGTTAAATCATGTAGGCTCTAGTTACACATGTAGGCTCAAGTAACCACACTGGGGTGCTGATGACCCACCTTTACAATTAGAGGGGACTACCTCATGACTCTTATTAGTTCTTCTGATTAGGAGCATCGGGGTACAATGTAATACAAGTGGTTCTCCTGGTAGGACCATCGGGGACCACAAAAAGATACATATAGAATATTCTTCGAAGTTACAATATCTCAACACTCCCGCTTAACGAGAAGGATATTCTATAGCAACATCAACAACAATAAGAGTAGAGATAGGGGACATCATCAACATCAGCAGGGTAACACATCTATAAATCATTGGAATCTTTTCAACATCATGTAGTCTTCATCTTCAATATTCAATCTTCATCATCAGCAACATCTTCAGTATTTGATCAGCAACATCTTCAGCATTTTGATCTTTCAATTAGCAACGACATCTTCAACACTTGGACCTTTCGATCAGCAACAACATCTTCAGCATTTTGACCTTTCGATCAGAAACATCTTCAACACTTTGACTTTTCGATCAGAAACAACATCTTTAGTACTTTTACCTCTCGATTAGCAATATCATCATCAACACTTTGCCCTTTCGATCAGCAGCAACATCATCGTCATCATATTCTGATCTGTCGATCATAATCATCATCACATTCTGATCTTTCGATCAAAAACATCATCATCATACTCTGATCTTTTGATCAGAAACATCATCATCATACTCTGATATTTTGATTAGAAACATCATCAACATACTCTGATCTTTCAATCAGAAACATCATCATCATACTCTGATCTTTCGATCAGAAACATCATAATCATAGTGCGTCATCATCATACTCTGATCTTTCGATCAGAAACATCATAATCATAGTGCGTCATCATCATACTCTGATCTTTTAGATCAGTACGTCATCATCATCATACTCTGATCTTTCAATTAGTATGTCATCATGATCACACTCTGATATTTTGATCAATACATCATCATCATCATACTCTGATCTTTCGATTAGTACGACATCATCATCATCAGCAACAACCTGCAATACACAACTCAAAGACAAAAAGTCTTTGGATCACTTTTGGACTTAAAGTCCAGGGATGATACAATCCCACCACATTCTCGACAACCGAAGTTACCGTATTTATTACAGGAGAATCAGTCCCTATCACTTTAGGACTAATTCCAAGGACGATGAAATCCTACCACATTCTCGAGGACCGAAGCCACCAGATTGATTACAGGAGAATCAGTCCCTATAACTTTAGGACTATGTCCAAGGATGATGCAATCCTACCACATTCTTGAGGACCAAAGCCACCAGATTGATTACAGGAGAATCAGTCCCGTTCACTTTAGGACTATGTCCAAGGATGATGCAATCCTACCACATTCTCGAGGACCGAAGCCACCGGATTGATTACGGGAGAATCAGTCCCTATCACTTTAGGACTATGTCCAAGGATGATGCAATCCTACCACATTCTCGAGGACCGAAGCCACCGGATTGATTACAGGAAAATCAGTCCCTATCACTTTAGGACGATGTCCATAGATGATGCAATCCTACCACATTATCGAGGACCGAGGTCACCGGATCTATTATGGATAGATGTACCAGGATGATACAATCCCTCTTCAGTCTAGAAGACCGAGGTCTCCGGATAAATTTAGGGCATGTTCCCATGGATGATACGATCCCACCACGTTCTCGAGGTCCAAGGTCACTGGATATATTGTGGATAGATGTCCCGAGATGATACAATCATTCTCGAAGACCGAGGTCTCCAGATCACTTTAGGGAAATTTCCCAGGGATGATACAATCCCACTGCAACATCACTACTCCCCCTTTCGAGGAAGATCTTTTTGAACCACACCAAGCTTGTCTCGAAAGTGTTCGAACTCTACTCAAGGCAGAGGCTTCGTTAATACATCATCATCAAAACCATCATCATCTACATCTTTAGTATGTGAATACTGAACTATCACCATCTGTATCTCCAGTATGTGAATACTGAAAGCATCATCATCTATATCTTCAGTATAGAAATAACGAATCACCATCATCTGTATCTACAGTATGTCAATACTGAAATATCATCCATATCTTCAGTATGGGAATACTAAAATCGTCATCATCTCTATATCTAGTATAGAAATATTGAATCACCATCATTTGCATCTTATCTTGTATGTAGAAATACTGGATTTCTATGTGTTACGTCGGAACCCAGGGTTCTTTGTCATCACAACTATGTTTATCACATAGAATCATTGTAGTGTCCATATTTAGGTCAAAGAGACCTGATATAAGCTTCTGAATCCATATGGATTCACAACTTAGTAGAGCAATCTGCTATGTATTCTGCTTCAACCGTGCTAAGAGAAACACTGGACTATTTCCTGCTAAACCATGAACTCATAGCAGACCTCAAACAAAAGCATCTACCTGATGTTCTTTTCCTGTCTGAGATACTTCCATCCCAATCTGCATCTATGTAGCCATACAATCTATACTCATGGCTACCATCATAGTATATACCAAAGTCTATAGTCCCTTTCAGATATTTCATCACATGTTTTGCAGCTACTAGGTGAATCCGTCTTGGTTGAACAAGATATTGACTTAAGGTGTTCACAACAAAATAAATGTCTGGTCTGGTATTTGTTAAGTACATCAATGACTCAATGATCTATCTGTAGTGAGTCGCATCCACTAACTCTAATGAGTCATCAGCTAACAGCTTCAGGTTGGATTCCATGGGTGTGTCCATGACTTTGCATTCCAACATATTGAATCTCTTCAATATCTCTACGACATACTTTCCCTGGTTGTGAAATATTCCTTCTGAACTTTTCTATACTTCCAGACCTAGGAAATAATGCATTAACCCAAGGTCTTTCATCTCAAATTCTTCTGCTAGTTTCTTCTTGCTTTCCATGATCTGTTTCTCATTCCCGGTCAAGAATAAGTCATCCACATATAGTAATATAATGACAGGTACATCTTCTACAACCTTGTAGGAAAGGTTAGGATCGACTTTACTCTTGGCAAAGCCCATGCTCATTAGGAAACTATCTATTCTTCCATACCAAGCTCTGGGAGCTTGCTTCATGCCATAAAGGGACTTCTTCAACTTGCATACTTGATTCCATCTATTTTCAACTTCAAATACTCATGACTATTCGATGTAAAACTCTTCCTCAATCATACCATTAAGGAAGACTTGTCTTTACTTCATCATGGAAGAAACTACCATGATAGTTTTGAAGGAAGTGTACCTTGCTTCCTGGAGTAAGTGTCTCTTCAGAATTAATTCCCTCTTTCTGATAGAAACCTCTTGCCACAACTCTTACCTTACTTCTATCAGCAACATATCTTATCTTGCAAATCCATTTGGAAGATACCACATTCTTGCTTTCTGGTTTGAGTACTATATCCCAAACATCATTCTAGTATCATAACATCTTCTATGAGTTTGTCTTCTCAGGTCATCAACATATCCTAGTCTTCTGCATTCAACCTTGAATGTTGGAACCCACTTTACTCTTGGTAAATTCTCGATCCATCACAAAGCTATCCATCATGTCGTACCATGTCGAACTCAGATATAATTTTCTATAGTCACTCCCCCTGAACTGGAGTATCATCTTCCCTCTTCATTCTGTATAGGTGGTTCTATGCTTGATATATACTGGTCAATAGAGTATGTCATGTCATAGTCTATTCTTTCTGGCGAGAATCACAAACCTTGCTTTGTACACTTGTTCCATCATATCGTATACATCATTCCCCATGATCAACTATTATTATTTGATCATAGCTTCTTTCATAGCATTCTTTTCTTCATATTGAGTTATCTCTTGTACCCATGGTGGTGTTCATCCTTCAAGGTGGATCTACCACTCTCTGAAGCTCTTTCTTCCATCATGGTGTCTCTGACCCTGGGAGCTTCAGATTCATGTTTATTGGAGTGAATCTTGAATTGTCATCACTTGTTCTTTGGAACAAGTCTCATCCTTCTTTTCTTGTAGGAGGTTTTA